>CM062290.1:102009570-102252257 GCA_031216915.1 Pictodentalium vernedei
GTCACTGACTATTCGCCCAAGGAATTCAATCTTATGTTGGCAAAATTCACATTTTTGGGGTTTCAGTTTAACCCTTTACCTAACCTGAAAAGCAGACGACACTTGCAAAAATAATTCTTGAATAACTAATTTTTTTCATTTTTTTGTCTCAAAAACATAGGTTATGAGACCTCGTTGGAACGAGCTCGACGAGCTCGTTCCAAAGAGGGGTCATAACCTATGTTTTTTGAGACAAAAAATGAAAAAAATAATGAAAATTAATTGGCGATTTTTGAGAATAGCGCTGGCCGGTTTGGCCGTTACGTTAGGTAAATAGTTGCGAAATCTCTGAAGTCTCCTTTTTCAAGGTGATTTTCTTTTGAAAATTAGACCCAAAACACTCAATTTCCTTGCATTTCAGTATCATTTTAACGCAGAAATACTTTGTCCTCGTGGGCAGAAAGTTCATAATCTGGATCGAGAACGTCACCGGGAGCCCGATAAACAAAAATGGGTATCTGACGATTAAGCCCCCCCCCCCTCCCCCCTCCCACCACTACCTCGTCTCCGGCGTTCTGACTAAAGGAGGAAGAAACAGCATTCTGGAATGTGTATTCACGAACTTGAGTGTGGCGAGAACGCATCTATTTCTGAAGTTGGTTTAGTGATAAATAGGTAGTTTCCATTTTAGCGGCAAGCCCTGATAGTATTGTAGAAGAAGCTGGTGAGAATGGTTTATTGGAAATCAAAATCTGCAAACAGTTACTCATTCCAGCAAGTCTGTATCTGTGAAAAACGTCTGCAAACAATTCAAAAACAATGTACTTTCATTAACCCTTTACCCAACGTAACGGCCAAAACCGACCAGCGCCATTCTAAAATTCGCCAATTAATTTTCATTATTTTTTTCATTTTTTTTTTGTCTCCAAAACATAGGTTATGACCCCTCATTGAACGAGCTCGTCGAGCTCGTTCCAATGAGGGGTCATAACTATATTTTTGAGACAAAAAAATGAAAAAAATTAGTTATTCAAGAATTTTTTGACAAGTGTCGTCTGCTTTTCACGTTAGGTAAAGGGTTAACCCTTTGATACTTGGGTACGTCCTTATGACGTACGAAATCAAACAGCGCGTTGATACTTTGTGGTCATTTGGTTTGATATTATTTTTCGATTTTTTTAAAGTTTTAAACCCCAACTCCTATCTTCTCCCGAATAGTGAGTGGACACATCAATATGTTACAGTTTAATGTGGATCATGAATGTCACCGGCCCACGAAAACCAACTGCAGATTTTTCGCACTAGCGCCGCGTTATTGTCTGTGACGAACGTTTTCTGAAATTTTCATTTGTACTGGACGAGCTTTTCGGAGGTCTCGTCGACCTTTTCTTGGTATAAACTCGTTCATCAATAGTTTCTGGTCGAAACGTAACTTTTGAGGTATGCGAAGACTGAGACGTGAGGAACGTTTACGTGCCGTTGGCATGTTGGAAGCTGGCAGCAGATAGACTGCAGTGGCTCAAATTCTCAACGTACTCAATCGGTGATTAGCAATGTTGATGACAGACGTCGGTCAGGTCATCCAAGGGCGACAACTGCTTAAACAGGATTGTTTCATCTGAACCACAAGCATTTCGTAACCGCATCAAAGTGCCTCAGAAGTTGGACAGCAGCTGCACTGAGCGACAGATGTGCGCGTCAGTGGTCAGACTATCCGAAATTTGTACGCTCGACGACCTGGAATAATTCCACATCTCATCGCAGCAAGGCGTAATTGGTGAGGAGAACGATAGCGCTGGGACAATCGTCGGTGGAGCAACATCATGTTTTTCGATGAATCGAGGTTCACTCTCGACTTTCACGACAGACAGAGTGTGGCGGCGGCAGCGGAACGAACGATATCATGACGTAACAGTTAAGCAGCACGATCGTTTTTGTGGTGGATCGGTTATGGTGTGGGGAGGCATAACCGTGATAAGCAGAACAGCATTACATGTCATCCAAGGGCGTATCACAGGGCGGTACTACCGTGACAACATGTTAGCAGCTCATGTGGTGGCATTCGCGCTACGTCACAGCAGTCGATTCATTTTCGAAGATGACAATGCAAAAACACCCAGGGCCCGTGTCGCTACAGAGTTCCTCCAGGAGCAGACATCACTACACTGCCTTGGCCAGCACTAAGTCCCAGACCTTTCACCAATCGAGCACGTCTGAGATATGCTTGCAGGCGCCTACGACAACGCCAACAGCACCTTACAAATGTCCAGGAACTCGCCGCCTGCACTGCAGGATGATTGGAATAACATCAGTCAAGCTGATATTGGACGTTTGGTGAGGAGTATGCCACGTCGGATCGGCGCTTGTCTCGCGAACCGAGGAGGATTTACAAGGTATTGAGGTCTTGGACTGAATGTGGTAAATTCTCTGACTAACCGTCCATGTCTTCTACAGCACAGTGCGTGGATTGTGCGCTTGTCAGACACCCACCAACTATCGCTGAAAACATTCACCAGATGCCAGAGTGAAATGCCTCAACTGTCTTTTTGATGAAAATAATAAATATATTTCTTCATAAATCTCACTCTTATTAAATATCCCCTACTTTTTTAAATAGTATTTGTATAAATTACATGACAGTACATTAGATTAATGAAAACGTTTTACTGGCAGTACACGAAATAACAGCAACATTGATTATCATAGTAAGTGGACTAGGATTCGACAGGAAGCCTTGGGCTTATATGAGTTATCTCCTACGTTTAATAGCACTTTTCGTAAGATGATGGCATTGATAAGTATTAATGAACGAAACGTGTATATCGCACTCTAAGGGGCATAAGGCCTATCGGGCCAGAGATTGGTTGAAACTCAGACCTTTGACAAGCTCACCACCGGCGCGAGTTTTGATTTGACGAGTCAGAGTAAGATAGATAGATACTTTATTTTGCAATATTTGTAAAAAAAAAACAGTTTATAAAGAATTATTTATGTACTTGTAAATACAATGATAACAATAAAAAATGTACATGCGTATTATTAAGTACTGTATGTATAAAATACATATATTGAAGGGTGATCATATAGCCAGATTGGCTGTCTTCCTATGGTCCACCCAGATCGCATACAGATTGCTTAGTCTGTTGCTATAAATTATTAAATGAAGAACACTTTGTGTACATATCGTGAGCCAACATATAACTGTTCTAACGTACTTGGATACGAACCACTGACCAGAGATACATGGATGCCCAGTCCTCTTGGTATGAGATTATGCTTGAGAATGTACTCGCCATAAGTTTGTAGAATCTCACAAAATCATGGACACTACAATATGATTATATAATCACATAATTGTGGACTGGGGCTGGTGCGAATCCAGACTAGAGGACAAAGTAGGTTATTACTAAGCAAATGATTCTAGTAGATGTAACTGTATCATGACAAAGTTTTCCAATAGTCATAATGTTGTTCACATAACCTTACCGTTTGCACTGCTCCTATTTGCAACTGGAGCAGAATTAATCCAATTCAGACGTTTTGCATCACTTCTCTGGGTTCACGTGGAGAAAATAATAGTAGAAACAACAATAGTAACACTAATAATTTAGGTACTCTCAATCACAGGAGGGAGGGTGCAGATCAAGACTATAGCCAGAGTGCTTAGGCGGTTTATGAGTCACGGTTTAGATACATAGATCAGATAGAAGTTATTTAATTATTGTTATTAATTTTTATTGAATGGGTTTTATGTCCTCTATATATAGTATATATAGAGTAAACACTTCCCTATAAAATTTTTCTATTTCTAGGTTGGTGGTATTTTGAACTGTTGACTTGCACAGGGGTGGCGCCAAGGATTTCTCGACAGGGGGGGTGGGGGGGTGGGGGGGCTGACCTCTCCGACAGGGGGGGGGGGGTGGGGGGGAGGGCTATAACATTTGACCTCCCAAACGAAGGAAAATGAGTGAAAATTGGTAAATTGGAGAACCAAAATAGAAGCAAATTGAATATGTTTGTTGATTATTTAACCCTTTTACCTACATGTAACCTGAAAAGCAGACGACACTTGCAAAAATAATTCTTGAATAACTAATTTTTTTTCATTTTTTGTCTCAAAAACATAGGTTATGACCCCTCGTTGGAAACGAGCTCGACGAGCTCGTTCCAACGAGGGGTCATAACCTATGTTTTGAGACAAAAAATGAAAAAAATAATGAAAATTAATTGGCGATTTTGAGAATAGCGCTGGCCGGTTTTGGCCGTTACCTTAGGTAAAGGGTTAAAGTAAACATATTATAATAAGGTCGGGAAATATTTCATCTATAAAGCCAGTTTGACGAACGACATTAAGGAATTTCGTGAGACTCACTATTCTCAATCAAAGTTCCAGTCCTGCACGGGTTCGAGACTGACAAGACGAGATATCTACATTCGATTGTCGGAAATTTCTCGTGAAGTCGAGTTTACGAGACTCTCCGACGGACTGACTAAAAATCTCCGACGGGGGGTGTGTGGCTGGTCCTCTCCGCGGGGGTCCTCTCCGAGGGGGGGGGGGGGGGCTGGTCCTCTCCGACGGGGGGGGGGGGGGGCTAGAGCCCCCCCCCCCCGTCGGAGAGGACCAGCTCCCCCCCGTCGGAGAGGACCAGCCCCCCCGTCGGAGAGAACCAGCCCCCCCCCGTCGGAGATTTTTAGTCAGTCCGTCGGAGAGTCTCGTAAACTGACAAGACGAGATATCTACATTCGATTGTCGGAAATTTCTCGTGAAGTCGGGTTTACGAGGACTCTCCGACGGACTGACTAAAAATCTCCGACGGGGGGGGGGGGGGGGGGGGCTGGTCCTCTCCGACGGGGGGTGGTCCTCTCCGACGGGGGGGGGGGGGGGGCTGCCCCCCCCCCCCCCCCCCCGGCGCGACCACTGGACTTGCATGTCTTCTGAACATGACCCCTAAATCGTTTCAAAAATGGCGCTCTGAAAGGTGTCTTATCAGTCAATACTGTCAACGGCGAAATGGGCGACACCATTCTGGTTTGTTGGGAGGTTCGATAATAATTTAATCCAACAGCTCTGTCGAGCTGTTGGATTAAATTATTACCGAACCTCGCTTCAGATTTTTGGCTCTTTATATCGTCTGATCGTCTACCACCAATTTTTTCTGTACGCAAAAATTTATACACACCGTGTTGAAAGGGTTAAGCGGTTGAAAATTGACAACCATGTCCGTGAAACCCCCAAATGCATAAGAAAATATAATTTACGCGGGGCGGGCTAAACTGAAACACATCATCTTTTCATTCGGACGGGCTAGTTGAGCTGGTATTTCTTGGAATTCCGACTAATGTGCAGATAGATTGAGCACAAATCACTAGTGGTCGGATACTCGCTTGGTCGGTTGAAATTTGATGGAGTCAAATAAAATGCTCTTCTAGATTCTCGGACACGTGGTGGACTAACCGTGACTTTTATCGCATTGAGGTATGTTAAAAACACAATAAATTTCACCAAGGAGATCATTATTACCTGACAGACAATGAGATTTTCTAGATTAAAAATAAACTCGAGATGTCGGATTTATATCGTGTAATTTATTACTGAATGCGAAATGCCACCTTTGTTTGTTGCGAAGGTGTGGTTTGTCTTAACCCTGTCAGGGTTATGTCCCTGATACCGGCCTGGAAATAAAGGGCTTACGTCGTTACTCGTTAGAAGGTTACGTTGTGTAATATTGGTGGTAACATATAGGAAAAGTGTGTTGCGATGCTTTCCCGGTCTGTCCGGTTTCACACCGCTCTACTTTCCAGAGAAACAACAACATAAAAACATAAAATACGGGCACGTAGCGACGGAGGGGGGTGGGTTGTCTCACCTCCAATAAACCATCATAATTGTCAATAGTTGGAAAATCGAAGATATAAAATGCAATAGTTGGAAATTTTCAAAGAAATCAGTTTCCTTTTTTTCAACTTTTCAGGTTTTTTCGACCAGTCGATATGAATTTTTTTCAAGCCTTGATCACAGTTTTTCTGACTACAATCCGCGATCGATTACGGTTACCAGCTTTAGTCATTCGCTGTGCTCCGACTGCATTTTCCGTTCAATTTCCGGATTCCAACTGATTGACGACTGAGCGTTCCCTTACAATGGCCAGGCTATACAAGTACTTATAGACTATTCAGCCAATGCCTACTCCTTCCAACTGACTGCAAGCCAGTTGGAAGGAGTAAGTACCTCCTAAGTCTCCAGACTTCAGACAGTCCTTGTGTAACCTGGTCAGTATAAAAGAAACCTCATGGACCTACGGAAGGAAATGCATTTTTATTGTGGATAAACTGACCAGATTTAAGCCAGAAGGAAACCTCAGAATCCATCTCGATGGTTCAAAAATTAAAAATGTTCTCCACGGGAGACCCTTTCGGACTCACACCATCGAGAAGAGAGTTACTCTCACTCGAGTTCTCCCTAAACACGGGTCTGCGCCCTTCGGGACATGCCTGCGACATATCGTGCTGGTACCCAGTTAGAAATTTAACTCACTACACCCCACACTGAATACCCTCTATCTATGTCCCTGGTTATATTTATCTTCATGCCCGAAATCCTAAAGTAGTTCAGTACTCTCACACTGATACTTCTTGTGTCATTTTGATGTGGTTATTCCTTTTCACTAGTCTTCAGTTGGTATGAGAAGTTACTTTTTATAGGGAAGAGCGGGGATGGTTCGGACAAATTTTACAGTTGTGAGCTTAGATACCGAGCCGCGAAGGGGGGGGGGGGGTGGGGGGGGCACCCCAGGGGGGCACCCCAAAGTTACATATTTGAGAAAGGGATCCATATGTTAACTTTCAGAATAGAGTTATCACTCTTGTTCCACATAATAAACTTTAGGCAACGATATGTCATAACATTCTTCTGGAATTCTTGGTCTGCGGAACCAACATATTTAATAAAATTAATAAAAAATTCTCCAACCCTTACATGTGTGAATGTCATGCTTATCCAAGAATCATCCGGACATCCTTCTGCAGAATATCTCATAATAAGAAAATAATTAATGACTGACAGACGCTTTTTATATTCATTATTTATTTCAAAAAGTTAAAAATACACATAAAAAACATAAAATTCTGAATTTGTGTCATTTTTCGATAATTTTTGTTTGATTTTATAAAAAAAACAAAAAACAGTTTCTTTTAATTGCGATTCAAATGGCGAGGGAAGTCCCTGAGAATACCTAATATCATTTTTGATGGCATTATTATGCCCCGACCTCTGAAGGAGGATTCCAGCGTATCCAGTCAAGATCTCTGTCCTTCTGTCCAGCTTTCTGTTCGTGAAAATGTTATGAAATGTAATTCTAAACGGAAAGCTGTTTCTCTTTGGTATGCTTATAGACCAGCATGTCGAACGGATATGCACATTTAACCCTTTACCTAACATGAAATGCAGACGACACTTGCAAAAAAAATTCTTGAATAATTGATTTTTTTCATTTTTTGTCTCAAAAACATAGGTTATGACCCCTCGTTGGAACGAGCTCACCGAGCTCGTTCCAACGAGGGGTCATAACCTATGTTTTTGAGACAAAGAATGAAAAAATAATGAAAGTTACTTGGCGATTTTTGAGAATAGCGCTGGCCGGTTTTGGCCGTTAAGTTGGGTAAAGGGTTAACAGGTATTTCCCACTATTTTCACTACAGTTATATGACCCTTGGTGGACTTCGAATGGTGACATTCTTGTACAACACGACAACTTTGCATAATTTTTACAATGGTTACCTATTCTACTATATATGAAAAGCCTATGACATAAATTTTAGCTTTATACACCAACCGTGATGAACACACCAACAATGGTATTTCAGTAGTTAAAATTTACACCTACAGTGGAACTGCATCCAAGTTGACCTTTGGTGACGTCGACATGAATGCGAACTCGTCTAAATGTATCGCGCGTCGCCTCGCGAAGAGTGAAATGAAAGTGGCATTTTTTTATTACGTTTTTAAATGAGTAAGACACCAAAAATTTACAAACGTGCATTGTCTCATGTTAATAGAGCACCCATAACTTGAAAGAGTATGTTATTGTGTTATTAAAATGAAAAAGTCCCTGTTTCTTTTTCTATTTCGTTTCAGTGATAAAATTGACAGCGGAGGTACCGCCCATCGATGGTCATGTAAACAAAAACAAACTCATACGAGGTGGACGAGTGGTGAACGTGATTCGGTATAGTTTCGCTAGGCGGTTGGTGCCGAAGGAAACTCTCTCGGTGTGGGTTCGAACCCCCGCCATGCCATTGTAAACAAAACCAGCGTCCTTTCTTAATTCTATGGCATCCGAGAAATTTGAAAACGACAAGTGTCGCTGATTTCTTCTGAGGTGCAGTTCGTAGAATTAAGTACTTAGATGCAACTATCTGATGAATTGAGTACTTCGTGTGTTCTATGCTGGCCTCGGATATACTTGGTTAATTAGCATTCCCTTTTGGAGTCTGTCGGTGGCCGAGTGGTGTGTGTGATTCAGTGTAGTTTCGCTAGGCGGTTGGTGCCGAAGGAAACTCTCTCGGTGTGGGTTCGAACCCCCGCCATGCCATTGTAAATAAAGTCATACGTATGTACGTCTGCTGCTCAGTGAAACCGAGAAAAATTAATAGCCACTCTTAATAATCTGACGATCATGGTATAAATTTTGTTCCCCTTTAGTGTTATGATAGATGAGTAGTTGGGAACAGATATGCATATTAATTATTCAGTAAGGTTAATAGCGATTCGGTGGGAATATTTATCAGTGCATAGGAGTGTTGCTCCCCCTCCCCCCCCCCCCAAGTGGTGTGACAGAGGAACACCACCTTAGTATTACACAGCTTTTCCAGATTGCTGCTGTATCTTTACTGTTAAAGCAGTCCAGAAAAACACTGATATCTTGGAAACATATTTAGCAGTATTTACATTTTATTAAAAATAAATCGGTAAATTCCACAAATACATTAGGGAATTCCGTAATACGTGCGTTCGATCTTGAGTCGTTTATTAATACCGTATGAGAAAAAAATGCCTTTCTATGACCAGTTACAGGACTCAATAAAACAATTGCGCAGTTTGCGTGTTTCACGACATGCGATTGAAAGAGAAATGAGAATAGGTTACAATAATATAGCGAATCGAACGTTCTCGATTTTTTGTTGTTATTGCTTCTGTCAGGTGCCAAGTGACAAATATTTATTGCGTCTTGTTAAAAACGTCCAAATAAAAGAATAACAGATCTGTTTAAAAGAAAAATACAAACGATTTACAATTAACAACTATTTTTCAAGATGCGAATCCAACAAAACGTAGGAGAATTTGTGTTGTCGAATGCGATTCCGATTGAAATTCAAGCCTAGCCTCCATTGTTTTGACTTTCAAGTTTCATGTTCGACACGAACGTTCAATATTACTACGCGTTTGGGATTCCCCAATTCCATAAATTGTTAATGGTTATCTGGCTAATATAATTCTTGTTGTATTTAAATTTCAGATGTTGTGATCAGTTTAAAATACTAAGTGTCATGTAATAAACAAATTACTACAACAGTCAATTGATCTGTGTTGTTGTATTCCGTCTCGTTGACGAGATGGGCTCGGCCAGATCAAATTCGACGCCTGTGGCGTCTCGTTTGATCAGCACAGGCGTCGAGTTTGATCTGGCCGATCTCATGTCGTCAACGAGCTGAAATATAACAACACAGATCAACTGGCTGTTGTAGTAATCTGTATTAATCAGACTCCACCTGCAGATCTTCACCAGAATAATGGTCCTCGATGGACTTAAGACTATTCACAATTTTATTAATATGCTAACTTGTCCCTATATCCCGATAAATTTTGTCTTTTGATTGGTCAGAATGCCTTGGTCAACTAGCCATGGCACAGGCTGCACACAGCATCCAAGATTTAAGGGAGCGTGCAACATCCAGGGTATAACGCACGCGAAACATCGGAGGGTATATGGTTTAAACGAAAGCGTTCTGCTCTTGATCGCCTCGATATAAACATCGAACCAAAAAACTCGAAAATAGTCATAAATATCATCAGATTTCCGACAATTCGATCATATTTTGTCGTTATAAATTAAATAGTCCAATAATTAAAATGAAACAACTTGAGAAAAATAAAATAAGAGCAAATAATTCTTCCCCCGAGTACCAATGTGTTCTATGTGTGCCAGTAGGCACATGGAACACATTGGAACTCAGTGGACGACATGTCAACAAAATACTGTCCACTCGTTTCCTTAACAACTCAAGGGATGTAACTCTATCTGTTGTCTTCAGTGCTTGTAAAAACAAAACAATAATCCAACTGAATGCGGAGCGTGAGAAACGCGTCCCCAAATTTATTTCCACTATGTTTCAATTGTGTTTCAAACGGGACAAAAACGTTATCTCCGCCAACATGTATGGGATATGGAGATATAATATCTGGATATTTCATTTAAACACCTGGCCTGCGGCTCGGTGTTTAGAAACCGACATCCAGATATTAAATCTCCATATACTATACACAATGGAGGAGATAACTGTGCCGCACGCTTTGCGCAGCCCTTGTTACGGACTGTGACAAGAATATAACTTTCCAAAACAATAAAACAGTATTGTAAGAAGTGTGGTCCCGCAATGAACATTTAAGTGTGAAATAATTTCCAAAAATAATAATTAAATCAGGTTTGGAACCCAAAAATGTATTTCCTATAGGTATCACAGAACTAAATATTTTCACATAGGCGACCATTATAACGTTCAGGGTAAAAAATATGATCGTATCACTTCAAATATCTTTGTCAAGTATAGCCCTTCATACAGCTTTTTCTGACCCGAAAACTGGGGGTCATGCAACAAATAAGAGAGAAAAACAGACAGGAAGGGAAGTACCAGTCACGTGCACATATTTTTCAGGGATATCCCAATAAAAACAGATCAAATAGTCAAATGTATTTTTCAGGTCCGCAAAATCATCAAATTACCATCTTTATTTATCGGAAATATACAACAGTAATGAAATATGGCACTAGAATGCTTCAAATGTTTATTGAAACAATATATTTCCCCAATGCTGTCTATTTTTGGAGACTGCATCATTTCCGAGTGCAACTTTTCAAGGTGGGTAACTCAAATTCAAATATTTATTACAGCGATACCATAAGAATTACGCACGGTCTTAGAGGGGAGACAGGGAGACAAAACATACAACAGTAAGTCGATTAGCCATGGACGGCGTTTAGTACAGCAATGAGCGTATCATTTACGGTCAAGTTGTGGACTGTTCCCTTAGACATAGCTGTTGCAATGTATGGTGTTTGTCCATGCCGAATGGAACAACTTTATTTATTGTAATTTTCTTTAAATGAACTTGAATTGATGTATAATTCTTTTTGCCAAGTGCAAACCATGCCAGGTTTGCATGAGTTATATTCTAACCTCATTTTGATAAAGCTTCACGAAAACATCATGGGAGTATCCTCGAAAATATATAATTTTTGGAATCAAGATTCTCCCTCGAAGTCGGAGTGGGGATTGTATGTGTCGCTAAGATAGACGGGGTGAAAGCAACATGCTGAAAACTGTGATATCTGTATCTCTCGAGGCTGTGCATGCAGTTTTTTCTGAAAATTTAGAAAAAAAAAATATAAATTATTTCACATTTATAATCTAAGAGTTTAGGGTCCTGCGAATATTTGAGATTCGATTCGATATCGATACCATACGTATGCTTCGAAATCGATCCCGAATCAGTCTCAAGATTCGATTTTTCGAATTTCTCGTACTAACTTCAATTTGTTACATTTCCAACAAAAACTGGATACAATTCGTTGCCTGAGTGCTAGAATGTTCTATGTCCCATAGAGGACATAGAACATTCTAGCACTCAGGCGACGAATTGACATTAGACACTCCATTCATGTAGGTGTAGGGCTCCATTCATATTGAATGGAGTAATTGTCAAAGATTAATTGTTAGGTACCTGGTGAATTTTGTCCGGAACATTTTCTATAGTTTTAGTTTTTGAAGGCTTAGCATGTTACTATTCACGTTCTTAAGAACGTGAATAGTAACAAGGTCAACCTTTAAAAACTAAAAATATGGATAATAGGCCTAGCTGTTTCAGCGACCGTGCTACAGAGAATATTTATTTATTGGTGTTTAAGGTGTCAGTTAGTCTTGTAAGGGTCATCACAGTGTACCGTAACTTCCGTTTGGTGCAATATGAAATAACTTGTCTATTAACCCTTTCCCTAACGTAACGACCAAAATCGGCCAGGGCTATTCTCAAAATTCGCCAATTAATTTTCATTATTTTTTTCATTTTTTGTCTCAAAAACATAGGTTATGACCCCTCGTTGGAACGAGCTCGTTCCAACGAGGGGTCATAACCTATGTTTTTGAGACAAAAAATGAAAAAAATTAGTTATTCAAGAATTATTTTTGCAAGTGTCGTCTGCTTTTCAGGTTAGGTAAAGGGTTAAGATTCGATTTGAGATTTGATTCGATATCGATATCAGAGACACGATTCGATTCGAGATTCGATTCGAATAAAAAGTGTGAGTCGCAGATCCCTACAAGAGTCCCATCTACAACTCCTAACAAACAATGAGGATAAGCGCATGCATTGTACAAGACAACTAAATCAGCCGGAGTTATTGGCTATTTTTAAGATATGTGGCAATCACTAACAATGGTGCATTTAAAGACATGCCACCGCCAAGCCGCTAAGCAGAAAAGAAGAAACAACAAAAACAACGAAAGACAGCCTCAGAGAATTTCCATAAATTATGTCTTAAGCGCTTATCAAAATAGGCCTACTACTCGTTAAACTTTCAGTCATATGCTCATTTATATGTATCCCCTGGTTCCTTTTTTTGCGTATTCATTCTCTGCGGTGATATAATTTTGTAGAAGTTCTGAATATCTTCCGGTAATTTCACTGTATGCAATAAGACATATTTCTTACAGAAATCCGACTTAATATACTTTTTGAAACCAGTAATGCTGCTGGTATTAATTAACCTTCTGTTGTCGGCAACCTGTACAACATCAGAGTATCGCGAAAGCCAGAATGCAAGAGACGTATCCTCAAAGCCAGTCTCCACGAGATCAACCTTTGGATCACACTTTTGTTTTTTATCGAAACAAAATTTTCGTTTAACAATCCTATGGAGGAGCTCGTTTCCAATAACAACGATCATTTCGTCGTGACAGTGTTGAATGAACTGGAATATTTTTTCGGTGAAATTAAACTCTCGATATCGTTTGCTCGTGACCTTTTTGACATTATAGATTTCTTGCCATCCGTAATATAACCGAGGGTGGGACAGATTCTTTAGTCTGTCAAAGATTTGTGGAACACAGGCAACGGTATCATCGTCCATTTTACCTATGAGAACAGAAGAAGGAAATTTCATGGAGACAAAGGTGTACCATTTAAAAAGTTTTTCAGCAAATCCACGACCCCAACCCAAAGACTTTGTGTTCAGTATTACGATATCTCTAGTTTCTTTAGCTTCTTGTAATATAGATGGCGTTGGTTGATCGAGAAGAAAACAGGTGACAACCTTGAACGACGAACTCCAATTTGTGGAAGCACTGACAAAGTTCTTTCGCTGTATGTCGCGGAGTGGTCTATTTATAGTTTTCGATAAGATGCCCATCACTAACTTTGGTTTCCTGTCATCAATGATGAAATTATCATCACAAAAGTCACGATATTGGGCGTTGTTGTTACTTTTTTCACCAAAGCTGATTTTGCCTTTTTCGTTACTTTTGCCACTCTTCGTGACATTGTCACTGTCATTACTTTTACCACTGTTGTTACTTTGACTCATCCATTGAAGACCAGATATTAGGTACAAACAGAACAAAACACCAATTGTCCCAACAGCAAATAACTTTTTTCTCTTTCCCTGATGCATTGACGTTCTTGTTCTGTTCTGTAATGAATGGATTTTCGATAAATGCTAAAATAAATAAAGTTTTAGCTTTGTTAAAAATGTTGACAACACGATAATAAATAAATAAATAAATAAATAAATAAATAAATAAATAAATAAATAAACATCTGGGACATGGTATACTCTGAACAAATCGAATAGACGGACACACCCTACTTCATTAACGATTCTAATGCACTACTTGGTGGTCTTTGTGAAAGTTGTCGGGTTCATTTGGGTGATCTTTGGTAGTTGTTGTGAAAGCCATATCGCCTAGAGAACACACGCTAGTAGAGTAAAATGGACTTAGAAAGTTATAAATTCCGCGGGAGTTTTTAGCTTATTTTCTCAAGAAAAAATACTGAACCACTTCTCGCAAAAGTGTCTCAGTATACCACGAGACGGCGCGCAATTTTTTCCAGTCGGATGGGAAATCGAATGGTTGATGGAGATACTATAATGATCTGTCCCGTCTTGTCGATCGAATCTCGGAGATCGAGCAATAATAAAATCTTGGAAAATATTTGAAATTCCGAGCTCGACCAGTTCTGGTCCAGTCCAAAAATTCATTGCATTTTTTCCCCAAAATGAATGTGATGACTGAAGATACCACGAACCGGAGATGAAGTTGACGACAAACCCAACCATGCATTTTTTACTCGCGAGGCTGATTCGCCAGTGATCTCACGGATGAGAGAGAATATCCCCCCCCCCTCCTCATATTCGATCGCTCGTGGTTCTATCTGTTTTGTTGTGTCTCATCAGCGGATTTGGTCGATTCGACATTTGAGATCCGTCGGATGTGTGCGATTATCCACTCCCCAATTCGATCGATCGTGGTTTTATCTGTAGTGTCTCATCAACGGATGTGGTCGATTCGTTAGTGAACCCTCGGATGAGTGCGAAGATTTCCCACTTTCCTCCAGTTCGATCGATTGCGATGCTCTCTGTTTTGTAGTATCTCTTCAACTGATGTGGTCAATTCGATAGCGACCTCTCGACGAGGAAGATTTTCAACCGCGTGACATGCATAACGAATGCTTGGTACCGCGTTCAAAGAGGAAGGATTCAAGTGAGATGAGTGAAAGTACATTAGCCTGTCTGATGTATCCTCTCGGGGAAAAAAC
Source organism: Pictodentalium vernedei (assembly GCA_031216915.1). Classification (NCBI taxonomy): domain Eukaryota; kingdom Metazoa; phylum Mollusca; class Scaphopoda; order Dentaliida; family Dentaliidae; genus Pictodentalium; species Pictodentalium vernedei. Next base: position 102,024,638 of record CM062290.1, read on the forward strand.
TCAAAACACTAACTTAACGCCTTCATGAATACATTTTGAAGAAGCTACATACTCCCAAACCAATCGCAAACGGCTATTTTACTCGTTGACCAGAACCTCAACACTACTCGCAGAACCCAATAACTTTTGAATATGATATTGAGTTTACGAGTGGATCAAAGAGCAAGCATTTTCGACAACAGAGATTTGCGATAGTAATGAGACAGAGATCTGACTGTTATTATCTATTATTTATTATTTATTGGTGTTTTAGGTCACATATTTCTGCACAACGGCTATTCATGACCACGATAGTTTTACGGGTGGAAGAAGCCCGAGTACCCGGAGAGAACCACCGAGCAACGGCGGGCAACTGTCAGCACCCTTACCAAAATAAATCCACACAAGCAGGGTTAGCATTGAGTGAAGACAGGTGCACCGTCGACGTGTAGTACGTCTTAATACACAACGTCACCGTGCCCCAACGTGGGAAACTGGGGTAAAGTGTCTTGCCCAAGGACACAACACGGTCGCCACAGGTGGGATTCGAACCGAGGACCTCTCGGCTTGCAGCCTGCACCTCTACCCACTGAACCACCCCCCCCCCCCCCCCCCCACTTCCCCAGAGATCTGACTACTTCCACGTTCCAGGAGAGTGAAATATGACAAACTTTAGGGCAAGAGATTCGTAACCATACTGTGAAAGAATAGAGATCTGACTACTGTTACTACCCATTTCAGGAGAGTGAAATATGAGAAACTTTCGGCCAAAAGATTCATAAACATGCTGTGACACAGTAGAGATCTGGCTACTACTATTACCACCACATTTATGGGGAGTGAAGTACGACAAACTTTCGGGCAAGAGATTAGTGAACATACTGTGACAGAGTAGAGACCTGACTACTATTACTACCTCCTTTCGGGAGAGTGGAACATGACAAACTTTCGGCAAGAGATTAGTGTACATACTGAGACAGAAATCTGACTACTATTACTTGCCCATTTCGGCAGAGTGACATATGACAAAACTTTCCAGCAAGAGACTTGTAAATATACCCAGACAGAAATCTGCCCACTCTGCCCACTTCTACCATAACATTTTGGGAGAGTGGAACATGACAAACTTTCGGCAAGAGATTAGTGAACATACTGAGGCAGAGATCTGACCGCTATTACTCCCACATTTCAGGAGAGTTTAACATGACAAACCTTCGGGAAAGAGATTTGTGAACGTACTGCGACAGAGTAAAGATATAACTACTTTCACCACGGCATTTGAGGAGAGTAGAACATGAAAACGTCTCGGCAAGTTATTCGTGATGGTACTGAGACAGAGATCTGACTACTACCACATTTCAGGAGAGTGAAATATGACAAATTTTCAGGCAAGAGATTCTTGTAGGTACTGCGACAGAGTAGAGATCTGACTACTGTTACTACCACATTTATGGAGAGTGGAATATGACAAACTTTTGACCAAAAGATTTGTGAACGTACTGCAACAGAGTTGACATCTCAGTACTATTGCTACAACATTTCGGGAGAGTGGAACATGGCAAACTTTCAGTAAGAGATTAGTGAACTTACTGAGACAGAGACCTGACTACTATGTAGACAGAGACCTGACTACAAATGGAATTCTGCATCTTAAAACCTGTAGTTGGAACATTTGACTCAAGGTGTGGGATTGGGGGTGCCAATGGAATTCCTCACTTGGTAGAACTCATGCGGAGTACTATGGGTATAGGGTGTTGCAATCGGAAATCAGGTGGTGCCCCCACCTCACCCCACCCATCCGAGATTCCTTCGCACCTCCCGTCATCGCAACGCGGACATCTTTATCACTGTGTCACAATCTTAATTTACATAACAATTGAAATCATTATTTCAATAAACCGATATACACATTGGCTGACTGGCCGTATGGTCCACCGGAAAAATTCCCGATGAGCCTCCACTGGGTTCCCCCTGGGGGCCCCACAATTGATGCAGCCCAAAAGGCGAAATAGATCTGATTGCATAGATAGACTGCCGGTATATTGAAATGTTCTATATGTAGACTGTCATTGGCAGTCCACAAAGAGGACATTTCGATACACCAGCAGTCTAGTCTGCCGTTAACCCTTTACCCAACGAATCGCCGGCATCCACCCGCGTTATATACCAATTCAGCAAATGAAAAAATATTATTTCTCGAAAAATTTCAACAAAACCATATCATGTGACCCCTCTTTGGAACGAGCTCGTCGAGCTCGTTCCAAAGAGGGGTCACATGATATGGTTTTGTTGAAATTTTTTAAAATTTTTTAAAAATGTTATTTAAAAAAATAAATTTTGATATCGTCTGCGGTGGGTAAAGGGTCAATCGCTTAAATGCAAGGAAACAGCATTCCTTCAGTTTCAAAAATCAAAATTTTCTCCGACTGTGCCGAACTTTGGTCTTCTCGAGCGTTACCCCCCCCTACCCCCACCCCCTCACCCCCCCCCACCCAACTATTCGGCACAACCATTTTTGCCGAATGATCGACGAAGATGATACAAAAATACTTTCGAAATGTTCTCAGTGTGGACTGCCATTGATCGCTAAGATGCGGGAAAACAGCATTATTTATATTTATTTATTGGTGTTTAAGGTCACATGCTTATACACAATGGCTAATAGTGACCGTGACAGTTTTACGGGGGGGGGGGGGGGGGAATACGGAGTACCCGGAGAGAACCACCGAGCATCGACGAGCAACTGTCTGCTCCTCAACATTCTAACTCTGTTCAAGCTCCGCTCAAGCAGGGTTACAGCTGTTGAAGACGTGTGCACCATCGACGTGCAGTACCCCTTAGTACACGGCGTCATCGTGCCCCTGTGTAGGCAGCCGGGATAAAGTACCTTGCCCAAGGACACAACGCTGGTCGTTCCGCAAGGGGATCGAATTCGGGACCTCTAGCATAGAAGTCCAACAGTCTACTACTGAGCCACCGCGCTCCCCGGAAACAGCATTCGTTCACTTCGAAAAATCATTGGTGCATTTCCCGGTCACTTTTCTTGGCCCCGTCCGGCCCTGGATATATAATTCATTCACATCTTATAATTTGGACCCAAGTGGCTGTTTGTACAATAATGTTTTCTGAACGGTAGCCGTCTCTATACAACCGCATAACATTTTGTGAGGATGGCAGTTTTATCTTATTTTCAACATAGACCAATATACCTGGTCTCGAATACTCAACCAACCACAACCGGTCAACGCTTTTCAGAAACATTAATATTTAATTTTCGTAATTTTAACAAAACAGTTTTGCCATAAAACATAACTTATGACACCTCGCTGGAGACAATACGTTGGGCTCGTTTCAATGAAGGTGTCTACCAAATTTACCTGGCTTTCAGTTGACAATTATCTGAATTTTTAAGAGGCGGACTGGGCCGGAAAATTCGATAAAAATGGCCCCGTGTCAGCAGCAAGGAGAGCATGGTCCGCCATGGATCCACTCAGCGTTAGAGAATTTTAATTTTCCAGACTGAAATGGTGACGATCCTTGCATATGACACATTCGTTGATGATCAGAGTTATGTGTTATATACAACGAGATAATGTTAATGGCATTCAACTCACGTAGCCAACCACAGTTCGGCCTCGTACAAGAAAATTTGGATTTTATGGTCGGAAAAGATGCAAACTCCTCGGCATTTGTCAACGCGCATGGTAATGCTTAATAACGAAAGAATTGCACTGATGCAAAAGGCATAGAACCGATAATGACTCCACCCTATGGGAAGAACTTCTAATTTTCATGTCTCCAAAGAGGGGAAATCTTAGCATTTGCGTTATTTATAGAGTCGTAAGCACTATTATAGACAAACCATCCACTCTATTCACTCACTATCTGAATAACTTTCTTCACTCCATCGATTCTGTTATTCTTAACCATGTACTCTGTTATACAAAGTCACCCATGTCCCACCATAATGAGTGAATATAATAGATGACTTTGTATAATACTGTACATAGTTAAGAATAGTAGAGTGGATGGTATGAGGAATGTTATTATCCCCGCATTTTCAAAAATACGGGGATATAGTCGTGATCTCCGTCCGTAAGTCCGTCCGTCTGTCCATCCGTACGTCACACCCTGAAAGGCTCCTAGGGTATTCAATTCGAAATGTTTAAACTATGCTAATGTGTTCAGGTAGCAACTCTGGATGTACATGAAGGTTTCGGAATTTTGATTTTGCCCCAGTGGTTCTAGTGGAACCACTTTTATCGTTAGAAAATCAGTTTTCATCGAAAGGCTCCTAAGGTATTTAATTCGAAATGCTCAACCTATGCTAATGTGTTCAGGTAACATCTCTAGATGTGCATGCAGGTTTCGAAATTTTGATTTGGCCCCAGGTGGTTCCAGTGGAACCACTTTTATCATTATAAAATCAGTTTTCATCGAAAGGCTCCTTGGGTATTTAATTCGAAACGTTTAAACTATGCTAATGTGTTCAGGTAACATCTCTAGATGTGCATGAAGGTTTCGGAATTTTGATTTGGCCCCAGTTGGTTCCAGTGGAACCACTTTTATCGTTAGAAAATCAGTTTTCATCGAAAGGCTCCTAGGGTATTTAATTCGAAATGTTTAAACTATGCTAATGTGTTCAGGTAACATCTCTAGATGTGCATGAAGGGTTTGGAATTTTGATTTGGCCTCATGTGGTTCCAGTGGAACCACTTTTATCATTGGAAAATCAGTTTTCATCGAAAGGCTCCTAGGGTATTTAATTCGAAACGTTTAAACTGTGCTAATGTGTTCAGGTAACATCTCTAGATGTGCATGAAGGTTTCGGAATTTTGATTTTGCCCCCAGTGGATCCAGTGGAACTACTTTTATCGTTAGAAAATCAGTTTTCATCGAAAGGCTCCTAGGGTATTTAATTCGAAATGTTTAAACTATGCTAATGTGTTCAGGTAACATCTTTAGATGTGCATGAATGGTTTGGAATTTTGATTTGGTCCCAGGTGGTTCCAGTGGAACCACTTTTATTCTTGGAAAATCAGTTTTCATCGAAAGGCTCCTAGGGTATTTAATTCGAAACGTTTAAACTATGCTAATGTGTTCAGGTAACATCTCTAGATGTGCATGAAGGTTTCGGAATTTTGATTTTGCCCCCAGTAGTTCCGGTGGAACCACTTTATCATTAGAAAATCAGTTTTCATCGAAAGGCTCCTGGGGTATTTAATTCGAAACGCTTAAACTATGCTAATGTGGTCAGATGACATCTGTAGATGTGCACGAAGGTTTCGAAATTTTGATTTGGCTTCAGGTGGTTCCAGCGGAACCATTTTTATTGTTAGAAAATCAGTTTTTATCGAAAGGCTCCTAGGGTATTTAATTCGAAACGGTTAAACTATGCTAATGTGTTCAGGTAGCAACTCTAGATGTGCAAGAATGTTTTGGAATTTTCATTTGGCCCCAGGTGGTTCCAGTGGAACCACTTTTATCATTAGGAAATCAGTTCTTGTCGAAAGGCTCCTAGGGTATTTAATTCGAAACGTTAACACTATGCTAAGGTGTTCAGGTAGCATCTCTAAATGTGCGTGAAGGTTTCGGAATTTTGATTTGGCCCCAGGTGGGTCCAGTGGAACCACTTTTATCACAGGAAAATCAGTTTTCATCGAAAGTCTTCTAGGATATTTAAATTGAATTGTATAAACTATGCTAATGTGTTCACGTAGCATCACTAGATGTGTATGAAGGTTTCGGAAGTTTGATTTGGTCCCAGGTGGTTCCAGTGGAACCACTTTTATTGTTAGAAAATCAGTTTTCATCGAAAGGCTCTTAGGATATTTAATTCGAAACGTTTAAACTATGCTAATGTTTTCAGGTAACATCTCTAGATGTGCAAGAAGGGTTTGGAATTTTGATTTGGCCCCAGGTGGTTCCAGTGGAACCACGTTTATCATTGGAAAATCAGTTTTCATCGAAAAGCTCCTAGGGTATTTAATTCGAAACCTTTAAATTATGCTAATGTGTTCAGGTAACGTCTTTAGATGTGCATGGAGGCTTCGAAATTTTGATTTGACTTCAGGTGGTTCCAGTGGAACCACTTTTATCGTTAGAAAATCAGTTTTCATCGAAAGGCTCTTAGGATATTTAATTCGAAACGTTTAAACTATGCTAATGTGTTCAGGTAACATCTCTAGATGTGCATGAAGGTTTCGGAATTTTGATTTTGCCCCCAGTGGTTCCAGTGGAACCACTTTTATCATTAGAAAATCAGTTTTCAGCGAAAGGCTCCTAGGGTATTTAATTCGAAACGATTAAACTATGCTAATGTGTTCAGGTAACATCTGTTGATGTGCATGAAGGTTTCGAAATTTTGATTTTGCCCCAGGTGGTTCCAGTGGAACCACTTTCATCATTAGAAAATCAGTTTTCATCGAAAGGCTCCTAGGGTATTTAATTCAAAACGTTTAAACTATGCTAATGTGTTCAGGTAGTAACTCTAGATGTGCGTGAAGGTTTTGGAATTTTGATTTGGCCCCAGATGGTTCCAGTGGAACCACTTTTATCGTTAGAAAATCAGTTTTCATCGAAAGGCTCCAAGGGTATTTAATTCGAAACCCTTAAACAATGCTAATGTGTTCAGGTAACATCTCTAGATGTGCATGAAGGTTTCGAAAATTTGATTTTACCCCAGGTGGTTCCAGTGGAAACACTTTTATCGTTAGAAAATCAGTTTTCATCGAAAGGCTCCTTGGGTATTAATTCGAAACGTTAAGACAATGCCAAGGTGTTGCTAAGGAAATGCGGGGATACACCATTGTGTGCTTTGCACACAAATAACTTGATCTAGTTCCATTAGTGAGTGGATAGTTTGTATACAAAAGAGTGGGTGGTTAACTACAACAGAGATAATTGTTTGAGAACAATAGATATTCATTATTCATGGAGTGGATGGCATTGTCCCAAAGGATGAAGTTACCACACTGCTCGGGTCATCGTGGATGCACCATTCCTAATCGAGGACGAGTCAGATTTTGAAACTTTCCTTGAGCGCATGCAACAAGACGATATCCTTGAGTGGGTACGGCAACAGCTACCTACATCCAAGTAGACGTGACAACCGTTACCTATTCCCAGTTCGTTATTCGACTATCGTTATCAACCGATTTTATCGGTTTATAACGAATGTCGAATAAAGAAATAGGAATAAGTTGTCTCTCCCACCGTCCCACTTATGTAACCTTCTGTGTCAATAAGAACCAGAACCATCCGATCTGTGGAGTCCATGTAGATTTTCCTGATTACATTACCAATAATTCAAATGCTATCATCTCATTAGCGAAGGATGAACACCACAATTTTTTTGTCGACAATCTCAGCTTATTTAGTTTAAACAATATTTATTCATGAATTATAATATTATACATACAGGTAAATGATAATTACATAATGTTCATGGAGACTTGTAATACAGGTGTATGCATAAAGGTATTTCAACATAGTTGATATACAAGATGTATGGGTGGGATTCAGCAGTAAGCTATAAGCTTATGTTAAGCTGTCTCCCAAGAAAGTCTGAAAAAAATTGCAGGTAGTTGCTTGCACTATGTAAAATATTGTTTAAACATGAAATGGGGGTATACAAAAAGAGAGAAGAGAGAAAGAGAGAGGGAGAGAGAGAGAGAGAGAGAGATATAGTTTCAACCAGACTGAGCTCAACGCACACCCGACAAATGAGAGTTATTATACGCAACCTCAGAGAATATGCTGCTAGCGGTGTCATTAAAGCGGACTCACCCGGGATCCACACCTGAGCCGCCATTAACGCGCGTGCATCTAGCATTTACAAACTATCAATCAAATTTAATCTATTAAAAGCCACAAAAAATCTACATCTTGTTTATCCTAGACTTCCTAGATCGATGCACGCGAGGAAACACAGCCCAGGCGCGGAGCCCGAATTGCCCACGACGGCTCCGTCGTAGCCTGGCGTCCTGTGGCACTAACGCACAGAATGCAAATAAGGCTGCATTATTCACACTTCAGATGCATGTACTATCCACAATTTGAGAAACGTGCATAGCCGCGCCCACCGGCAGGACCGACAAGCCCCCCCCCCCCCCCTCCCCCCCCCCAAGCAACGGATGCGGGGGAGCAACACCTGTCACACCACAAATGCCACTCCCCCTCACCCACCACCGAGAAGAGAGCAGCCAACCAGCCCCGACAACGGCCGCGGCCACAATCGACTCCCAAACCGTCGACACCAAAGACATATATTCCGTGCTGGAAAGTCATCACATCAGTCACAAATGTTTGAATAACGAATATGTGAAATGATGATAAATCATTCCCCAAAGAACTACAAATGGAAATGACTCACTGGAAGCGCCCACTCAGTGTGATATAATCCTGTACAATTCCGAATACAAGCGCATTTTTAGAGTTGTCCAACCATTCAGACCCAAACAGAAGCGTGGAGAGGTCAAATGTGAAAGGCAATGTATTGATTGTTGAGTCGCGTGCAGCATCATGTATTGGACAATACAGGAGAAAATGTTCAGTTGTCTCTGGGTCACCACACTGGCACAGTGGGGATGACGATAGATGGTTGTCATAGAGGTGGGCATTGATACCGCTACAATGCAAGCGTAGCCTACAATGATAGATTTGTGCAGCACGGGATTTAGCACCAGTGTAAAATATCGGTGGTCGTTGGTTTGCACTATTTAAGAACCTTTTAAAATTTGTGAGGGAAGAATTTTCTTTTACCGAGGTTGGTAATCTGTTCCACTGATTGGTAACATCCGGGATAAATGAGGATTGGTATAAGTTAGTGTGGCAGAAGGGAATACGGTGGTTAATTGCAGATCGGAGATTGTGACTTTGATTGATGGATGCACTGATGGGGGGAACTCTGATAGAGATATATGGAGGTGTTAGCTCATGATACATCTTGAAGAACTGAGTAAGCTTGTGCTTACGGCGTCTTTCTTGTAGTGTATCCCATTGAACTTCAGTATAGAGGAGGCTTCTACTGGCGCTCACAGTGGCACCAGTAACTATTCTTGCTGCCGCTATCTGTATTTTCTCCAAGTCAGCTGCTTGCATTGCTGAGCAGTTGTCCCAGACACAGCCAGCATATTCTATATTATATAGATATAGATATATATTCTATATTACACCTAAGTGCTTATGACTGGTAACCTCAGTAATTCCTGTTCCACTTAGATATAAGGGTGGATGTCCAGGAACATTAATTTTACGGGATATTAGCATAGTTTCTGTTTTTTGAGCATTGAACTCAACCAGCCATGTTTTGGCCCAATCTTCGATTGTTGCCAAATCACGATTGATTAAGACTGCAGCTTGATCAGGATTCTCTACTATGAGATATAAGGATGTATCGTCTGCAAATAGACGAATGCTGCTCAGTAAATTTTCCGTAATGTCGTTAATGTATATCAGGAATAAGAGTGGGCCCAGAATGGAACCTTGTGGAACACCAGACGTTACTTGTCTCCAGGAGGACACCTCAGAGGCTACCACAACCCGCTGATACCGGTCAGAGAGGTAAGATTTTAAAAAACAAAGTAGATCGCCAGATATCCCTATTTTCTCAAGCTTGTGTATAAGACCAACATGCCATACCTTATCAAACGCTTTACTGACATCACAAAAAACAACTCTAACTTCTTTACCGTCGTCAAGGGCATGACAAAATTCATCATAGAGATCTGTCAGTTGTAATACCGTTGAATCACCTGGGGTAAACCCTGACTGGAACTGGCTCAGTATATTGTTATCGCATAGGAAATGCCATAATCTTTTAAACACACACTTTTCAAGTAACTTGCCAGTACAGCTAATTAGTGATATCGGGCGATAATTGGTAACAGCATTAGAAGGTTTCTTTTTTAATACCGGCACCACATTGGCTTTTTTCCATAATTGTGGAAAATAACAGTTTTTTAAAAGGATATTAAATAATGTCGTAAGTGGTACACATAATGAACTTCTGCATTCCTTCAGGAGCCGTGGACTTATGAGGTCAGGGCCGGACGCCTTCGATATCTTAATACTCTTCATTGCTTCATACACTTCAGTGCTTACTAAAATTATTTTATCAAATGAATGCAGGACTGGTTCAGATGAGTCGGGTAAAGTTGCATTTGTGTCATCCAATGTTGAAATGGAACAGAAGTATCCGTTGAACACTTCCGCCTTCTCAAGATTGGTTGAATAGAGTTTATTCAAGTGATTTAAAGTTGGGATTTCTGGGGTATTTCTACTGATAAATGTTTTTAAGGTTTTCCACCACTCCGACGATGATGTATTTGGGCAACTCAATGTTGATTGAACTTTTGAAATATACGTGGCTTTGGCCTTCCTAACTGCTGATACGACCTCATTACGTTTACGTTTATATTTATCCCAGTCGTACGGTAAACCTGAGCGCTTTGCTCTGCGATATAATCGGGTCCTTTGCCTAATCAGTAAGCGAATCTGGTTATGCATCCATTTGGGTTGATTGGGTCTGGAAGTTATATCTTTGTTGGGGATGAATTTAGATGCCGTGTTAAGTAGGATCTCGGTAAAGTTAGAGATTACAGTGTCTAGACATGAATTATCGAACAGGCTATTCCAGTCTACACTGTTGAAGGCGTTGTTCAAAGCATTGTAATCCCCTTCCGGATACAGCCAAATGCGTCTCCTAAAGTGTTTGGACGTTGTTTTTTTAAATTCAACCTCAATTGAAATTGGGCAATGATATCGAGACATGTCAGGAATAAGGGGCTCTAGAACTTCACATTCTAGTACAGGAACTGTATCACTTACAGCAAACAGATCAATCAGTGTAGCAGATGACTCAGTAAAGCTCGTTGGTTCTTCCACAAGCTGCCTCAGATTAAAATAGTTGCTTAATTCACGGAAATGTCCTCGGGAGGAACCATTTTGGTTTTCATTAAAATCCCCAGTAATGATTAGGTCAGAGATTGAAGTATCTTTGGCTCTATCAACAGAAGCTGTAATGCTATCCCAGATATCTGAAGTACTATTGGGTGGTCGGTAGAATACTCCAACTAGTATTGATTTACTGTAATTTGTAAACACCTCAGCCCAAAGGCACTCAGTGTTATTTACCTCGAGGTCAGTTCTACGCCGAAAGCACAAGCCATCCTTTATGTACATGGCAACGCCCCCTCCCCTCGATAAGCGGTCACGCCGCAATGGTTCCTGGAAGCCACTAATCATTATATCAGATATTTGGTCGCAGCTTTGAAGCCAAGTCTCGGTGAAGGCTAGTATGTCATATGATGACGATTCATACTCTATAATGTTCAATTTTGGCTTGAGGCTTTGAATGTTTATATGGAAGATTTTCAATGAATTTTGGCTACAAGAAGTGTTTACGGAGGCAGGCCCAGGGTTTAATTCAATGTCCCCGGACAATAACAAGAGTGGGGCCAGGAACAATGCTACCAAAATTGTAAGATGCCACATATCGGACTCGATTAGTTTTGGAGCCATTGAGTTTGGTGTCAGTGGGGTTCTAGCACCTCCTCCAAGAAAGTTGGGTCTCGTAAATTCCACACACCTATCAAGTGGTTGATCTTGTGAATCGGAAAGATGAAACAAGGCTGACAGCACAGTTAAGCTAACCTGAAGACTGATCCCTACACTGCGCAAATACAAATACGTTAGAAGACACAGGGACTGCTCCTTGCTTAGTTTTCGTTTGAGGTCACAGACATATATTGCAGTACTGAATGTACCAATCCGGGCACGGTAGGAATCTAGACTACACACTATGTAATTTGTGGATGGTAAAATCTGCACGGTGCCCGGAGACTGGTAACTTTCAATAACACGACTATTCTACATTGGTAAGAGTTGAGCTCAGATTGGTTACGAGAAGGTTTGGGTTTGAAGAAGAGTGGATAGAGTAGCTTTGAAATGGGGTATAAAAAAATAATGGTAGAATATACGAATAACGTATTGAAAAAGCATCCCATGAAGCAATCTGATATGAAATGCTTAAACTCAAAGTCAAGCACCATTAGTTATTAAGTGGATGTTACATATGGAGAAATTGAAGAATGATTGGATTTTGTATTGTAAACCAAGGGCAAATTATGGAGAGAAGCATTTGGAAATATATACGTGTAAACTTATTTGACACGTCCATACACCTGCGCACACCCTCACACACATGCACGACCACAAACCCACACACACACATCCGTCAACACTACTACTGTTAACTAAACCAAAACAGCCGCTCAGTCCGGATGTCCATTCCCTCTGTACAGCCCCACACCCGACAAGTCAGTGCATGCATACTCTGACATAAATACCTTTGTATAGATACACTGACAGACCGCCAGACACTCACATGTATCTTCACATGCACATACATATGGAGCTACATGTGCACCTCCGACAGTCCGCCAGTATATTTATCTATCCTTATATACATCGGGAGGAAAATGTTAAAGCATAGTTACGCACAGTATTTAATCTCGAGCAAGAGTCGGCAAGATTTATGTAGTCTGGCAAGCAATCTTTTACTTCCAAATCCAGAAAAATAAGGACACCTGGAAGAGTGAAGGAGAACGGAAGGCCCTTCCGACACGAAATGTCGAAAGTTGTCAAGAAGGGCTGCCTGTTACAATGCAGTGGTAAGCAAGTGGGATTCACCCCATACCATGAAAAACATTCCATCTTGCAACAAATGTGTGTATTCTAGGAAAAGATTAGTCAGTAATAATAATAATAATTATAACAATCAATAATAATAATAATGGTTATAATAATAATAATAATAATAATAATAATAATAATAATAATAATAATAATAATGGCACTTGCAAGACGGTGGGGCGGGTGGAATAAGGATGTCCCAGTTGATTTGCTTGCCGAGTCGTGCTCAAATATTTGAGAAGCGGATAAATGAAGCAAGTGTGATCACAGAAACATTCTGTATGACGACACCTTAACATCGTAAATATGTTTGGTGGAATGGGGAGGGGGTGGCTTATAGGCTTATTTCGTTGTTTGGCGCTTTGGAATGGAAGCGAGCACCACACGTTTTAAAAAACTGCAGCAGCTTTGTTTAGGAAACACAGCCAAGAAGACCCAAATGAATTTTGCATCGCCACTCTGAATCAATATCCAGATATTGAAAAGTTCTTCGCAGTGAACACACACGTTACCACCTGATCTAGAGAGAAGATGACAGACAGTATCCTTCCTGAAATTGTACAGGGATAACAACGACGTTATAGTGAGGCCATGATTGTAAACCTATACAAGAAGCAGTTCGTTCTCCTGTGTTACTACTTTCCAAAGTGTGATTTACTGGGATTTCCGGGTTTGATTATAAACGATAACTTCACAAGTAAATTATGCAATCAACAATTGGGTCATGTATCCGTGTGCGCAAACGAAGACGCTTGGGTGTAATGGGGACTTCATTGTTTTTTGGTTTTTTTAACCCTTTACCTAACATGAAAAGCAGACGACACTTGCCCAAAAAATTCTTGAATAACTATTATTTTCATTTTTTTCTTCTCAAAAACATAGGCTATGACCCCTCATTGGAACGAGCTCGACGAGCTCGTTCCAATGAGGGGACATAACCTATGTTTTAGAGACAGAAAATTAAAAAAAAATGAAAATTAATTGGCGTTTTTTTAGAATAACGCTGCCGGTTTTGGCCGTTACGTTAGGTAAAAGGTTAAAATAATATAATTTTCGTTAATAATGAAAAGTAATAAACAGAGTAATGGCTTGACTGGACTGGTTACGTGAAATAATTCATTCGAGGCGAGGGACTATATTGTAAAACACTCGTGCGCATTCGCACACTCGTGTTTGTACAACGTCCCTCACCTATCATGAATTATTTCACGTAACCAGTCCAGTGAAGCGATTAATCTCTATTTGGGGGAATACAGCCACTGATTTTCTTACAAATACTGCAAATTGTCAAAGCGCAGTAAATACCTAACCCGTCAGGAATTTACTTGCACGGAAGTTGCTGTTTACAACTTTGTCGATAGTGTTTACCATTTACCCCAAACAATCTTTGAAAAATTAGAAGATGAAGAGAACAACCTGAAGAAATAGACAATAGCTCACTGCTCGGATTCGAGTACGATTTTTATCCTCGAGTGTGGCGCTAGGAGGGTTTTTTCACGGGGTATTAACCTCGTGAAATAATCAGCGCGGCTCACGAGAGGATAAAATCGTACTCGAATCCAAGCAGTGAACTTTTGTATTTATTTTATTTTCTTTGTTTTCCCAAAACATCCCTTTATTGTTGATTCAAATCAACCGATTTGTAAACAACAATAAAAAAAAGGCCATCATCGCTGCGAGTGGAAACGATGCTGGGAGTGGAATACCATTTTTGGCGTGAAGGAGACTGGGAACACGATTTGTTTTGGGGGAAGAAAAACGGGTGAAAATAAAATAAGACAGATATTTTCACTTCAAAACCACCGATAAAAATAAAATAAGAAAAAAGGAACCTACCTGCTCCTACCGATAAAGTACTCACAAAGACTGAAAACTCCAAATTTTAGTGAATACATTTGTATTTGGGCTTTCAACTCTCAACAGGAAAATGTAAATATATTCACTTTTGACAGAGCTAACTCATTCAATTCAGTTCATCAAAAGTAATTACGTAAATAGACCGTGGCCAAATCATATTTTATCTTTATTTTTATATTTACAGTGAAAACGCTATTTACAACGAAAGAGACTTTTAACCCTTTACCTAATGTAACGGCCAAAACCGGCCAGCAATATTCTCAAAAATCGCCAATTAATTTTCATTATATTTTCATTTTTTTTGTCTCTAAAACATAAGTTATGACCCCTCATTGGAACGAGTTCGTCGAGCTCGTTCTAATGAGGGGGTCATAACCTATGTTTTTGAGACAAAAAATGAAAATAATAGTTATTCAAGAATTTTTTTGCAAGTGTCGTCTGCTTTTCATGTTAGGTAAAGGGTTAAAAAAATTGATGCATTATTAACCCTTTATCTCCGCCTCGATAATTCTGAAAGTTTGTACAATCCTTTATTTTTAATGCCACCTCGAGTGTCGAAATTCTTCAGCTTTTTATATGTTGGCTGACTATTACATAATGTAATTTATCATATGACTTCCCCCTCTTCTCGGCTTATTACCGTTTCGTATGTTCAATAAATATTAATTAGTACTTCATAACACCTTCAGTTGCTTTGTTTGGTCAATTCCAAAAGAATATTTACTGATTGGTTATCACCGAAAGAATCTGTGTCAAATTAATGCGGTTATGAGTTTTGGATTGAGCGTGGGACAGCATATCTTGATACCGTTTTATGGAACTTTATAAATCTACTGGCCTTGCAATTGCATCTTTTTTTTTGCCTCAAATTATTTTTGAACCTCAAATGTAGTATCAACTCCCAGAATTGATGACCGAATCTGAGCCTGCGAGCCTGAAATAGCCCAAACATAATTTCTCATAGAATCATTAGTTCTTTCCACCAGGCTCTTGTTAATCCTTTTGTGGTTCATAAAAAATATAGGTACTCCACTCTGCATGTTAATGTCTTATAAAATCGGCATGTGTATGGCCGTGACCAGATCTCTGTATTATCAAATCTTCGACTTGGAGGATGGAGGTTCAAAGGGTGGTGATAATACGGCCTACCGTGATAAAGCGTGCGCAGGCCGTCGTTATAGTCATATTTCTGACGCCAATTTGTATTAACCGGAACATCAAATTAATTACATAATTTTTCATATACAGGTCCGTCGTATATATTATCAAATCTGTGCCATACATCATCCTGTAGGAGTGTAACTTTTAGTTTGACTAAGATTCCACGTATTTGATAAAAAATGAAATATCCCGAAACTTCTTGAAAATAAATTGTTTGATGTTAAATGATCATCCAATGAAACACCGCACCCACAAGTAGTGCATCATACAGCAAAGTTTAACCCTTTACCTAACATGAGAAGCAGACGACACTTGCAAACAAAATTTTTGAATAACTAATTTTTTTAATTTTTGTCGCCAAAACATAGGTTATGACCCTTCATTGGAACGAGCTCGACGAGCTCATTCTAAAGAGGGGTCATAACCTATGTTTTTGAGACAAAAAATGAAAATATAGTGAAAATTAATTGGCGATTTTTGAGAATAGCGCTGGCCGGTTTTGGCCATTACGTTGGGAAAAGGGTTTTCTGATTTTGCAAGTGGTCTACTAGAGCTGCAGAATTTATATATATCTGGAAAATATGTCTAAGTGATGCCTTTCAAAACAAACTACTAACTTTTAGTTTATCATGTGAAAGTACATCAATCTCGTTAATATTTATTTTTTTAGATTTTTAATAGACTCTTGCTCGATATCTTACACCTGCATTAAATATGAAAAGCAGTTTATATAATTATAACGTTTTAAGTTCAATAAATGTTAACCCACCAGTGAATAAAACCAAAGCCCATACATTTTGTGCGAGCCAGCCTACTGCACCAGCTGCTGTTTTTAAAAGCCATAAAACAACAGATCTAAGAATACCGGGAATTACTGTAACAACCTTACCAGCAAGCTTGACTAATAAATATGCTAAATGTTTTGAGTTGCTTCTTAACCCATTCCTTAACACCACCTGGGCTTGGAGGTGTAGATGTGGAGTAGGCATACGAGAACTCCCCGTGACGGCGAATTGTCATACCCAAAGTAGTCAGTATATTTACAATTGTGATGCCCTATTCTCTAAATGATGTCTTAATTCGCTCAGCAAGTGTAGTATACGAGTCAAGTATTATTTCTTGAATTCTATTAATTTGAGATCTCAGCTTTTCCTTATTACCTGCGATAATTTCCAATCTACCATCACGTTCTGTTTCTAAATCACTCATTCGTTTTCTGATTTCATCTCGCTATTGATCGTTTAATGCTTCGGTAAGTTTTTGCTATTCACAATTAATATGTTTATCCAGCTTATCAAATTCCGAAACATTGAGTCTCAAGTTTCCTTGTATAGTTTCTAAGGATTTTTCCAAACCATATTTCTTGTGTATCTTTCTTTGCTAAAGTTGGTGGTTCTGCGCCAATCAGGAACGGCAGACACGTCAAGAGGTGGATCATCAATAGTATTTAAAATATCTTTTACTGCGGTTTCTGCGGACTGTGCTGCATCTGCAAGGCCACTATCGTTTGTCATTTCTGTTACCAACGCAAGATCAGTTCTGATACTTTGTACCATCAACCCACGTTCTATGGTCGAGAATGCAGGAAAATCGCCTGTTCTCCCCATAAAGCAAATTGAGTTATCTCCTTCTTTTTTAACCTTTTAACAAATAATGAAATGCAGACGACACTTGAAAACAAAATTCTTGAATAACTGATTTTTTTTTATTTTTGTCTCAAAAACATAGGTTATGACCCCTCGTTGGAACGAGCTCGACGAGGGGTCATAACCTATGTTTTTTAGACAAAAAATGAAAAAATAATGAAAATTAATTGGAGATTTTTGAGAATAGCGCTGGCCGGTTTTGGCCGGTTTTGATCGTTACGTTGGGTAAAGCGTTAACATACATCTCAAATTTTCTGGGTTCTCTAATATTGGGTACATGTCCAGGTTTTTCCTCAATTTAATTATAGAAACGATTCATTTCATCCGTCCTGGTTTCAACTTCAAAATTTCCATCGAGTAATGTATTATCAGGAAAAGCTGGCATTCCTTCATCAGTTAAGTTTGATGTTTCCATATCCTCATCATCATGTACTAGTATATCATCGCTGGTATCCAATTTCATAGTTTCCTCTGCCATTTATAAATAGAGGATATGGAATGAGTGTTTTTCTCATATAATATTTATGAAAATTCGGACTAGTTTCATAAATATTATATGAGAAAAAGACTCATTTCATCTTCTATTTATCATATGACACACACACGCACAAATTAGCCACCTGGTATGACTTTTTAACCCATCACCTAACTTGAGCTGCAGACGGCACTTGGAAAAAAAATCCTCGTATAACTAAAAATTTTCATTTTTTGCTTTCAAAACATAGGTTATGGCCCCTCATTGGAACGAGCGCGACGAGCGCGACACGATAGTTCCACTGAGGGGCCATAACCTATGTTTTGGAAGCAAAAAGTGAAAATATAAAATAAAATGAATGGCATTTTCTTGTACTGTGCGTGGCAGTTTTTTTCCGTTACGTCAGGTAAAAGATTAATACAATATAACCCACAATAAATAGGACAGATAACGTAATTTCTCCCTACGGAAATTATGCAAATGTGACCCAGTTGTATTTAACCAATCAAATTGTCCAGTTTTGAAATTGACCACTGAAAGCTCCCAACTCTAATTATGCAAATCATGAAAATGTAGCCCTGTTGTATTTTGTCCAGCCAATCAAATTGTCTAGTTTTGAAATTGACCAATGAAATTGACAGAAGGCTTTATTTATCACTGATTAATATGAAAACAAAATATCAAATGTTTTAAAGTGAACAAAACGGACGAGTCATATGATAAATAGACAATAAACATATAGTGTGTTTTTATATCTGTGTTATACAACGAGTTGAAATATGGTTTATTTTTTCGAGGCTTCGCCGAGAAAAAATAAACCATATTTCAACGAGTTGTATAACACAGATATAAAAACACACTATATGTTTATTGTTTTTATCTGATAACAAACAGACACCCGTCTCGTGCGTCTACCCGACTTATATATGCTTCCCACGGGCCTCCAAAGAAAACCAGTCTACGAGACAAAAGAAATAGGACAAGACGCATAGAGTTGTGTCCCTTACATTACAAAATCGATGACGGCGATTGTAAAGTGCGATTGCACTTCTTGCATCATGTAACTGCGCTGGAACAAAATAAATTTCAACTATTTTATTAACAGTAACAAAACGGTGTTTCAGTAGAGTTATTCTTTTTTTGACATAGTTCCAGTTTTCTTCCGTGTTTTATGCTGTAGTCCCAATATAACAAATAATTTTGCGTTTGTTTACAATTTTTACGAAGTGTTTTTTTTTCAGGTAGAGCAGACGAACTTTTAATTAGCGCAGTTCCGCGAGTACTTTTGATCGAGGCCGTGACTATAAATAGTTCGCAGTCGCCGCATACTAATTACTATTAACATTCAAGTAATTTCTACAATATTTTGAAGCAAAATTTTAGGTTGCCTTTATTGAAGCAAAATAAATAAGAAATGACACCATCAGAGGATTTTGACAAAGTGCAATAAGCGTACAATTAAAACCTGCCCTGTGATATAACGATGTTTCATGAATGAATGAATGAAAATGGAATTGAAAGAGGTCAGAGGTCGTTCGCATAAATTATAATTATATACAACACCCGTTGTATATACTTCAAGTATATACAACGGTTGTTATACTCTATGGTTATCAGATAAACATATATATTTATTCTTTATAATGGTTTATGGTCCCAGCTTTTAAACACAGGAATCTCAATTAATGGAAGATCCGTGAAGAATCAACTGCTTGAATTTAATTTATCAAGCAGGAATTCGTCCTTGTACTGCGCCACTGGGTTGAAAACTGCGAAGTTTTTGGAAGGTGGCCTCGACGGCAGTCGATCACGGGTCTACGACACCCAATCGCCTGACCATAAATGCTCTGCCACGATACCAACTGAGCAAACGACAACCCGCAAAAAGTTTGCAATTGACTCAGCCAGTAAGTTAGTTTACATTTACAACTCGCCCCGAGACCGATAGACCCGGGATTGACTCCTGTCAAGGCCACCTTTAAAAAAAAACTTTGCAGTTTTCAATCCAGTGAAGGAGTGCAAGGACGATGCCTGGTGGAATTCTTGATTGATACAGGCGATATATTTATTCTTTATTATCTAAGTATAATTTAAATATGGAATGTGGGAAAAAGTTTACCCTTATAGATCAACACACAAACAGTTTGGTATTAAAGGAGATCGTAGAAAAGTCGTTATTATAAACACAGTAGATCATGGGGACACTGTGCGTGTCGTTTTCCCCGAATTAGCACAGAATGATGTTATTGTGCCCGGATCGGTAAGAACAGCTTTTAATATTGAACTCACGAGTAATACACAGAACCACACACACGTTTGAATAGGTTAAGAATTGTCGCACGAGATTGCTTTGGCCCAGGATATCACGAGAGCCGAAGGCTCGAGTGATTTCCTGAGCCAAAGCAATCGAGTACGTTAATTCTCAACCCATTCAAACGTATGTGAGATTCTGTATTTATCACACACCTCCCATGTAACAACCAGTCTACACGAAAATTGAACTAAAAGCACTTTTCAGCTGGTTAATTGTTCCGCTGCCTTCGTTGCCAACGAGAAATCACTGTTAGGTAGCAAGGTACCAACCCTGTTTTACTTTTCAGTGTTTACGGCATTCAGTTAGTCGAAACCAATTGAAGCCGATCAGTGTCAAGGTCACGATGATCGAACTTCAAATCACGATGACTAAACTGCAGGGAATAACACAACAAAAACTGTTTAAATAGCTAACAAGTTCGTCACAGTCCATCATTATATGACCAGTTGTGGAAAGTATTTGTCAAGGAACAAGCAGTCAGAATGTTATTTTTATTTTGTAGATTCTTTACTCCAATCTGATTGTTTAAATATCCCGTGTAAACAAATCTAAATGAGGAACTTAGAATTTCCAAACGATCTCGACACCGGTGCATTCGACCAATGATGACGTGTTTTATTTAAACTGGTTCCTTCTCGGTGGTTTACGTAGGAAACGAAGTCAAACGTGTTTTGTATCACCACGTGTGCGATACAACTTTATTTTTATCGCACGGACAGAACAGTGAAAATCCCGTGTTTTACATTAATAGGTGTGCGATAAATGATTCGAACTGCACACTTGTTAATAATGTGGAACAGTCGATTGTTAATAAAATCAAACTACCCTTGGAGGGCCAGAAAGTGTCAGAAAAAATATGATATTGACGTAATAAAATGTTTCAATGGTCTCTGCATGGGATATCCTTTTAGGGTCAATGGGTGTGTGATTTACAGAGCTTGCATTCTAGAAATTCGACAGGCTGGAAAAACAGCCCTGTGAAAGTCTTCATGGGGCTGGGTGTTTTTCTACGCACAGGCTGGTTTAATCATTTTATTGCTAAATCCTTGTATCAGGCCAACAGCTCTTCTAAATGAAGTTTACAGAGAAATTTTACATATTCTTGTAAAATATCCAACAGAAACATAATAAAAATGTTAAAAAATTAGTCTACGCAGTATTTCCATACAGATATTTGTGTTCTTGGACCTACAGCTGAGCCAGCTGATCATAGAGTTGTCTGAAATAAAAGAACTATTTGTTCGCCTCACTTGAAACTTGGTATATAATAAAGTCATATTTTGGCCTCGAAATCTTCTGTTTTGATGCGTATTTCTAGGCGAATGGAAATTTTTTTAAAGTTTGTAACAATTTTTTTTTTTTTTTGCACCAAATTATCTAGTGTCCAGAATTTGCGCAAAGCCATACTTCATAATCACATTCTTTGACCTGTCAAATTGGAGATGTTTTTATATATAAATGGAGCTCGGGCTAGAAGAACAACGCTCATATTCAGATTAAGTAACAAAACACGCTCTACTATTTTAAGACCTTTAAAAATATTGGCGCTTAAATGGTTGAGCGCTGGAAGCCAGTATAGTGGCTTTTGTCATCTGCATTAATTTTGTTTACAAATGACTTATCAATGTTAAATACCCTTTGTTAATTAAATATTAAATTGCATCATTTTACTGGAGAATGCCTGTAGGTATTCTCCAGTAAACTGAAACAATAAAATATTTATGTGCAACAAGACCTCCAATGTCCAGAATTCTTGCATATGTAACATATATGCAGATGCAAAAATAATTTAGCACTCTACCAGTTAAGTATTTTAGTGGAATATTCACAGGGCTGGTTTTCCGGCCCTGTAAAATTGGTTACAGGGCTGTTTACAGGGCTGGGGCTGATCAGCCCTTCTAAAATGCAATCCCTGGATTTCCCAAGGAATATCAACTGTCTCTACTACAGTACAGCCGCCGTGGACTGGTCACTTTCCAAGGGGTGGACAGTATTGCCACGGACGAATTAATGTTAGATTGCAAACACTACTTATAGGAATAATCATCAAAAATTTAATACAACCCAGTGCTTCATTAATTACAATTTTGATGATGATGATTTTTATTACCCGGTAAATGCATGCGTGGACATAACTGCCCACGCGTGGATTACGACCCATCTATGGAGACCGTACTGTATGAAATTACGAATCAATACCGACAACAAAGCTCTTACAGTTGGAGACGATGATGTTGCAGACGCTTTTGACAATCGCTTCTGTATACCATTAGGCTTTGAATTAATTGACCAAAATATTTTATGTCCATCGGCATTAGGTGACATACTTTGTTTTGAACTGACCTTCAGTCTGCCAAGCAATATTATGGAGACAACAGAAGCCGCTGCAGCCGAATCGACAGAAAAGTTATCTGGAATTTCTTTAAAATTTGAAAAAGTTAATAACCAAGATATTGCAAGAGAAGTCAGACAAAGATATGCTCGAATTGTGATAATTTAGGGACAGATACACCGTCATGGAGTACTTTCCTTAAAAAAGGAAGACACCATATGAAACATACAAATTAAAAAACCTGCTAGAAGTATGAAAGGAGTTCTGATACTTTTTAAAGAACCAGATAAAGCCTACAAGCCAGCACCAGAAAACGTGTATAATCCGAAAATAGAAACAGTTGAAATTACAACTAGCAATTTCCAAACATCAATTGTGCAGTTCTGGTATGCGCATGCTCGACCAATGGGAAGAAATCCATGAATATATTGGGAGTATTTTAATAAAATTCAGGGTGTTGAGACTGTTTCAGACAAAAAGTTTTATTCCACACACTGTGGACATGGCGGGTTTTGAAAGTATAGATGATTGAATTCTATATAGTACTGGTAGAGCAATAAATGATGGTATATCTTTGCAGATAACTTAAAAACGTCAAAGGGATGGTAATCTAAAAGTATATATTTTTATAATGAAAGATTCTCAGTTAAATAAAGAAAATGGGAGATCATAAGGCATTGTTTGTTAAAGAACCACATTCTGCAATATACGCAGGGATGATAGGATGTGGTAAAACAAAATTTGCACTTGACTTACTTGAGCTACTGTAAGAAAATGGAGGTTTTCTCAGTGTATTTGAGCCCATAATAATATGTCCAACAATCGACTGGAATAAAACATACAAACGCTCTTGGATAAATAGTGTGGAAGTTTATATTTGCCGCGATGGTGATAGATTACATGATTATACAAGAGGTTTTATCAAGAAATTTGCAGGTGAACTAATGTTATACATAATAGATGACTGTTCAGCATCAAAATTCCTAACAAATAAGAAAGATATGTTATCTGAATTAGCGCTTTCTTGACGTCATTCGAATCAAAGTGATTGGGCTTTATCGCCAACATAAAATGCTGTACTTAATTTACCCTTTAAACTCTAGTGGTATCTTCCATGTCAGTTCAATGGCAGCAATTAGAAGAGTCCGTATGCATTATTTTGGGGTGCAGACCAATTAATATTTCCAACGTGCAGCCTCGGGGCTGCACGTTGAAAATGTTGATTGGTTTACCCACACATTTACTGAACATCCATCCTAAATAATGACGTTATGGTGTGTCATGTAACTAGCCGGAAAAGCGGCCGCTAGGGTTCAAAGGGTTTTTATTTCATTGTAAAGATAGGGATTCATTCGAGGACTGCCTACGGGAAAATGATGTATTGACTCCCGAAGAGAGAAAAGCAGTCAGAAAAAAATTACCAGGAATTAAACATTCAAAACTTAATATAAAAACTGGCCAACCTGCTTCTTTTAAGGTACTTTGCTAAATTTGCTATATTTTGTTAAGCTTTGATATATTTACTAAACCTTTGCCCAACTTTTGCTAAATTTCGCTAAATACTGCTAAACTTTTGCTAAGCAGTTGATATAATTATATAATAAATTATATAATAAAATATTTGATTCAGTTATGCTTTTTTATTAATTGCTGCTGCAATTTAGTATACTTGCTAGCATTTGCTAAAATATAAATTAAACTAAAAAAATATTATACTTTATATATGATGGATTGTGACATACTTGTTGAGATGTTAGCAGGTGAATCACCATCGAATCATGACTATTCACAACGTGAGAGGTTATATGCTTTAGCAACCTCAGGTCAGCTTGCAAAATATTGTCGGACAAATGTGTAGAGGTAGAAAGAATGCCTGAAAGGAAGTTAACATTTTATATTCTAAATATGAATCTTGTTTGGGAGCCATAATGACTAAAACTCTAGACTCAGTCATACTGCAATTTTATACAGAGGTAGCTAATAGGTTCTTTCCATAATAATAATAATCATAACACTTCGGCCGGCCGCTGATTTGTCGCGGTTCTCGTATGAGAAGGCCTTGGTTACCCATGTTCTACCAACTGCCTCCCCCTATTCCCGCGCTTCTTCTCTCCTCCCAACACTCGGAGACGAACTGCTTGATGACATCCCTTGTCCCATTCTTCCCAATCTCTCCGATTAGTATATTAACCCTCTCCTTTGAATCGCCCCCTAACCACATGTCCTTCATTCTCCCATCCCACTTCTCCATTATACTCCCCGTGAATCTTGTTCTTTTAGACTGGTATTTTGGGCATTCTATAAGAAAGTGTTCAAGGGTCTCCACCACGCCCACGTTACACATCTGGCACTCCTTTTCACTGTGTTTCCCAATTTTTCCCCTCAGCTCCAGGGACTGCGACCTCAGCTTGAACAACAGGGACCCCCCAAAGGTGCCATCAAGGTACTCTTCAAAACCAGGCTTCTCTTTATCACGCAGGCCACCCAAAGATCTCTTTGATTTGACCCCTCTCGCCAATTACGGTTACAATCCTCCATGACCCTTTCTCTGACGATCTTTTTGCCCTGGTTTGCCCCAACCAATGCCACCTGATGAGAAAACAGGCCTAAACACTGAATTGGAAGAAGACCCATTTATCTCACATGTGTTAGGTTCTGTAACGTGTGAGTTATATCATAATTATGGTACTTTTTAGCTCCACTTACAGCAGCGATTCATACTGTCAGTCATTTACAATCACAACATAAATGTCTTTCTATAATGAAGATATTTATATAGATGATGGAATCAGAAGAAGAACAGTAAAGTGTAACCAAGCAGAATCCTAAGAACGTTAAAGCAGGTCGATGTGGTGCTATGCCCGCAAAAGGAAATTGTTAAAAAAATCCAGTGATATGAAATTGTTTGGAAAATCTGGTGATGGCTCCCGCCTGAATCAAACATAAAGAGTGGTAAAGTGGTGTTACTCACGAGTCTTCGGCACGCGGTTAACACCACTTCATCACGAGTGGTTAACATTTGGTACACCAAGCTATTATTTTTTCTCGATTTTACTGAGCACCAGACGTATATATTATACGTGCGAATCTGTTTTTGTTTACACGAGTACCGGTGGGCGGTACTTCCGCTGTCAATTTTATTGCCGAAACAAAATGGAAAATGAAACGGAACCTTTTTCATTTTGATAGCATAATAACATACCATTTTGATTTATGGATGCGTTATTAACATGAGGCAATGCATGTTTGTTAAGTTTTGGTGACTTATGATGTAAACGCATTTAAAGACGTAATAAATAATCGGAGCTTTTATTTCTCTCTTTGCGAGGTCGCACTTGCGATAAATTTAGACAAGTTTGCAATCAGGTCGACGTCACCAAAGGTCAACTTGGATATAGTTCTACTGTAGGTGTAAATTTTAACTACTGAAATCCCATTACTGGCGTGTCCACCACGGTTGGTGTGTAAAGCTAAACTTTACGTCATAGGCTTTTCATATATTGTAGAATAGGTAATCATGGTATAAATATTGTATATGCTATAGTATGAAACATGTCAACACCAGATGGAAAACAGTCAGCAAATTTAGCTTATCATTATGCAGTAATTTCTGGTCTTGCAGTGGCATATGCACCATTGGGTAGAAATCTTATGAAAGGATCATCACCAAAATTAGATAAAACCCTTATGATATTTGAATGGTAATGTTAGATACTGAATTGACTTAAGCAACTTGGGACTTATTAATTAAACAGGGAATAATATCTAATTTTATTATACCTCATTATAAAACACAATGTTATTTTCCCATACGCTGCAGTTGGTCAATTCGCAATGTTACCCGACCGTGTAACATTGCCGTGTAACATTTTTCGCAATATTACCCTCTGAAACCGAAGTGTTCCGAGGAGGCTCGCGGAAACGCACGAAGCAAAAAAAAAAGAAGTGACGTCATTTATCTGACAAGAGACGCTGATTTCCGCATTCCACTGTTGTTTACCTTGTTATACTATGGCTTCCATAAACACTTCTCGGTTCGAACAAATCGTCGCCTGAGTCATAGAACATTCTATCACTCAGGCGACGAAATGTCTTCAGAAGACATTGATCATTTAGTTCAGTCAAAAGACACTAAGCGATACTCCATGTAACTATGAGCAAAAGCTGATAATTTTTCCCCCCAGTTTGTGAACTGAAATGTCACAATGAATATTTTTGGTGCTATGCCAAGACTACCAGAACAGTGAAAAGTGGCTGTGAACCGAAGAAATGTTATTTTGTTAACTGTTGTTATTAATGCCTTAAATACTGTTGTCAAACTAGCTTGTTGTTGCAATGCATCTTAACCAGAGCAGTTTTATTGGTATTTTATGTGTTCCGGGAAAATATAGATTGATTCGGTATAATAAAATAATGATGACCTGGTCAGAGGGTAACAATGTAGATTGTCTCCCCTTGGAACCATTGCCTCATTGGGCTTCGCCTCGGGAGACAATGGTTCCTCGTGGAGACAATCTGCAATGTTACCCTCTGACCAGGTCATCATTTTTATAATATTGTAAATTTAAAAAATGGCTTTGATTGCAATGATATTAGTTGGCGCTCTAGTTAAAGCTTTTGCATTTTCGGGTTCAAGCCTTTTATTTTCTAAACTGCGGAGGTCCTGCAGAAGAAGAATGTGAGAGACATGATAAGGCGATGGATCAATTGCAGGACATGCTGCACTTAGTAATGCAGAAGAGGCAATGATTGAATATGGCCATGTTTTAGGTAAACCAGTTCTCCCACTGGAGAAACAGCATAAGTTATCTGATTTTTATAGACCTAGTGAAGATAAAAAGATAGAGAAATACTTTGGGTCATTTTGGGCATGGGAATAACAACATTTGTAATTTATAAATTTCCTCATTTAAATAAAAAATATTTATATGATTATAAGAATAACGTATTTAAAAGCGACAGCACCACTTTATCCAGAACCGGTTGACGAAGAATCTAACTTCCGTTTGCATAAAATAAAGATCTTAAGTAAATATTTAGAACATGAAAAATCTCGGCGAAAAAACTTCGGAAAAAAACATCGTCGTGCTTTGAACATCGTTGATTTCATAGATACAAGATTGGCAGGACTTTCCTTTACAACTGGTAGTGTGGGATAAGTTTAGTGGTATCAGGTATTACTTTGTTACCATTGATTGTAGGCCTTGGTGAGAATGTGGCTATTGAAGCAAGCCTACTTTCAATTGCAGGGTGGTTCGTTGTTCGCCGCTCGGTGTTAAAGCAAAGAAACATTATGAAATTTGTACTCGTGGCAATGCCAAGCTGAACAGCATCACAAAACTTTCCAGTAAAGCATTAACAGGCCCAAAAATATCTGATATTGAATATCAAGCAAATTCTTTACGAAGTTGAGTCATATGAAAAATTATAATCAGAGATAAGATTATTATCCAAACACAGACACCAATACATGGTTATTGATGATGAGGAGGGTTCAAAAAAGCAAAATCAGAAACAAAAAAGAAAAATTAAGAAAATTAGAGACCGATTTAGACTAGCAATTGACAGTGTAAGATCATTCAATCGAAGAAAGATATATACTATAATACACAATAATGGAAAACTGGCCAACAGAAAAAGACTTTGAAAAACAATGAGTTGCAGAGATCTACCTCTCATAATATATAAAATAACAGATAAACAACACACCCATAAAGGAATACTTTTAACTCTACACAAAGAGAACACAGATATAGTTAAAGAATGGGTACCACAACGTTTGGTAAGCTCACTGTCAGATCTTCCAGAAGCAAAATTTGTAAAATATAAAGGCCTAGTTAACAGTAAGAAGAATCCAACCAGACAATATTTTAGTTTTAATTTGATGTGATATCAATATATATAAAATGGATGGTAATAAACTTGCTAGTATTTACTGTTGTCCTCGAAGACATTGGAAAAGACTTTTTGCAATTAAGAACTTAGCTGAAGCTGCTAAAGTATCAGAGTCCGTGGCAGAACATTGATTAAAAAAACAAGCCCTGTGGCAACTATATCTACCAGCTCCAAAATACATTCCAAGACCTAAGATTAATATACCTATTCCAAAATGGCACACCAGGCTGATTTATTGTTTTTACCAAATGATCGGGTGCGTTCACTGCGTCAAAAAACCTACAAATATGCATTAACTGTTGTTGATGTTGCAAGTCGCTATAAAGACACTGCGCCTTTAACAACTAAAAATTCTACTGAAGTTTCTAATGCTTTTTCACGCATGTACAGTCGCAATCAATGACCTAAAATAATACAAGTTGATCCCGGTCGAGAATTTATGAGAGCTATGTCTAGTCTGATGAAAAAACATGGGGCAGAAGTGGGATTCAGTGCTGCTGAAGGTCATCAAAGACAGGCACTTGTTGAAAGATTTATCCGAACTTTGGAAGAGCGTCTGTTTGAACACCAGTATGCATAGGAAATTGCAAAACCATCAAAAAAGGTCTACGGAATGGGTAGCTCGTTGCCCGCTGTTATAAAAGCATTACATAATGAAGTAACAAGATTGATAGGTAAAAAAACCAAATGCTATTAACACAAAATAAGTAGAATATGTTGCACCAAGGCGTTGTACAACAGAAAAGTATTTATCTAATGATTGTTTAGATACATTTATCAGCCTGGTGAGATGGGGGAGGTAGTAAATACCGTACAACAGATCCAATTTGGTCAATTAAACTTTATATAACGATTGTTCTGTTATAAAATAAAGCGATCCTGTGTTTTATTATATATTATATTATAATGGCTAAAGATACGTCGTCATCTGAGTTCCAAAGAGGTAGGCACATAGAACACATTGTAACTCAGGGGACGACTTGTAAATAGGTTATGATAAAAATGCGGAAAAAGTTGTAGAAGAGAGTATTGCAGTTTACATTTATTATGACTGAGACAATGATCAATAAATCAACCATGCACAGGCTGCAGAAAAAGTGTTAAAAATTCCTGTTAAAATGTCTCTTGGGTCTGTTTGGATTGTGGATATAATTATAGAAATAGCAAAGAATGGCTTAAGAAAACTAGACAATTTCATAAAGAATTTAGACGTCTAGCAAATATTTCTTTTTGAAGTCAAAACATATTATTATATATGAAGTAAAAATGATATTTAAAGAAAGTTCTTGTAGGTTTAAAGAGAATGGAGGAATGATATACAAGAAAATGATAATGATACCAAAGCTTTTTAGAGAGTGTACGTTATATGATTCATAACAAACTGTTAACAAAGGAAATTATTTATCTAAAAGGAATAAAGTTTCAACTTGTTTTAAGAGTTGAATTATTCAAAAACAGTCTTAATAATGAGAAGGTACTCACAGATCCAGATTAGATTAGATTTGATTAGATTAGGTTAGGTTAGATTAGATTATTTTATTTAACGATATAGATAGGATGTGATACAAAATAATCGTGGTTCATTGAGATACATTATTATAATCTTGCAACATTTATAGGACAGAACAAGGCCACTGTCGATACCATAGGGAGATGACATAGCCAGATTGGCTGTCTACCTGCCACCTCCCATAGATGTTAGCCAATTTATCACCACTGCGCACGAGCCGTAAGTGAATAGTTATTTGTGAAACTGAATTATTACACCTGTTGGGTTTAATGTTTTCTGTTTTCACAGCAGGGGTTCTAAACTTGGTGGAGTAGACTGGGTTAGCTTTACTAAGATGAGCTAGCAGACAGATGATTTAGCTTTGCTGTTGTTTCATGTATTGATGTTGAAATAAAAGAACATAGCGTTACAATAGTGTTGGTCTGATTTAGTGACTATGTAGAATTTTGATTGCCTACATATTTGTTGAATAAATTTTAAAAAATATGATCAAGTGGTACTATTAACCCACCGAATTGGCCACATCCACCCGCGTTTTATGCAAATTTAACAGCTCTAAAAAGACTATTTTTCAAAAACTTTCAACAAAGCCTTATTACGTAATCCCTCTTTGGAACCAGTTCGTCGAGCTCGTCCCAATGAGGGATAAGATAATATAGTTTCGTTGAATTTTTTTGAAAAATTCTAAAAAATGATATTAAAAATATAAATTTTGATATCGTCTGTGTTGGGTAAAGGGTTAAACCTACTATCTTGACAATAAGGATTATCACATTCTACGTTAGTTGTATAATAAGGAAAAAAATATAAAAAAATTGTGTTGGCAATCTTTTGAATATTTTTCTGTTTGTAAAGGTTCTTATTTCTGGGTCCAGTTCATTCCATAACTTAGGGAACGCGTGGATTGGAAGCCTTTCTGGTACTCTTGTACTCTTGTACGGGTTCTACTAATGTGTAACACATCTGATTGTCTCGTAGTTCTTTGAGAAGTGTGTCATGATTGTGTAAAGAAGGAATGGAATGACAAAGAGAGTTCCCCCTTTTCCCAATCGAACATGAAGAGGCATGCTTGGAGTGTGAACAGATCGATAATTTTGAGTATTTTATCTTTGCCAAAGACGGGATCAGTATGAGCATTATATCTAGGATTATTACTAATACGAACTGAGTGTTTCTGCATGATAAGATTTTTTCTAATTGCCCGTGCGTTACCCTATATATGGATTCCATATAATAGATGACTGCGGACAAGGGTAAAATATAGCGTTTTCATAGCTTTATGCGGCAACATTTTTTTCACCTTGTTTAGAGCATAATTTATACGTCCTATTCTTGTGAGATATGAGCACCGTATGGAAGGTTACCGTCAATGTTAACCCTTTACCCAACGAATCGGCCGCATCCGATCGCGTAATATGCAAATTCAGTACTTGAAAAAATATTATTTTTCAAAACATTTCAACAAAACCATATCATGTGACTCCTCGTTGGAACGAGCTCGTTCCATTGAGGGGTCACATGGTATGGTTTTGTTGGAACTTTTTGAAAAATTTGAAAAAATGATATTTAAAAAATAAATTTTGATATCGCCTGCGTTGGGTAAAGGGTTAATGCCAAGGAATTTCAGTGCGTTTTCTGTTTCATTATATCCTACTCGTTTTATCGTTTTGTCTTGTACCTATATGTTTAGGTTTTCTGTGTTAGGACTTGGGTTTATACGGACATACTTAGTTTTACTTGCATTTAAACATGCGGGTTTGCTGAACACCAGTCGCTTCGTTTCTTTAGTTCCTCTCCACATGTTATTCCAGTCATTTAAGATTTATATTCACCGTATTATATGTATTGGTTTCTGTTGGGTAGGTAACTTTTGAACCAGTGGTTACTAATTCACCTGAGCCCATATCTTTCCAATTTACTTAACAGTATACTGTGATTTATCGTATCAAAGGCTTTTTAAAAAATCTATGAATACAGCTGATGTTACGTCTTTGGTTGATTTGTTATTTTCTATGCCAATATGTCTGAGTAATTGCATATATATATATTGGACGCATGGTACTGTGTTTTTTCTAAAGCCATATTGATGTTGGTAGAAAAAATCAAATGTGTTCAGATAGTTAACCATCCTATTTGCCATTGGTTTTTCATACATTTTAGAGAAGTCTGGTAAAATACTTCTCGGTCTGTAATTATTAAATTTATTTTCGTCCCCGGTTTTGAAAATTGGAATAACTTTGGCGATTTTCATTCTGTTTGGCACAACTCCGCTGGTAAAAAATTGATTAGCAATATGAGCAATTGTTTGGGATAATATATTGATACTATTCTTCAAGAAATGTGTCGTAAAACCATAAAAGTCTGCAGAGTATTTTGCCTTCATACGTTTAACAATATTTATTACTTCATCGGGGGTAACAGGTGTTATGGAAAATTATTTGGGTAAGGAGAATCCATGAAGTCTCTAAAGGATTTATCTGTTTGTGTTAGTTCTTCGCTGGTGTGTCTTCCTATGTTTGTGAGGAAGTTATTGAATTCGTATGCTATTTCGTGCGGATTATTTATTACATGGTTATTATCTCTGACAAATGTAGAAGGCATACTAGCAGTGCCGGTGTAATAGGAATGGAAGTCCGTAGGAACGTTAGTCCCTCTGGACTATTATTCCGCGGAATTATAGTCCTAGGTCTAACATTTCTAGGAATAGTAGTCCGCCGGACTACTATTCCTAGAAATGTTAGACCTAGGACTATAATTCCGCGGAATAATAGTCCAGAGGGACTAATTTTTCCACGGACTTCCATTCCTGTTACACCGGCATGTCACTTCACGAGAAGACTTACTTGAAAAACAAAAGCCAGGCTTTAAAAGCATTGGTAGAAGAACTGCACAACGTATTGAAATGCCTTCCAATAGCGAGTTAAAATTTATGAACTATCATGAGCAACTCAAAGTTTCAAATGCTATTTATGCAGACTTTAAGGCTCTCGTTGTTACAATTGGGGGACATGAACCAGATCCAACACAGGGGCTGCGGAACGATTTTCAAAGTGGGGGTGGGCGTACGAAAATTTTAAATTCCAGGTCCCAAAACCCCATTTCCATGCATCAGAGCGGATAATTTGAGATTTTTCTGGAGATGTATTTGAAACATTTCACACTTTGAGAGCCGTTAAAAACGCCGGTAAAGCATACAGGTGAGGTCTATTTATCAGCTTTGGTTGTATGCTTTACCTGACGTTAACAGCAATTATACTGTCTGTGGATTATCTTGTCTGGGAGTGAATTTGGTACTTGTATGTCTGTAAGATTACGATCTATTTCAGTTAACCGAGTTTTTAACAGACTGTATACATTTTAGCCTTTGTTGCCACTTCCTGCAAAAAATTATCCGAAATCCATCCAAACTGACCAGTTCGAGAGAAACATAGCTCGAGAAATTATTGGGGAGGTTCTGGATCCGCCCCTTGTTTCACCAGTCATTGGTTGTGTTAAAATATGTGCATACAAAAAAAAAACATGGCCCGGCAAAAAGTGGAGGGGTTGAGGACCTCCCTCCCCTCCCCCAGGTCTGCCACCCCTGCAACAAACAGTAATACGCAAAAAACTCAGATGCATGAAGTATGTCGATTTGGATACATAGTTATAAGAACTGGTAGAAAATTAAATCATCCTGTAATTCAGGGAGGGGTAAGGATGCAGCTGAGGTTTTTCTACAGAAACTTCAGAAGGAAGAAGAGGGAATAAAAGATAAACTCAAGCCAATGAGGGTGACCAAGGATGATTAGTCTGACTTTGCGAAAGCAAACGAATGTCATATATATCATAAACCATTAGGAAAGAAAAAATAGAGTAAAATGTCACATAGTATAATAAAAAGAAAATCTACGCTGTTTTAGTGAATACAAGCGTTCGTGAAAAATAAAACTTTCAGGTCCACACTCATGAGATAATTCCCGATATTCACTAGAAACAGCGTAGATATCCTCTATTTATTTGCAGCACATGCATATATTTAAGAGATAAACTTCTCTTGCTGAGTTAGACATTTTCACTATGGAAAACCATTTGTTAACGAATCCCGGATTGTAATTCCTGTCATAGCAAGAAGTGAAAAAATCCCCAAACCCGATTTATTTGAAGAAAAACAATACAGAAAAATGGGATTTTTGATCTCGGCCGATTTTCTATGATCGAATTTACAGAAAACAACTCCGGGATGTGCTCGATCTGTGATAGGAGTGGTTCAGCGCCGTTGCTCGTGCATCACGCAGATACAGACATGTTATAATTGACCCGCTTCCGATAATTAGAGAACAGTAAGAATGAATTTACTTGCGATTAGAGCACGGAGCCGATCGGCTCTCGAACAGTTGAATTACGGGTTCAGAAAGGACAATATGGTAAAATTTAACTGGTGAATTACAATTATATGTAAATATATTAAACGCATCATAGTTTCACATAGAACATTATATAGCAATATGACAACCAATATAAAATGTAGGACATGTGCCGCCGGGGATGGCATAGCCATATTGGCTCTCTACCTGCCATTCCCCGCGGTTTGTTTGCAGATTGCTGGGACAGGTTCGACAAATAATGAAGTGCTTATAGTATCGAAAGTCGACAAATACATTTCAGTTGAATTATCGAATGGTAATGAAAATGTAAATTCTAATGTTTAGACAACTGGTAACAGACCGAGGCCATAAAGATACATATCATATGGCCAAGGGCCTCGTACAATAAACCTCGCATTGTTTCCAGAAGTCTGGTCTGTAGGCGTTGCACTCTATGGAATCACATGCATTGTTGAAAGACCTTCTATATTTATACCCGATGGCAATGTGTGAATAATACAGGATGGTTTGGTCGTGGGGACAGTTGCCAACACAAAAAAGTTCATTTATTTTACTTATTTTTAAGGTTGAATGTTTATGCACATCCTTGGAATGATGTTTGGTCATACCACATCGAGGGCGATGTCCTTGGTGTGGGGGTAGTGTGACAGTGTATTCGTTCTCCCCTTAATAGATATCGAAGTGAGTGTTTTTTATAACTCTCTATCATGATATGTGGGGTTGATACGTGTTAGTTGTTTTTGAGCTGAGCATCAAATGATGTTTTTTTATTACTAGTGACCAACGCTCCAATTGTATTGGACTGTTTGTACAGTTGGTTGACTGCTGACACTTGAGAAATGTATTCAATCGGAGAATATAATGTGTCCCGTGACACATGTGAAATTTGCAGTGAAACGATCAGTCACCCGTTATTCCAGCACACGACCGAGTTAGCCACGTATGGGAAAAGTTGTTTCCAAAATATCTCGAAAAGAACGTTTTCAAGCAAAAGTTTCCTGCTCCTTTGAACCCGAGAGGCCACTTTTCCCGTCAAGGAACATCATGTTGCGTTATACTCTCTTCATGTGGGATGACAGCTAAGTTAAAGTGTGGGGGTAGACCAGCCAATCTTGACTGATCGATCTACCCTATATAATAAATATGGACTTTTCCAATTGCTTCCATTGCACTAACATGGAAGATACCACCGGGGTCCAAAGAGTTAAGGCAGTGACGGTGGAGCCAGGGGGTACAGGGAGCACGTGCCACTTCACTTTTTCAACAGATATGTTTCGCACTTACACAATGACGTAAAATGGGAGCATGCAAACGTGTCAATATACAGGCATTCCTGTAACATTATTTGCAAATCTAGACAATATTTAGCCAAAGAATTTCACTTTCGGTCGCTTCGGTCCGTTTCTTCTACTTCAACGATCTTCCAACCCGAAGGCTAGCCTTCGGGGTGTAATTTGGTTGAAGTAGAAGAAACGGAAAAGACAGTGATCGCACAGCGACATATTCATCTAAACGCGAGACTTTAGCAAGTCATGGTACATTTTCCGATATACGATTGTAACCTTTCTAACACTAGGTCGAACCATGCTTGTATTGTAAATTTGTGCATCTCCACCTTTATCGAGCTTCCACCGCCGTGAAGGGGCACATTTTGTCGCTTGTGTTAATTACACCAGCGAAATTACTCCATGTGGTCAGTTATATCTCACAGTTTCGTGTTAAAGCACTTCGCCGTGCTGGGCTTTCTCTAGTTTATTGATATCCCTTGTTATAACTGTGTGTAACGTTATTGGTGATACCCACGCTGTGAGACGGCACACGCCCACTGATATCGTTTCTATCCTTGGACAGGGGTACCTCTTCTTGTTTAAATGGACCGCTTTAACGCGGACTCGGCGGTGACGGCCTCCTGTTCGGAGCTCCGGTTATGAAAAGCTGGGGACATAAGCGAAGGAAGGGAGGATGGTTCGTTGTCAAGGTCAACATCCTGCTCTAAACACAGGCCCCCCTCCTCCATGGCCTCTTCAAGCGTAGAGTGAGATGAGCTGGAGGTCGATCTGCATCCTGGTGATCCGAGGGACCCTACGCCTGCGAGGTTTGTGCCGAGCCGGACATGGAACGACCGGGAGTGTCAGGTGTTGAACGTTCAACGTCCTCACTTGCTTTCTTCTCCTGCTTTTCACTCTTTTTCCGTTTCACGAACTCCGGCAATCATCGGGCATTGCGTTGTCTGGTGGAAGGTCCTTTCTTTCTCTTTTTTTCCCTCTATCCTTTCAGTACCCAGTCGCTATCTTTTGGCCGTTATCCAAAGACTCATGCAGCAAGTGTTCCGTATCTCCTGGAGGGTGACCAGTGTGGGGGGAAATCCCCCACGAAAGGCGCTACTCCTCTCTGGGGACGGCGAGTCGGTTATTCTATCTAAATCTGCTACTAGGTGAATTTAGGCCAAGTGGTAGCTTTGGCAGCCTCCCACCATAGCAGTGTCTTTGGATCTCAAATGGGAGTTCCATTTGTTTGATGCTGACACCTCGGAGTCCAAGGTGTCAATCGTCTGTAGCGTACTAGCCTGTAACGTGAAATTTTGTCTGGCTTTTTTTCTTTTGTTTGAAGTTTTGGCTGGAGTAGCAAGGCTAGGTTTTCCAAAATATCTTTTAAGTGATAAATAGAAGATATTTAGCGTTTTTGTGAGGATACCGAAAATTATCTTGTGAGTGACCGAGACAAATGCTTGATTTTCTTTTTATTATACGCTTTTTATAAGAATCTGATCATTCCTATCGATAATTCCACTCGTTTCAACATGGAACTGATGCATGAATGTAAACAGCTGGTGCGCATTGATACACGGAAGTGATTTGATCGATATTCCGAACAGGTTGTGTCTTGCGATCTGATCCAGCTGGCGGATCGCATGCATGAATTCAAGGTGAATACGTGTTGAATTATTGCTGGAAATGATCGGTATCCACTCAAAAACACTAGACCTTCTTTTCATTATATATTTTTAGAACAAATTGATCATTCCAGTGATAATGTGACTCGTATTCACCTTGAAGTGATGCTTTGAAAACCGTTATTTTGATTGATTCCGTGAATGTGAAAATTTCTATATCTTCACAGTTGGGGATACGACTTCTATCTTTCCGCAATCTTTTCGATAATCTATCGTTTAGCGTATAATAAAGCTTTTTATTACCATATTATCCGGTTGCGGATTCCAAAGTCTTAACAATATAAACTGGTTGCCAGAACGTAAATGGTCATTAATTCAATTTTATTTAGTATTTTAAGTTTTCCCCTGCAATTGTTTTTGTTAATCCTCTTCTCTCATTGTTTTTATAATACAATATCCTGCCCTTCATAAACAGTATAATATAATGTAATTCTTATTCCCATTCCCCAAATATTTTATTTTGATAAAGAACGTATTTTTAACATTCGACTAAATTTGATCAATATAGATGCCAATATTCTTGAGGGGATTTTGTCCATCTCTGTCATTTTTCTTGATAGGTTTTGTCTTGAGGGGTTTTGTCTGTACCCCTCAAAAGCACAGATTATGATCCTCATTGGGACGAGCTCAACGAGCACGTTCCAGTGAGGGATCATAAGCTGTGTTTTTGAAATAAAAATATAATAAAATGTGATATTTTTTCTGTGAATAACGCTGACCGATATTAGCCGTTACGTTTGTCTAAAGTTTTAAGAATGGAATGGATAATTCCTAAATTTATTGAAAACTCTTTCTCGGCCGGTACCTTCTCTTGGCCAATCTACATTCTCTTGATTTTGGATCATCTATGCATAGCATGTGTGTGATGTCTCTGAAAAAAACGAAAATAAAAAAAATTACCAAGAGAAGGCATTCAAATTCCACCAAATTCATGCCGGTAACGGGTGTTCCCCAATTACATAAATGTTCTTAAATTAGAGGGGATAACGCAGAGTAAAGTCAGGGATGGCGACAAGTGGGGGTCGCGGGAGGGGGTACAACCCCCACCCCGTCGGGGAAGGTTACACCCCTCACCAGGGAAACTGCCTCTTTTATTGTGAGCTTGTCGGGGAATACCCTAGGCCCCACCAAAACGACAGTCTACTTCCCGTGGACTTGCAGTTATTTTTGGCCAGTCTTAGTTGCCTATATAGCCAATCAATGTAGACAGTCGTTTAGAGACACTTGTTTACACACAGATTGAATGTTGGGGCACCTGTTCTGCTACAGTAAAGAAAGTGATCGATGTTTGAGTTAATCCTTGTCGATGAGGTAATAGATATTATGAGAAGGCCAAAAATACCATTTCAGAAGTCAGTATTACGAAAACAAAAAAAAAAAGAATCATTAATGGTGCTGAACAGCAACAAACTCAGCGATGTCCCTAAATTAGTCCAGTCTAAAGGCTCACTAAGAAACTCGTTTAGTAAGGGTGGCCGTGGTGGTGTTTGTTTATTGGTGTTTAACCATGGACACTTTCAACAACCAGAATCTGATGGTGTCGGAAAAAACGGATGGAGAAAGGCGGAGTACCAGGAGAGAACAACCGAGCAGCGGTGAAAAACTGTCAGAATCTCCAACGAGTTCAACCCGACACAGACCAGGGATGCATCCTGAAAAGACAAATGAGGACAGTTGTTTCTTCCCAACCCACGGCAAAATGTCGTTATACCACCCCGCCTTCTAATGTAAGAATAGGAGCGTGGCATTTTGTGCGTTTGGTGCTACGTATGACTTTTACACCTCCAGTTGCGAATACAGAGAGCGGGGGCGTGTGAGTATCCGCAGACCACCCCCACTTTTGGCCTTAAATACCACTTATGGTAGAACTTGTAAACAAGTTGAACATTTTACAATACGAAAACAATATGTTCATACAGAATTCGTCGGTGAATGGGCGTGACAATCGTTACTTATTCCCAGTTCCTTATTCGACATTCGTTATCAACCGATAAAATCGGTTGATAACGAATGTCGAATAAGGAACTGGGAATAAGTAACAGGTGTCATGTGAATG
Source organism: Pictodentalium vernedei (assembly GCA_031216915.1). Taxonomy (NCBI): domain Eukaryota; kingdom Metazoa; phylum Mollusca; class Scaphopoda; order Dentaliida; family Dentaliidae; genus Pictodentalium; species Pictodentalium vernedei. The sequence continues at coordinate 102,063,876 of CM062290.1, forward strand.
CCGATGAAAAGAAATCTCCCGCCGACAGCGTCGGACACTGTTGACAGACAACTTTTTCACCGCTGGACTCGATGTTTTTTATAAAAAAAAGAAACTGTTTTATCTGTCGCAATGTGCAAGCCGACAAATAGACTTCATCCAACTATACATAGCCGAAATACTGCAAAACTCTGAAACCCTATAATTGGGGAACAATCATATAACTGGGGCACCGCGCTTAACGTCGCTATTTACGGTATTTCAAGTCCCGACTAGAGTTTAATTCACCTTTACGTTTTCTGGAAATTAAGTATCCTTTTCAGTTCTAGTCAGATCACCGAAGTTAAGCATCGCCGAGGCCGGTTAGTCCTTGGATGGGTGACCGTCTGAGCGATCGATTCGGACACCCGCGTTGTGTTCTTTGGCAAGGCACTTAACCTCGATTGGGGGGCACGATGACGCCGTGTACTAAGGCGTACTGCAGGTCGATGGTGCACATGTCTTCAACCATTCCAACCCTGTCTGTGCTGCAGTGCGGAGTTACGATGTTGGAGAGCTGGCAGCTGCTCGTCGTTGTGTTCTATCCGGGTACTCCGGATTCCTCGACCCGTAAAACTGTCACCGACACGATATGACCTTGGCTGTTAAAGTGTCGTTAAACCATACTAAATAAATAAATATCAGTATCCTGTTCCTGGTATTAATAGAAGCCGTCCGTTGTTCTGTCGTCAACAGTTGGATGTAAATTAAGGCTGCTGGTATTGTTGTCAAGAACTAAACTTACTTTGGATTGTCGTGGCAGGAGAAATGAATTCCTTTCTTGTAAATAAGACGCTCCAATTCAAGAATGGATCCGCTTGAGCAATTTTCTCTGAAAAAAAAACCAAGATCGCGCTCAACTGATGAATAGACTTTATCAGCATTCTTTGGTCACGTTGAGGAGGGCACACATCACATTTGTTTCCAAAGCAATAAACATGTTTGTGGCGAACTAGGGAGACTGCGATCGCGTTTGCTGTCAATCGCTTCATAGGCGACTCATTTCAATGTGTATAACTCAAACTATGCAAACACCCTTGGCATAGGAATTGGCAATATAAGTTATCTCCGCCGACATGTATGGTATATGGAGATTTAATACCTGGTTGTGGTTTTTTTTAAAACGAGGTGTTAAAATGAGACATCCAGGTATTAAATCTCCATATACCGTACATGTTTACGGAGATAACGCTTTTGTCCCGTTTGAAACACAATGAAACATAGTGGAAATAAATTTGCGGCCGCGTTTCTCACGCTCATTTCTTGTTTTGATTTTACAAACGCGGAAGATAACAGAAAGAGTTACATCCCTTGGTTCGCTGAGGAAGCGTGTGAACAGTATTTTGTTGACGTCCTGAGAGTTCCAATGTGTTCTATGTGCCTACTGGCACATATTTTATTTTTCTCAGTTTGTTTCATTTAATTACTCGACTATTTAATTTATAGCAGCAAAATATCATAGAATTGTCGGAAATCTGGTGATATTTGTGACTATTTTCAGGTTTTCTGGTTCGATTTTATGTCGAGTCGAGCAAAAGCGAAAGGCTTTCATTTAAACCATATAACCCCGATGTTTCGCGCGCGCTTTTACCCTGGAGGCTGCACGCTCTCATATTCCTTGGATGTTTGGTGCACTTTTTGCCATGGCTATTTGTCCAAGGCATTCTGACCAATCAAAAGACAGAATTCATTAGGATATAAGGACAAGACTTTATTTATATCAATGCATTTCGAACGTTGAACTTCCGGAATATTAGCTCAGTTTCGCTTTGCAAAGCATCCAAGATACACAACTCAATCCAGAGTGTTCGAATTCACATTTCAATGCGTTCTTAACCCAACGTTTTGTTTCAACTCGGTTTTACCATATTATTAATAATATTACAAATGATATTATAAAAATTCATTGTAACAGAAATGACCAAGCGCGTAATAAACCAATATCTATTTATTTGACGCTGAGTGAGTTCACACACGCCGTTTTCTGAACAAGATTGTGACTTTAAATTTTTTCACGTGAGATTTGTTTTGGAAGCAAAGGTGACGTACACCCACCCCCACCCCCTCCCCCATCCCCTGACCCAATATAGTGATTGCTGATCTTCTCTATATTCACCCCGTTAACCCTTTACCCAACGTAACGGCCAAAACCGGCCAGTGCTATTCACGAAAATCGCCAATTAATTTTCATTATTTTTTCATTTTTTGTCTCAAAAACATAGGTTATGACCCCTCGTTGGAACGAGCTCAACGAGCTCGTTCCAACGAGGGGTCATAACCTATGTTTTTGAGACAAAAAATGAAAAAAAATAGTCATTCAAGAATTTTTTTTGCAAGTGTCGTCTGCTTTTCATGTTAGGTAAAGGGTTAAAACATGACGATCTGGGTGGTAGCTCTATTATTATATGCCAGCCTGTGAATTATCGTAAACTATCTAAAAGATATTTCACGATATCCATCGATTTGATGGACAATGAGGAATATCTTCCAGTAGCTTCCTAAATGACGTCAGGCTTCGGCGCATCACTTCGCCTTCGATACTGTTACAAGCGATTCGGTGGCGGCTTCACCAGCAGTACCAGACGTTCAGACGTCCGTACTATTCCACACTGTTCTGGCAATTCTAGGACTGAAAATTAGATGTATAATAATAATAAAATAATCCTTGAAAGTAAATTAATTAGAAGTATAGGATGCGACTCCGAGAGTGATATTGAGCCTTGAACTGGGTAACTTCTCCGAAAAACCTTGTTGATCGATTCGCCAGAAAGTTGGGTTTTTATTTTTTGGATGAGTCGGCGAACTCAGTTCCAAATTCCTTGTTGTAAATTGTCATTTAAAATATTCTAAAAATTAACATAAATGAAAAATATGAGAATATTCTCATCTCATTAGTAGAATTATAATTATTAAATTTCATCTGTGAGTGGAACAATTAATTAAGTTATCGTAGGAAAGTGGAGCTATTTTTTATGTTGGAATGATTTGGCAAGTACTGACTTGAAAGAACGATCAGCTGATCTTTGTTATTGTTTTGAAACGTACGTGTCTGCTGTCGAATTGGGTTGAATATTTCGCAGTAAAATGTCACGTAGCATATAACTGAAAAACAATCTACGCTATTTTAATGAATATCGGGAAAAATAAAACTTTCAGGTCTAGACTCATGAGATGATTTCAGATAGTCACTAAGATAGCGTAAATACCTTATTACTTTACATTGCGAAATGGGTGTGTCTATCATGTATTTGTAGGGAAGGGGTCAGCATTAATCTACAGCCGTTCGTAGCGCTTGAAATTATTACTGACCATTTAGGCGTTTAACCCTTTACCCAACACAAAGTATTCATTCAAGGAATGGTTGTTTGTTTCTGTCTATTTCTTGAGTTATGAATCCCCAAAAATCATGGCCAAACCGTGTAAATGAGCGTTGCCTCTTTGTTTTTTGTGGTTCATAACTCAAGAAATAGACAGAAACAAACCATCATTCCTTATACTTAAACTTGAGGGGCGATAAATTTAATCACACTCAACCTTGCGGTGTTATTAAAAACCAGGTCGCTCCTGGTTCCTGGTGATATTTGAATAAAAAAACGGCATAGTCTTCTAAAATTCTGTTTGAAATAACTATACATTTCACTGAAACATGTCCTTGTGACAGTGAAAAATTTTATTGACCAATGAACTGCGTAAGTTAAAAGGAACGTAATAGGCCACGCCCACACAAAACTTCAATCTCCTTTTCCACTCGACGTGAAGGTGCTGTCATTCAAAACAACACTGAGTTAAATCTAATTCTGATTTTGAACATTTCTTGAGAAACTGAAAACACAGTTTGTCTCAGAAAGAGTTCATTCAGGCTATCTGGAAAATGGAAAGTTTTTTTTTGGCGTGAGTTTCGTTTGTGGATTATTATGGTCAGACATTATTTACGTTTGATTTGGGTAAAACGATAAACGCAGACGACCATATGTTGCATATAAAAAAATTGAACACGGAATAAAAAGCATGATAAGGATTTCATTGTTTATTACAAATTTTATTTTGAAAGGATTTTTAATATGATGAGATAAATATTAATTAGTTTTCATATTGAAACAATATGAGCGTGCAGGGGTTCTTTTCCATTCGCACTGTGCGAAGTAATTTTCAAGACAGATATTGGGGGCGTGCATTAGGGCGGGACTAAATGCGTTTTTTTCGGTTCATTCTGTTATAAAAAAGAAATACTTTAGCCAATCATTTTGTCTGAAAATACATCAAGAAAAAAAGGTCTAATTATAATTTGTTACTTTAATTATATTTTTTCAAAACATTTCAGCAAAACCATATCACGTGAGCTCGTTCCATTGAGGGATCACGTGATGTGGTTTTGTTGAAATATTTTTAGAACCTTTTTTCCGATTGCCGAGTTTGTAAATTACGCGGGCGAATGCAGCTGATTCGTTGGCTAATGGGTTAATGTGTTATCCACTCGGGAATCTCCAACTTCTGCTTTTCGCAAAAAATGTATTGCATACGGAAAGGGCTAAAGATTTAGCGATAAAAATAATATAAGCATTTCCTGTTTGATGACATACTTCAGAATTGGAAGTCTCGCCCGGTGGCGAGACTTCTGAGTGAGTTGATCAGAACAAAGAAAGCTAAGGTCAAATAAATGATTTCAACTGTCATATCGTCAAATGGGTGGCAGTATCGGCATCGAAAGACGCGCCAATTGCGACATAATAATAATCATTCGTTGGCCTTCGGCTGATTTGTGGCGGTACTCTAACGAGGAGTCCCACATCAATGCAGTCCCCCGTCGGGTTATACCCCCTCCCTCAGCCCATACACCTCGCCACAGTCTCCCAGCATTCAGTCAAAAACTCGTCCCCTGAGTTCCAATGTGTTCCATGTGCCAGCAGGCACATAGAACACATTGGAACTCAGGGGACGAACTGTTTCATAATTCCTCTCATCGGCGCTTTGATCTCCCCAATTATGATATTGACCCTTTCCTTCATGCCATTCCTCATCCACGTATCCTTCATATTGTCATCCCATTTTCCCATTAGTTTCCTACGGAATCGTGTTCAACAAGGCAATATTTGGGGCCTTCCAAAATGAAATGTTCCAGGCTCTCCGTTACTACTAAATTGCACATTTGGCACGCTCTTTCCTCTCATTTCCCGAATCCCTCACTCAACACCCGTAACATAGATATCACTTTGAACAACAATAACCCTCCGTACAACGATCCATCTAGATACTCCTCAAAAGCTGGCGCATTTTTTTTTTTATATACGGCTATATAAATAACCCGTCAAAAGACCTCTCGGTCCTAATTCCAGCTCGGCACTTTCTGTTGCAATCATCGAGCACCTTCTAAAAGATGGCTGGGATCCAGCTTTTTAAATGAAGTTCTCATGATTACTTTGTTCACTTCCATTCCAGCAGCTGCATTAATGTGCGAAACGCGCTGAATGTGACATATTGATTTGGTGTTTTAGCGGGGGAGGAATTCGTCACATACAGGTGAATTGTGCACTTGGTGATACCTTCTTGAAATTTGGCACACTGTTAGTGTAGGCTATGAGGTTCTCAAAAACGATCGGCTACAAGTTGACACCGACCGGTGGCGACCAGTAGCGGCACAATCCAAAATGGCCGCCAGCGGCTGAAGGGAACCTCCTTTTCGACGGTCTACCGACTATACATCCGATTGTAAGGGCGCGAAAGTGAACTCTGATCCACGCACGTGTTGGAAACAGACGTGGGAGATGATGTAGAATAAAACGAGATTCTCTATACGGACGCATCAATTTCTTGGAACTTGAAAAGAGCGTTGTTTCTCCGGGATCAGCGTCATTCAGGCAAACCTGAATGACGCTGATCCCGGAGAAACAACGCTCTTTATGAAGCAGTCTCTTTGCCATACAATCTCTTGTTTGGCGTAATTCCGCAAGCAATTCTGATTTGTCTGTCGAAATTAATTCGAGAACGCGATTGTTCACAAAAATCATTCACAGAATGAGTGAGAATCCTCTTCGTGTACGGACTAGTACTGACTGGGAACGTTGTTGCTTTTGCCAGCAAGACAGTTCCAAGAAATTGATGCGTCCGTATAGAGAATCTCGTTTTCATGACGCCTATAAAGCTATTGAGGAAGACATAACGCGCTTCCTAGATAATGGCGTTGAGCTTCCATATAATTTGACCATTGATTGTTTGATGAGAGAGAGTGATGAGTGTATGTCGATGTCACTGTTGACGAATAAGGCAATATATCATAAGACATGCCGTGACAGTATTCGGACTCACATCGTACAGCGCGTGCTACACAAGCGAGAGCGAAATGAGGCAGTGGCATCCTGCTCCACGCTGAGTCCTAAAAGAACACGGACAAGTTTTGAATCTGGCTGTGACAGGAAACTGCCCCAGTGTGTTTATTGTCACAAACGCGAAGGTGACAGCAGTGAGCCTATTTGCAGATCAATGTCTGATAACAATAAACTCAAAATTATGGCAAAGGAAGCCGAGAACTGGGTTGTTTTTTCTCGGGTCAATGCAGCATTTGATTCCGCTGCTAGTGATCTTTACTATCACAAAACCTGTTATTGTAAGCTTGCCAATGAAGCACGAGCGGCTAAATCTAAAAAGTCGAAGAACGCCGAACATTCCGCGTCAGGCCTGCCCTATGACCCTCTCGTTATGGCAGAGCTCATAACATTTGTTGAACACAACGATTCCGCGATGAAGCTTGTCGATCTCAAGAATCTGTACAGTCGGAGGTTGAAGCAAGTCGGTTCTGATTGGCTTAGTGAAGAAATACATTCCACTCGATTCAAAGAACATTTGTTGCAGAAATTGGGCGATGGCTGGGACGCCTTCACACAGGGTAGAGATGTGTTTATTTCAAGTAGGTTTCGAGTTGGCTCCTTGTTGTCCGAATCTTTAACTCGTATAGTGTCTGAGGAAGAGGCAAAAAAGATAGTTGATGTGGGTCTTCTTCTGCGTAAACACATACTCATATCTCAAGCTCCTTTCACGGGATCATTTTCATCTTATTGCTTGAGTGAGCCTGTACCCAACTCACTCCTGACTCTTCTTAGAGTTCTACTTGAGGGCACATGTAGTATACAGAACTTAGGCGATGATGAGACTGTTAATGCCAAGACTCGAGTGGCTTGTACTATTTCACAGATGTTGATCAGCAATTCAGCGAAACGCTCCGAACATGCACAAAATGTTCACCAGAGACGTGACAGAGAAACTCCAATGCCTCTTTATGTGGGTTTGAAGTTGCATGCCCATGATCGTATGAAAAATCTTATCAGAGATTTTCATCAAATGGGACTCTCTGTCTCTTATGATCGCGTAATGGATGTTCGCAGGAGTTTCGCGAGAGTTGTTTCACTGCGGTTCAAGAACGAAGGTGTTGTAGTCCCAGCTAACTGCAAACGTAATGTTTTCTCGATAGGAACCACTGATAACATTGATGTATCTGGTAGATCTGATATGCATGGTACGTCCATCACACTCATTGGTCAACTGAGCAGGGACAATGTGGGTACTGATCCCCCACCACTGAGTTTAGATGTTCCAGAAGACACACAAATTGAACTCCCAGACGACTATGCATTTGTTCCTTTCGTTGAAGACTTTGGTGGGGACATCAGGCTTGAATCTCCAGATGAATGTAATGTACGGCCCAATGAATATGCAGATTTGAACGTGGGAGAGAATGACTGGTTGTCTCATGTGTCACAGATCAGCAATAAAGGGAAGGTTGATGGCAGCTGGCAGCTTGATGAAGTCCCTGTGACCTTTTCAGGCTTCTTTTCAAAACATGAAGATCAAGACAATGTCAAACCTCGTGCAGTTATTGGGGTATTCCCTGTTTTCAGTGAGCAGAAAGCGGACTCACTCAGTATGCAGAAGCATGCTATGTATGTGGTCAGGGAAGCTACTGCTTTCGTAAACCCCGGCCAGATACCTGTCATTGAAGGTGACTGTCCGTTGTATGCCAGGCAGAAAAAATGTCAATGGCTGTTCCCAGAGGAGATAGGTGAGGATCGAATGGTGTGTATGATTGGATTCCTGCATCTTGAAATGTGCACCCAAGAAGCTGGTGGTAAGCTTATGGGTGGTTCTGGTTGGGAGCGAATGTTTCACCTCGCAAAGATATTCACACCCGGTGTAGCATCATCCCTACTTGGTGGGAAACATGTCAAGAGGACGCGACAGGCATATCTTCTCACTCTAGCTTGGCTTGAGATCCTCAGAAAGAATGCTTATGAGATTTACTGTCAGCAGACTGGGCCCCATGAGTCATTTGAAATGTGGGAACAGAGGATTCTTTCACAATCTCCAACTGCGCGCTATTGGGGTGAAATCGTTCGGAACTTTCTCTTGACAAGCTGTCAATTCGTTCGGAACCAACGAATCGGTAACTGGCCTGGTACACTGTGTTCTATCGATGAGTTGTGCAGTTACTTTTTTGCCCTAGGACATACAAATTATTGTCGGTGGGTCCCCGTATTTCTGAGAGACATGTCTCAGCTACCCAGGCGGCATCCTTCAATCCACAACAAATTCATGGAAGGCCATTTTGTGGTCCAGCGTAGTGAGAGGAAGTTCAGTATGATGGGTTTAGATCAGAGCCAAGAACATAGTATCCAACTACTCAAAGAAGACAGTGGTCCAAAAGGTCTCTATGGCCAGGCTGAAGAGAAAGTCGTTATTGAGCTTTCAAGGTCAGAAGTTCTGCGTGTTATAGATGAGTATGAATATGCAAGTTTCCACACAACATCATCAGATAACACGGAACACCCGGAAAGTTCGGTATCAGAGCAGAAAAAATTTCTGAATCAATTGAAATCTCTCCTCGATCTGGTGAATCAGGGACTCATTATCAACCCTTATGATGAAACTAGTGGTCAGCTGGTGACATTAGATACTGGTGAATATATGGACCCCGAAGTTAGTAAGAGTTTACGGTCATTACCCGAAAGGGGCAAGCATTTATATTCCACTTTCTTGAAGGAAAGGCTTGTGGAATGCACCGTACCCCTGAATGATGTTATTCCCAAGGCAAATATATATACCTTCCTTAACCCACCCCCAGCCAACCTGGACAAAGGCCGAGACAAACTCATGTCAAGTAAAGCAACTGCCGCAATAGTTACCCAGATGTTCGTTTCACTGCAAGCCCGGCCTGATTCAAACATGGATGAGTTTTTCATGCACGAGAATGCACGTGATCCGCCAGCATTATCCGATAGAGGTAAGCTACGGAGTGGGACAAAATCTCAAATTCTCAATTGTTTACCAGCTATTCCTGCACAAGGGAAGAATTCAGCAGCTAGACAAGCTTCAGTTGTCATCTTGGATATGCCTGCTGTAGTCCATGTAATCAAACCACAGAAAGCGGATCTGTTTGGAGAATATGCTCGATTGCAATTATTGCCATACATCGAATCTCTGATTAACACGAACACCACAAGGGTTGATGCGATCTATGACTGTTACCCCGAAGGCAGTTTGAAGAATCAGACGCGAGCAAAACGCCTCGGTGAGACAGCAGTTAGGTTGATACGGGTGTCCGAGAACGTCCCTTTACCTAAAGGGAAGAATTGGCAGGCATTCTTGAAAGTTAGTGAGAATAAAGACGAATTTTTCAAGTTCCTGTCTGCTGAACTGCTGAAATTAACATCAACATCCGAGTACCAGTTGTTAACGACATCAGGAGAATATGTACTATGCAATAAGGATGTTAGCTTATGTGACATATCTCCATCGAACCACGAGGAAGCAGACACGCGCATGATGCTTCATCTCAACCATGCAGTCTCACAAGGTCACAAAATAGCTTTTCTTCGCACGGTTGATTCTGATGTCGTCATTCTGTCTTTGCACCATTTCGCAACATTCCGTGACCTTGGACTCAGTGAGCTGTGGATTGGGTTTGGAATTGGAAAGGCATATAAAGATATGCCAATTCATGAGATAGCTTCACAACTTGGACCTGATTACTGTAAGGCCCTGACTTTCTTCCACGCCTTCACAGGTTGTGATGTAACATCCAGCATGCTCGGCATTGGGAAGAAGACAGGATGGAATGCATGGATGAATTTTCCCGCATCAACTGAAATGATGATAGAATTGACTGAGAATCCGCAAGTCTTTTCAGAGGATTCCCCTCATATGCAGCATATCGAAAAACTCACCATACAGATGTACAGTAACAGTTGTGTCAGTACACGTGTCAATGATGCGAGACGGCATATGTTCACACATGGCCTTAAGTCTATGGAAAACATCCCGCCCACCAAAGCAGCTCTGTATCAACATGTAAAAAGGGTAATTCTTGTGTCATCTTTCATTTGGCATCGTGCTCTGCAGAAACACTTATGTGTGCCAGACCCATCACAGTACGGATGGGAGTGGAATCCACGTCTCAATATTCTGGTCCCATTTTGGACTCACCTAGGAGACGCAAGTGCTGCATGTGCACTGATGCTCCACTGTAGTTGTGCCAAGGCCTGCAAGGGCAATTGCAAATGCTTGAAAGCTGGATTAAGGTGCACACCTTTGTGTAAGTGTGAAGGTGGCTGTTGTAACAATATTGAGTAGTATACTGTCATGTTAGGACCAGTCATCTCCTATTCTGGTATTTTTTTTTCCATTTTCGGCCAGTTAACACATGTCATGTTTCTAGTTGAGTTGATTTTGCTAACAAATGTTCATCCCATGTGGCTTGCTACATTGTCCGGGGTATAGGAATACAGTTTTAGATTTCGGAAAATAGTCTGTTATTTACTGCACAAGACGGTGTTAATTCATGCATAGCATGATACAATATCCCCAACTATTTTGCCTCTGTACAACAGTTGATACCTTCGTTCACCCGTGTGTTCATCTATGGTATCCTTGTCTTTCTCTGGCCATAGGCCACATGTGACTAGTCAGTTCCTACTCCATAGCAAATCAACTTGGAAATCCTTCATCTTGTAGCGCACTCATGTCTCAATGAATCCATACCTGAGTTGATCTAATAAATCTAACGTAAGGTATCAAATTGCCATACCGGATCATATTTCGATAAGTTATTCGCTAAAACATTTCGACCACTCATCGACATCAAAGGTCATGTTTTGGCTCCCAGTGGTGGCTATATCTCTATATCCCTGGTAAAGTAGCATACCATGAGGGATGGGCATTAAGTGTCGGCAACATTAATCCTGACTTGGAACACACCACATCTTAACTGGCCGAAAATGAAGAATACTACTTGTAGTCAAAAAATATTCCTGTACCTCGAATGACTGCAAACATACACTCACCCCTTCTAGTCCCATTTTGCCAATGTTCTATACTGGCAAGATAACATTGTATAATTAACAACGGGAACTAATGCATCCCGAGTTCATTCCAGCACTGCCCTTGCTGGCAGACGTGTCGCTATGGTGTTGAGATTGAACCAGAACTCCTCTAGAAATTTGATAGTTTTATTTTCTTAGAAAATAAATCTATCGAAAATGCCGGAAGTTGAGAATAGACTGTCACTTTAATTGGATTATCAAATGTCCAAGTATCCCCACTGCTGCATACTATCGAGTACCCTTGTTCATGTGTTGACAGGAATCTCTCATACCATGTTCATTTGACCATTGCATTCCCGAGAAACATTCAACACTAATTTATCTACGGACGGACGATCATACTGACAGTCAGACACACAGACGCACACATCGACGGAAATTCTGATCCCATTATCCATTAATCTTCCCCCCAACTTGTTCCAAGGGCTTCACTCCATCATTCACATCAATTACAGCACATGTATGGTGTTAGGTTTGGAGCTTCAGTTGTGCGATCGGCGAAAATAGCTTTTTTTCGATCCGCTTGGCGGCCATTTTGGATTTCGCTGCTAGTGGTGGCTAGAGGATGGTGCCAACTTGTAGCCGATCGATTTTGAAATCTCTGATGCCTACCCTTACATCATGCCAAATTTCAGGAAGGTATCACCAAGTGCACAATTCTAGCGAATTCCTCCCCCGCTATTTCTGTGTTTTATAAATACGCAGCGACGTAACCGGCATTGCTGTTTGTAACCGGAATGACGTCATTAATAAACAATTTGCGCCTTCCTTTATTTATTTATTTATTTATTGGTGTTTAAGGTCACATACTTATGCACAATGGCTAATCGTGACCGTGACAGTTTTACGGGAGGAGGAAGCCGGAATACCCAGAGAGAACCACCGAGCAACGACGAGCAGCTGTCAGCTCTCCAACATCGTAACTCTGAACTCAGGCACAGACAGGGTTAGATTGGTTGAAGACATGCGCACCATCGACGTGCAGTGCCCCTTAGTACACAGCGTCATCGTGCCCCCACGTAGGCAATCGGGGTTAAGTGCTTTGCCCAAGGACACAACCCGGGAGCGCGAATCAGTCGCTGAAATGGTCACCCATCCAGCTACTAACCGCGCTCGACGTTGCTTAACTTCGGTGATCTGATGAGAGCGCCTTCGTTCACCTTGTCCTTATACTGACTGCAGTATAAAGGGAAGTCCTGCGGTTGGCCTCTCCGAAGATTGTGTGTGTATTTTGAAGGACACAATCATGTTTTGGAGGAATTCAGAATGTTGGTTTTCCGGCGGGAATCAAATTCACGCCAATCCCTCCTAGCAACGAGGAGTCCAAAGCCTAAACATATAGATCACTGCACACCGTCAAAAACTATGGCTGGTATCCAGCTTTTTAGATAAAGTGCTCTTGATTAACCCCCAGCACTCTGATGTCAAAATACAAAAAATTCAAACAGCAAAATTTTCCCATGATGCGACAAGGAATTTAACCAATTAAGTCTTGAATTGGTTAAATTTTGAGTTGCATTATAGAATAAATTTTCATGTAAACATTTTGATATTTCGACATCAGTGTGCAGAGAGTTAACCGGTTCACTTTACTCTTGTCAGCTGCATGAAAGTGTAAAACGCGCTCTCTACAGTGCAACAAAAGTTCTGTGGTTGGCTTCAGACGAAGACTGGCACTAGCCAGAACATGTATTGTGAAGGATACAATCATGCTTTGGAGGAATTTAAAATGTTGGTTTCTGATTCCTCTCCCACCCCCCCCCCCCCCCCCCCCCCCACCCTCCAGGGAATCGAACTCAAGATAATCCCGCCAAAAAATCAGGAGTTCAACACCTGAACCACTGGACCATTACACACCGTCATTAATCACATTTAGTGATCAACTGAAAACGAGTCGGTAAGGCAGGATCATAGCCTGTCTCGTATTACTGTCTACCCAGTGGTTCTAATAACAACAAAGGAACATAGCCTGTTTCGTATCATTGTCTTCCCATTTGATCTAATAACAACAAAGGGAAATCGTTAAAATACAAGCTAATTTTTAATTTACAATCAAGGAAGTTCCACATTGTGTTGAAAAACTGTACCAACCCTGACTAAAATCGTCAACTTTCGATAAACTTATCGCCCTTGAAATTATTAGACAAGCAAGAAAGGTCCAATTAAGAAGAAAACCATTTTTGAGAAAACACATATCATAACTAAATCCAAGGTTCCTTTTGTTACGTTTAATAAACAAAAGCAACAGACAGTTCCGAGAGGTTGGGCAAGAAATTAGGAAGACCAAGATGGGCAGACGTCCTTGCTTATCCGACGAAAATATATACATGCTTTGTATTACTCAATGGGGCAAAATATCTTGCCTGCACGACAAAAATATACACAGATTAGAAAGCGCAATAAATACACGACTCGGTATATCTGTCAACAAACTTCGAAGCTACTCGAAACCCGTCTGAGCGACGTAATAAACGAAGCGAACTCGTGCTTCAAACAGTGATAAACACTTATTTTAGGAGTTATATTTATTTATCTATTTATTTAGTTAATTATTTATTTATTTATTAAAGTTTAACGATACTTTAACAGCCAAGGTGTCGGTGACAGTCTTACCGGTGGAGGAAGCCGGAGTACGCGGAGAGAACCACCGAGCAACGACCAACAGCTGCCAGCTCCCCAACACCGTAACTCCGCACTGCAGCACGGGCAGGGTTAGATTGCTTGAAGACATGCGCACCATCGACGTGCAGTACGCCTTAGTACACGGCGTCATCGTGCCCCCGTGGGGACAATCGGGGTTAAGTGCCTTACCCATGGACACAACGCGGGAGTCCGAATCGATCGCTCAGACGGTCACCCATCCAAAGACTAACCGGGCTCGACGTTGCTTAACTTCGGTGATCTGACGAGAAACAGTTACCGCAACGCCACCACCACCCCCCCCCCCCCCCCCCCACCACACTTGAGGAGTTAAGTAAACTACTGTGATTCAGGCCTGGAATTTTCAGGAGAGAGATTTTTTCGCTTGCCTACTGCTCGCTTTAAAGAAATTAAGGTGGGCAAAAGCTGTCCCTCCTGACCTCATAAAATAATGATTATCATAACAGCCTACTCCTAAAACCCACATCTTTTCAGATCTCTGCTGTGAGTGGTCTCTGTAAGACGATCACTCTGCCCCTCCCACATCTCCGGGCCTTGCGACGCCCGGGTGTGTGGGAGGGGCGGCGAGGCCGTCTTACAGAGACTACCTTGTTAGCAGCACCAAATAAAATATACAAAACCCACTAGGCAGAATTCATTAATAGCCACTTATAGCTTTTGTAAGCAAGAAGAGAGCTAATCGCTCCCCTAGGCCATGCAAGGGAGCGATTTTTAGCCCTCCTGCATTTTTAAAAATTCAAGCCTGGTGATTACCAAGTGGAAGGTAAAACACTCTGTTTGTATCACTGTATTATCTGTTTACTAATAATTATTTAGTTATATGTACCGGGTTGTGTTTATACAAATTAATTGAACATGAACCGACACAGCTTATCTAGTTTCTATAACATCAACGGGCTACTAGAAAGACAAGGCGGAGACGGGTGCTGCAAGGAACCACACCAGCCAGGCTACAAACTATCTTTTTAGGAAATATAGGTAACAGGAAACGCTTGGGTGGTTTGGTGGAGATTTTGGTGGTCTGTAAGGGTGGTCGGATCTATTTTGGTAATTAGATATACTCTAGTTCAATCGAACACACCCCAGGGGACCCCTTGGTACTATAGCACTACGTGCTACTATTATAAGCCAAAAGAACGGCGGTCCTAAATAGGGTTCTGAAAGAATTCGAAATAATACAACTTGTCGGGTTGTTTGTTGTATGTATCCAGGGAAGTCGTTCCAGAAAATACTCCGATTCAATCGAACACACCGTCAAAACATACCCCGTCTTATTGCAGAAAAATTGGGTAACATAGCAACCACGTGCTGCCATAGAAACCAAGATGGCTCCTCCAGTATACAAAATGGACGACGGAAACACGTATCACCCTAACAACTCGCGCTGTGCATGCGCACTCACACCACGTATCAATATGGAGATGACGTCACGACTTGGCCGCTCACGTGGGTTACCATGACAACACAACATGGCGGCACTAGGTCACGTGACATGACGTCACTTCCGAGGTCCGGCACCGAGGTCCGACAACCTAGAGGTGAAACATACGAGCTATACTACTGTTGGGCGATATTACCGAGCCGTCGGGTACAGCCGCCCTAACCCCCCCCCCCCCCCCCCCCCGTCCCCAACCCAAAAAGAGTTTTCGTTAGTTAAGACCCTTCCCTTTACCTACAACCAACATTTCATGTAGTCTCCAAATTAGACAAAATATCGTTAAGTATCGATCAGAATTAATTTTCAAGTTTAAGATCATTGGCATTCCGCCCGACGACCCAAAATTGTTTGAGTTATCTCCTTACACCTGAGCTGCACATCAAGTTTGGTTACGATCGATCAGGTAGTATTTTGAACAGAGAGCGCAACACAGTACACATTCAGAACGACAGACTGACAGATTGTCGGACGGAAAACACATAAGATTATTTCGAAGGTGAAGGGGCACTATCAAACACGAAATATATAATTACCTCACAGGTTTATCCAGGTCATGTAAAACAACAATTGAAATTCTTGAAACTTCTTTAGGGTTCAGGTTTGGAAGTTCAAATGTTGCAAAGAAACTGAAATACAAAAAGGTGTAGCCATTTATATTAACCCTTTTGACCCTTGGTGGTATCTTCCATGTCAGTTCAATGGCAGCAATTGGAAGAGTCCACATTCATTATTTGGGGATAGACCAATTAATATTTTCAGAGTGCAGCTGAGGGGCTGCACGTTGAAAATATTAATTGGTCTACCCCAGACATTCACTCAACAGCCATCATACTTAATGAAATTATGACGTATTATACTTCTGGACCGAAAAAGGGGCCACCCGGGTTTAAAGGGTTAAACCTGAGTAGGTGTAGTTGTACTGCATTGGTCTGTTGACCGTTTGGATTCACCACTCACCTTCTACGCGCTGATATCAAAATATCGAAATTAAAAAAAAAAACAATAATTTTTCCAACAATGCAACTTGGAATTTCGCCAATTATATCAATGGATTGGTAAATACACAGAATGACACACGCGTATGAATGGATTAATCGATATGGTACGAGTGCCAGCGCGGAAGGATATCTTTCCGCGAAGCACAAGTGCCATATTGATTAACGCATTCACACGCGTGTGTCGTTCTGTGTTATTACACGCCTTCACGTCTATATGAACAATTATTAGAGGGACACTCATCAATTCATTTGACAACAATCAACAAAAACAACACATTTTATCGCCAACCCGATTTGCGGGGGGGGGGGGGGGGGGGGGAGTACATGTTACTATTTCGCCCCTTGAGTTCTTACTGGCACATAGAACACAATGGAGCTCTGGGGACGATTTTCAGCTATCGCTAGCGATTCAAACTGTAATTGCGTTGCACGATTTGTACAAAATTCCAGTGAAATTTCATTTCTATTTAAAAAAAAGTCCGTCAACGATTTCCGTTCCGCACATATGTGCGGAACAGATTTTCATTTTCCGCATGGTTTAGTGTTGCTGTAGATGGGGATTACATAGCACAGGCATATAAAACAATTCATTTATTGTAAAGATTACTTGCAAGCAGTGGGAGACGAGAAGATCGTGCGCTTCCGGTCGAAGGGAGAGACGGAGGAAAAAGTGACTATGACATTTTTTCCCCGACTGGCTCTCTCTCATGCCAGAACGGCACGATCTTCATATCCCCTACCTTTGCAGGTTGAAACTTTTATATTCTGACATTCTGACATCAGAGAGAAGCAGTTAATGGCTATTTTTCCAACAAAGGCGCCGCAGCAGAGGCGAGGGTTTTTTTA
Organism: Pictodentalium vernedei; assembly: GCA_031216915.1. NCBI lineage: Eukaryota > Metazoa > Mollusca > Scaphopoda > Dentaliida > Dentaliidae > Pictodentalium > Pictodentalium vernedei. Next base: position 102,081,203 of record CM062290.1, read on the forward strand.
TCGAAGTTTAACGACACTTTCGACAGTCAGCGTCAGCTCGTGTTGACACTTTTACGGAAGAGGAAGCCGGAGAGCCCTGAGAGAACCACGGAGTAGCAGCGAATAAATATCAGTCTCTCCAATGTACTCGAAGCAGCAGCGAATAAATGTCAGACTCCCCAACGTACTAACTCCGCACAAGTACGGTTAGCATTGAATGAAGACAAATGCACTATCAAAATTGAGCGTCTCGCCCAAGGACACAACGCAGTTACCCCTGCCGGACATCGAACCACGAACCTTTCGGTTTGAAATCCAATGCCGTAACCACTGAACGACCGCAGACCGCGATCCACAATGCGATGTTGTTGCACATGCGAAGTATGACATAATTCTAAAGGTTTAACAAGGGTCGAAGGTCACACAATTCTACTGATATTCTGCATGTTAAGCAACAACAGCTAAACTCAATTTCAGGGCTTAAAATTCACGCGAGAATCAAAATCGATTCACGAAATGAAAACAACGAGGATCAACTTTGATTCTCGCAAAATGTTCATTTGATTCTCGTCATAGATTCGGAAAGTGTCATTAAAGGCCTAGAGAATTTCTCCCTAATAAGGTAGCACATTGTCTTAGCAGCGGTTTCTAGTGAAGTCTTGGCTGCCTGCACAGGCAGCCAAGACTTCTCTAGAAACCACTGCCAAGGTACTGTTACTTCCATTAGCAAGACCACCAAAAGCCAGTATGTTGGAAAATGAGTAGTACATGTACAAGTAAGTCCCGGTATAAAATCTTGTCTTTTAAGAAAGTGATTCATCGTGGCTTCTGATCGGGAAAATCCCGTATAATAACTACTGTTGAATCGACGGTTACAAACTATTCCCGGTTATGATTTTCTTTACAGTTTAACCACCCACTCCGGGCTGAAATGTGAGGAACCGTTTCTATTAGTGGATTCAGACAGTGAAAATACGTTGAATGTTTCTTATTAAAATACTTGGGCCGACAGAATGCAATTTAGGCAATTCGAGCATAACATGCTACGTCGTGATTATCGGTCACATTCTTTCTAATATTATTTCCCATTGTCAAAAAAAAAACTAATAAAAATTATTTTCAACTGCGTTCTGACTGCTTTATCTCGGGTGGACACCCTAGCGTATGCATATCCTCTGTTACAAAGTAACGGGCGGCTAATCGTAACAGAGAGTTAAACATTAAACGGTTAACCGGTTACACGATTCCTTTAACTACTTCAGCATTTCTGATCACCATATTACACCCCATAGCGTAAATACTCTCTGTTTCTTCCAACTACTTCTGAAAAAGAAGTTGTGGACATGTGCTCCCCGTGATCACCCCCAACCCCAGTTTCTATGTCCTTGGTAACAGACGGCATATGGACATACCTGTTTGTAGAAAATGCTGGTCGATCAGGATTCGAACCGTTCAACATTATCATCGTTTCGCCTTTGGCTTGCTCTGCAAACTTAAAAACACAGAAGATATTCTTATTAAAAGTAAAGACCAAAGAGCGTGGACTTGCCTGAAGTTCATTGGGGGCATAAGAACAGGGGGCGATAGGGGGAATTCGCCGCTAACGTTTTCCAGAAGATAGGCAGGCAGGCAGGCAGGCTGCAATATTTTTTCACACCATTATACACTACTCGACAATCAGTATCTGTGTGCGTGGAGGCAGAGTGGGGGGGGGGGGGGGGGTGGAGGGGGTTGGGGGCGGAGAGGTTCCCATGACATAACAGTGGTCACCCAAAACAGCCCGGTGGGAAAATTTGTTAACTATAGAGACAAATATGATAATTTTTTTCACCCGAAACGGCCTGATGGAAAAATGTCTCAACCACAGAACCAAATATGATCCTTTTCCTCACCCGAAATGGCCCGGTGGGAAAGTTTGTTAACTATAGAACCAAACATGATCATTTTTTTCATGCGAAACGGCCCGGTGGGAAATTTGTTAATTATAGAACCAAAGATGATCATCCTTCTCATGCGAAATGGTCCGATGGGAAAATGTGTTAACTATAGAGCCAAGTATGATCATTTTTCTCACCCGAAACTCTCATCCAGTTAATTCTTGCATTATTTTGCTACAGTTATTCCTCTTCTTTCTGCGTACTTAAGACTACAAAACGCGCCTAGGATGTTCCAACTGGCATGAGAAGTTAATTTTTCAGCGCAGTAGACCCTGAACATTAACCTAAGGGTAATATATAATCTTAATCTAGCACGAGGTGAAATGAAGTGGTGGATAACATAACGGTGATATATAATCTTAATCTAGCACGAGGTGAAATGAAGTGGTGGATAACATAACGGTAATATATAAACTTAATCAAGCACGAGATGAAATGAAGTGGTGGATAACATAACGGTGTTATATAATCTTAATCTAGCACGAGGTGAAATGAAGTGGTGGATAACATAACGGTGATATATAATCTTAATCAAACACGAGGTGAAATGAAGTGGGGATAACATAACGGTAAAATATAATCTTAATCAAACACGAGATGAAATGAAGTGGGGGATAACATAACGGTAATATATAAACTTAATCAAACACGAGATGAAATGAAGTGGTGGATAACATAACGGTGATATATAATCTTAATCTAACACGATATGAAATGAAGTGTGGGGGGGGGGGGATAACATAACGGTAATATATAATCTTAATCTAACACGAGGTGAAATGAAGTGGGTGGATAACATAACGGTAATATATAATCTTAATCTAACACGAGGTGAAATGAAGTGGGTGGATAACATAACGGTAATATATAAACTTAGTCAAGCACGAGGTGAAATGAAGTGGGGGATAACCTAAGAGTAATATATAATCTTAATCTAACACGAGGTGAAATGAAGTGGGGGATAACCTAACGGTGATATATAATCTTAATCTAACACGAGGTGAAATGAAGTGGTGGATAACATAACGGTGTTATATAATCTTAATCTAGCACGAGGTGAAATGAAGTGGTGGATAACATAACGGTGATATATAATCTTAATCAAACACGAGGTGAAATGAAGTGGTGGATAACATAACGGTGTTATATAATCTTAATCTAGCACGAGGTGAAATGAAGTGGTGGATAACATAACGGTGATATATAATCTTAATCTAACACGAGGTGAAATGAAGTGGTGGATAACATAACGGTGTTATATAATCTTAATCAAACACGAGGTGAAATGAAGTGGTGGATAACATAACGGTGTTATATAATCTTAATCTAGCACGAGGTGAAATGAAGTGGTGGATAACATAACGGTGATATATAATCTTAATCTAACACGAGGTGAAATGAAGTGGTGGATAACATAACGGTGTTATATAATCTTAATCTAGCACGAGGTGAAATGAAGTGGTGGATAACATAACGGTGATATATAATCTTAATCAAACACGAGGTGAAATGAAGTGGTGGATAACATAACGGTAATATATAAACTTAATCAAGCACGAGATGAAATGAAGTGGTGGATAACATAACGGTGATATATAATCTTAATCAAACACGAGGTGAAATGAAGTGGGGGATAACATAACGGTAAAATATAATCTTAATCAAACACGAGATGAAATGAAGTGGTGGATAACATAACGGTGTTATATAATCTTAATCTAGCACGAGGTGAAATGAAGTGGTGGATAACATAACGGTGATATATAATCTTAATCAAACACGAGGTGAAATGAAGTGGGGGATAACATAACGGTAAAATATAATCTTAATCAAACACGAGATGAAATGAAGTGGGGGATAACATAACGGTAATATATAAACTTAATCAAACACGAGGTGAAATGAAGTGGTGGATAACATAACGGTAATATATAAACTTAATCAAGCACGAGATGAAATGAAGTGGTGGATAACATAACGGTGATATATAATCTTAATCGAGCACGAGGTGAAATGAAGTGGGGATAACATGACGGTGATATATAATCTTAATCTAACACGATATGAAATGAAGTATGGGGGGGGGGGGGGGATAACATAACGGTAATATATAATCTTAATCTAACACGAGGTGAAATGAAGTGGGGGATAACCTAACGGTAATATATAATCTTAATCTAACACGAGGTGAAGTGAAGTGGGGATAACCTAATGGTAATATATAATCTTAATCTAGCATGAGATAATTCCCGATATTCAGAGCACAGATGTCCTCTATATTTTGTATTTTCCTTTTGAGTAACGAAATTCAATCTTTGCTTGTTATGAAATGATGTTGGGTCAGGTTTTTACACTGACAATAATTCAAATAACTCAACTTTAACCCTTTACCCAACGCAGACGATATCAAAATTTATTATTTTAAATATCATTTTTTAAAAATTTTCAAAAAATTTCAACAAAACCATATCATGTGACCCCTCGTTGGAACGAGCTCCACAAGCTCGTTCCAACGAGGGGTCACATGATATGGTTTTGTTGAAATGTTTTGAAAAATAATATTTTTTCATATGCAGAATTTGCATATTACGCGGGCGGATGCAGCCGATTCGTTGGGTAAAGGGTTAAAAAAGACATTTTACATTAGTGTTGCACATGAAGAAAAGAGGTAAAATTCACATAAAATGGAAGTACAAAAGCATCAGATTTTCGTCCATGCGTACCAAGGAGGATAGAAATATTTGCTCATTGATAACTGTACACTCCAGCTCCAACTGCAAAAGGCTTCCCGACATATTCTGCAGTCCTATCTTTGAAAGAATGTCACACCTCATTTACGGAAGATAATGGGGTCAGATGACATAACTATGGGTCGTGAAATCGCACCGAATAGAAAAGAAAGTATTGCACTGCGTTCCTTTGCAAATGAAGTGACGTCATAAAATGAAAATCGAATTTATCCAAAATTAATTTTTTTACTCACCCCCACTGAAGCTGAACCCCAAAATGATTTTGTTGCTTCGTCACTGCATGTCCCCCACGTTGGGCAACTCTGGTAATTTATACCCGGCTCGTCCACCTGTCCGCACCATATCAGACTATTAGCCAAATATCCAAGTAATGTATCTTCAAGTGTGGTGTATCTCCGGCCATCGTCTGCGTATTCGTGTGCTTCTAAATATACTCCTGACCAGAACATCGACTGTAATAAAAATATAGCAGTTTGACATTTTGAAACCTCGATTTGGTTGGAGACTTTATTGTCCCTCAAGTGCAACAAGACGCCATCTGCAATGCTTTAGCATTGCAGATGGCACTTTGTTGCACTCAGGGGACGATTATTATTATGTTGGGTGTGATCATTGATGGAGCTAGATAATGAGATTATTAATTTTTATTCCACAAATTAGCACAGTATTCCCACCTCAGCGCCAACACTATTGATGTGGAGACACTTTCCTACCATTATATTTTTGTTGGAAAAACGTCAGTTTTGATGAAATCAAATGAAATTTATTCAACAATATACCATCTCACAAACAATACCAAAGATCAATAATAACAAAACGAGCAGTCGAAGATTGTGGAGATGAGCTAAAAAAAGATGCAATGATATACGTTATACATAATGAATGTGAGTAGGTACATTGTTTGGAAACACCATAACCGGATTGGTTGTCATCCTGCTGTCTCCATATTACTCACAATAACTCGCTCTCGGAGCAGACTTTTTGCTGTAGGCAGGATCACACTGGGCATCCTATAATCCCCTCTGCGGGCAGGTAAAACGCTGTTGCGGGCAAATACTCGGTAAAAACCGCTGAGGGCAAAATACGCGATTATAGGTAAGTTTGTTGAGCGCGGTATTTTGTTTTTAATTTTGTTTTCACCGGCATAATTCTGGATTCATATAGTGTTTGATGAACCCAACATCTAACAAATGCTGACAGATGAAAGAATCCGGGTCAATTTGGTCACAAAATCACCGATGGATGGTGAGAATAAGCATTCTATATTTCAATATTGTGTGACTACGCAAAATACAACCGGTTGCAGTTAGTTATTACATTTCGAATGCTAGCTTTCACACATGAGTGGCAGGCTTCTATTTTGAAGACCCCGGTGTTTATCCCAACGTATTGTTATCAATCAGTCGGGTTTATAGAACGCTCCGCAGAACGTCAACGGCATTGATGCAGTTTCGCTAGGCGATAAAGTCTATGAATCCAAAAATTACATAACAGAATTGTCGGGTTCTGTATTCTATACCTCACTTACGGAATTTGAAAAGGAGATTGCTTCTCACTCATTTCCAGTGCATTGCATGGTAGAAAAGTTATGTGGGGAGGATAAACAAACGGAAGGTATTCACACAACATTCGTTCCTTATAATTGTAGACAAAACGTTCTACTAAAAGAATCTTTCAAAATAATGTCTTAGAGCGTTTTTCTCCAAAGTGTGACACAGGCACGAGCTCATTTGAAAGTCAGCGTGGCAATAAAAACACACTGGTCAGTGTAAATATAGGTCACGTCATAGATTAGACATTGCCACGAAATACAAGTACATGGTTGGACGTTTCATTGTTTCTATTTCTGTCTTGTTTAAGGTAAAATGTCGGACGTTCTACCAGTCCTAGAAATGAGTTAAGTGCAATTGAAACGTCAATGCATGATGTAACTGTAGAAAGTATTCCCGTCAATCCTGCAACTGGTAGTGATATGAACGATACCCAAGGGCCTCTAACATCGACGCCACTCAGACCAGCACAGCCTATCCATGTCCACCCTGTTACTGAGGCAAACTATGCAGCATCGACGCCAGCACAAAAGGACTACAGTAAAGGGCGCAAGAACAGCTTTTCTTGTATAGAATGCGGGAAAAACTTCGCAACGCGAAGAAACATGAAAATCTCTATACTTTTACACTCACAGGTGCGCTTCAGGTGCACAGTCTGTAATATCTTTTATAAGACTTCGGAAAAGCTCATTGCTCACAACGATAAGGTTCATAGGGAACTGCACGTTTGTGCTGATTGTGGGAAAGTGTTCAAGAAGAAATCCTCGCTCACTCAGCATTCAAAGGTGCACACTGGCACCACCTTGAAACCCTGCCCATTCGATGGGTGCGATAAGTCGTTCGCGAGGATGGCTCAGAATCAAGACCAGATCAATAAACACCCAGGCCTTTCACCATACAAGGGCGAGAAATGTGAGCGGTCGTTCGAATCCAGAAGGAAGTGAAGAAAGCATCGGTCTCGGTGTGGTTCCCAAAGAATATGTGTGTCGCAAAGTTGGGTGCACTTTCGTGTTTCAGAGTCGAGGCGCTCGTTCCAACCACGAAAAAGGTGTCCATACAGACACTATTTATATGCATGTTCTTGTGGGAAGACATATGTATACCATTCAGGATAAATTAATCACAAGGCCAGCAAAAACCGCGTATAGTTTGTTGATTCGATCAGAGTTATTACTGATGTTATGTTCCTAGTGCTGTCACTGTCGAAAGATACAGTTAGCGTTTGCGGTGGGTAATATTGTTGAATACCCACATTCCGTGAAATCACCATTAACTGAAAAAATATTAAAATACAGTCCGGCTTTGTTTGTATGCCAATCATGAACATCGCATAAATAGGATGTTAGTTGTCAAGATTTACATTTTGTTTTGTAAACAAAAGCCGAATTCTGTAACATAATTTGGATTTTGTTTTCGTGACGCAGCACAGATCCCGACGAGATCATGCTATTTACGCGATGTTTATTGCTATAAGAACAAAACCTGCCTAAATTTCAATATTCTTTCTGTATATTGCGGTTTTAATAACTATGTGTATTTTGACAACACTACACAGCGCGAACGCTGTCCGTGCCTTTTAGCCCTTTACCTAACGAATCGCCCGCATCCGCCCGCGCAATATGCAAATTGAGAAGTTGAACAAAATAATTTTTTCAAAATATTTCAACAAAACCATATCATGTGACCCCTCATTGGAACGAGCTCATTCAGCTCATTCCAATGAGGGGGGTCACATGATATGATTTTGTTGAAATATTTTGAAAAATTTTAAAAAATTATATTTAAAATAATAAATTTTGATATCGTCTGCGTTGGGTAAAGGGTTTTAAACAACTGTTTGTCCATTTTAATTTACCGTTTCGTTAAATTTCATAAATAAAACTTATTTCAGTGAAAATGAGTCACTTATTGAGGCAGGTGAGACAAGTGATCAACTTAAATATGGGGCGTCGTCTCACTATTATCTATGTATAGATATCCATAAATGAATTATGTATATCCATAAATCGAATTATAGATATCTATGAATGTATTTTGTGTAACCGTAAATAAGAAATATGCACAACCCATTGCGCCATTCTGCTATTTGTTCGCTATTTTATGAGAACGTGAAAATTACGAACTAGTGAGATGGTAGAGCTGGGTCGTTGAAATAGAAGTTGAAGACGAGTTCTTGGGGAATTAGCGTTTATTTACAGCGACAGTACTGGAACTCCAGATACAGATGTGACAAAGGTTCACGAATAATCGGGAGCCTCCGACCGGAAAGTGAAGAATGAACCTTCTGAGGCGTCTCCCTTACAGAATAGTTACCAAATAATACAAGAACTGCGTTTATATACATATAAATTACACAATAAATTAACAAACTACGAATAATTAATTATAGCTTAGATTAAACAATGGCTTATTGAGGGACGCTTGGTGAAAAGCTACCGTGAGTTGTTCAGACTTGTCATAAATAAAGTTCTTATGAAATTAAATTAACTTAACCCTTTACCTAACGTAACGGCCAAAACCGGCCAGCGCTATTCTCAAAAATCGCCAATTAATTTTCATTATTTTTTTCATTTTTTGTCTCAAAAACATAGGTTATGACCCCTCGTTGGAACGAGCTCGGCCAGCGCTATTCTCAAAAATCGCCAATTAATTTTCATTATTTTTTTCATTTTTTGTCTCAAAAACATAGGCTATGATCCCTCGTTGGAACGAGCTCGTCGAGCTCGTTCCAACGAGGGGTCATAACCTATGTTTTTCAGACAAAAAAATGAAAAAAACTAGTTATTCAAGAATTATTTTTGCAAGTGTCGTCGGCTTTTCAGGTTAGGTAAAGGGTTAACTCTTTGTAATGTGATATTTGATAGAATTAGAACATAATGAAATACAGAAATGGAGGAAATAGTCTTGAGTAAAGCATCGGAATTGAAACTGAACTCATATGAAAATCATCGCTACGATAATTTATTGAAAACCGTAAATGATTTTATTGATATCAAAAATAAATTATGTCTGTCTAAAATTAGATTTTATGATATCAGTAAATGCTACCTATTTATGGATTTGCATAAATCGAATTAAGGACATCCAAAATACCGTTATGGATACAGTAGAACCCTGTTAATTGAATAGCCTTTTTGCCATTGAAAATTATTCAATTAACAGGAGTATTCAATTAACAGGGATTGTCACTTTCCTGTATTCTGGAGATAAACTTAGCATTTATTCTATTATATCTTGTTTGTCAGAGCTCCATGAGCTCTGTCAAACAAAATATAATAGATTAAATGCCTGTATTGGATGTACTGAGGCCAAATAGGTAAAAAACAAAGGAAAACTGGGAAGAGTCAGGGTAACTTTTCGACAGGTTACAAGATATTTTATTCATTTAACAGGAGTTTACTCTGCAACCTATATTCAATTAACAGGTCAAATTTGTACTGGAGGTATGGTAAATGGTTTTGTATTAGGAAATTATGTTCAATTAACAGGGATATACAATTAAGAGATATCCATACTTGTAGATGAGTTTGAGCAGACGTTATAACCATGTACTATCTGAGATACCTAAGTCCTACAACCTGGTACAGAGAATAAATGACACCGAGTTTGCGCTTTATATAGGCGGCCCACTCAATTTCGAAATTCTCACGTGCCTCAATCCCTACAGTACGAGGAGAGTGTATTATCACTAAATCACCCGTGGAGGGGAGATTCCACCCAAGCAATAATTGTAAATTGGTTGCAAAGCATAATAAGCACAAGCAAAGTTTCAGCTTGTGTTTTTATCCATATGTGGAGAATTTGAAAGTGATACTTTGGGTGCCAACTCCACTCCACGGGTGATTTAGTTACAATCCACTCTCCACATACTGTATATGCCAATACGATACAGATACAGTTATGACAAAACAAACGTTTTCTGATAGTTACAACCCCTTACGGTAACGCCAGTGCTGCGGATGATTGCATTTGCTTGCTAAAATCTGGAAATACCTTCGACCCATGATATACATGATGTACTTGAAAGATTTGTAAGCCTCATTTGGATTTTTTTTTTATTGAGATATGTATAATTGCTCATTAGCCTATAAATAGCTTTAAAACTTCAAAATGTGTGCTGCCATTTAAATGCACGTAGCTCTTTGCTGAACTCGCCTCGTGAACCGACCAAAGTTGGGCCCGATGACAGCAGAATCGCATAAAATTGTCAAAAGGCATGATGGTTTGTTAATCATAACGGAACGTGATATGTTTGGCGCTATCTGTAAGTTGGGAATTCATAATTTTGCACTAAGCGCCCGCAACGGGGTTAACTTCAGAAAATCCGATGCCCGGTTCAGGTTTTACTTGGCACCAGACTCGGGGTTTACTGCTGCCCGCCACGGGGTTTACCTAATTGTAGTACGGTGAGTTGGGTGAGACTCATTTATTCGGGTTACTGGATTATTATTCGGGGAGCTTACTTTTGAAATGTGTCAACAGATGATTAGGCCAGACAACTAGCTCCATATTTGTAACCAATATTTCGATTAGGGCAAATTCTCATGGAAGAAAGTCGAATTTACCTTAAAATAAGGAAAGAGCTCGACTGAGATTAAATTTTTGTGGAGAATGGCTGTTTAAATTATCTCCGAATTTCTGTCACAGACAGCTTAATCATTTTTGCCATATATACGGGGACAATTTTCTAACACAGATATGAAATGCACCACTTGAAACTAATTTAACTAACCTTGTTGTGAAGAATTTGACCTTTTTCCACCCGGTTCGTGTTTTACTGACGCCCACAGCAGCGTTTTACGTGCCCGTAACGGGGATTATAGGGTGCCCAGTGTGAGGATGTCACAGTCCCTGTTTCAACTTTCAGATAAAATCAGGACCCAAGTTCTGTGTGATGGAATAGTACGTTAATTTTGTGGAGGGTTATGATCGAATTTGGTAAGGATGTTGCTGTGTGATCAGGGCCAGTGTGGCGCCACGGGTGCAGGTGAGGGTAGGTCTAGTCTCTCCCCGCCATTATTGTGGGCTTGTCAGGGAATACCCTAACCCCCTGTCGGTATCACAAAACCCTGAGTCGTAGAGATCCTGGCTTCACCTTTTGTTAAGGCAACCACAAACACATCTGCGAGGATTCCAGAATATAACCAAATCCCAGTTTCCCCTGCAGTTCGATTTGTTTCTCTTTTGAATACCATAAAACGAACATTTTAAAGTATTTGCACTCAGAATGGGGCGCGGTTCCGAATTATTCCCTTGGTCGCGTGTAGTATGTTTCCGGTACCTAAGTTATAAAAGTGGAGGGGCACAAATTTACAATGCTACCATGGTTCGGCCCAGTGTGAGAAAGGTAACAATCATACATCGATAAATGTACCATGACTCGCTATAGTCTTTCGTTTAGATGAATATGCCGCTGTGTGGCCACTGTCTTGTCCGTTTCTTCTACTTCAACCATCTTCCAACCCGACGGCTAGCCTTCGTGTTGGAAGATAGTTGAAGTAGAAGTAACGGACCGAAGCGACCGAAAGTGGGATTCTTTGGCTAAGTAAATATTCTTTGGATTTACGAATAATGTCACAGGAATGCTTGCATGCATATTGACAGGTTTGCATGCGCCCATCTTAACTCATGGTGTAACTGCGAAACATATCAAGGGAAAAAAGTGTATGGGGATGTGCCCCCTGTGCCCCCCCCCACCCCCCCCCCCCCCCCCCACCGGCCTGAGATCAATCTGAACCTCGAAAAACAAAGTGACTATGACTATAACGCTCCTACCTGAAAAATCTGACGAGGGGTCTCATAATATGGTTTTGATAAACAAAAAATTTTAAAAAACTGATATTTAAAATAATAAATTTTGATATCGTCCGCGTTAGGTAAAGGGTAAAAGTGTATAAAACGTGCATAACAAGTCAACAACGACGGATTGCATAGATATATCATGCCAATACATGTGGCTGGTCAATTTGTTATTTTTAAAATACTGCCCCTGATCTACTTATTGGCCGTTGTGGAAGTCACCGATGCACATAGACCAACTTCAAAATTAACATTTTTGTGAAACCATTAGAATTCGTGTCTTACATTTCATAAAATCTTCGGCCAAATATATTTTGGAAAAGGTTGGGAAAACTGGGGTAGTTCAAAACGTTTTTTGTGTAGTATACTTGCAAGTCATTTCAGAGACATTTACGGAGTTCAGTAATGTAATCATCACAAAAGCCGACAGAGAATTTTGGCCGGATCGCGACCGAATCGCGACCCGTCCGAACTTCTCTATCCGCCTTCGTCCCGCAAAATCTGTAAAATCCCACTTATCGGAAAGAAATGCTCGGAAGTTGAATCTGAGTTCTAGTTTCGTTTGGGTTTTTTTGTTGTTGCGGTGTTTATTTCGCAGTATTTTATTCTCGAAATTCAGAATCACTGATATATATGTCACGATCCGACCGCGAACGAGAACGCGTCTGTGATCACGTGACTGTATTCTTATTTGTTAGTGTCTTTATATCTTCAATATTTCCACAGGAAGTAAATTGGTGCCCAGACAAGCTCGAGACACCCAAGAGAAGGAGTCGGTTACCTTATTTTGTTGTATTTGTTGTTCAGCAGCTTTTACAAATGGCTGGTAGTCCTCAAATGTGACGTCGCAAGGTTCTTTGAAGGAGAATGCAGTTGTGAATGTGTCCCACAATTCATCACAGTCACGAAAGCTAAAACAAAACGGCAAAAATTTACGAAATCAAAAAGTTTTCGATGTCTGATATTTGAACACAGATTTTCCCAACAATATGTGCAGGTTTTCAGATTGCTCCAAATTGAAGGTACTTAACGATATCCCCCCAAATATGGCTATGTCCCCCAAATCACAGGTGGCCTACGCTTGGGTCATCATAAAAAACACAGTTATTGTCAACAGTAGTTTGTAAAAGTTTGTGTGAAAGTGAGATTTGTTTCTGTGGGTCTATCCTGGAGCCAATATTATACAAACGTTTACAATTGTATATTCTAGAGTTGTATTTTCTACCTGTTAATATAACTGAATAAAATGAACCATTAACATTTCAAAAGATATGACAATTTGCCAACTGGCAAATTGTCAGATCTTTAAAAAAGCTAATGGTTCATTTTAACCCATTTAAAGTCATAACTAGAAAATACAAGTCTAGAAAATACAATTGTAAAAGTTTATAGTATTGGCCACTGGTGATTTGTCACGTTTTCTTAATTTAGGAATCTTTTAATCGTCGCAAATAATCGATAATAATCGATTAATCGTACCTAGATGACTCCCCCTCCCTCTCCTTCTCTCTGAAGTCGATAAAAAAAATGAAGTTCAAGTCAGTTGACCTACCTCCGGTAAACAACGAAGACGACGATCCTCTTTTAGGAACATTCAAAGCTTTGATGTTCTGAACTTTTGAACCGTCAGTACAATAATCAAGACCGGTTGGCAGTTGCGAACTTCGCAACTGCCGACCGGTCTTGATTATTACACTGACGGTTCAAAAGTTCAGAACATCAAAGCTTTGATGAATGTACCTGAAAAACAAATGCTTCCAACGGTTTGTTGGGGGTTAACATCGATGTTCTTAACTCTTTACCTTTAGAAACAATAGTTTTTTCATCAAATTTTCTTTTAATTACTAAACGGCTAAAGCGGGATACAATTTACCGATTATTCGACAACGGAAAATACTAATCGATTTCGCCGTGACCGATCAACAATCGATTAATCGTGAAGTCCTACTGGTCATTAATACTGTTGACTAGGATTACTGAAACCTTTGAAAAAATATAAACTTTGTGACAATCACAATATATTCCATTAAAAATTAAATACATCCATTATTTGGAGTGATTTAAACAATGTAAGTGCAGCTTCGAGGAACTTTCTTGACATTGTATTGACTCTATCAAGCACAAATGTAGGTGAGCGGCCGAGATGTAATATATTTCTTGTCATAATATAGGGTCGGCTCCGCCATTTTGTTTTTCGAAGAGAAATATCTCGCTTCAAATCTTTGATACTAATATATCTCCTAAAACGTAGAAAAATATTTAAAAATATAATTCAAATGGGGCGACCAGTGCGTTGAAAAAAAAACCCAAAACAGAAAGATCGAAACGGTCTGAATTGTTGTACAGGTTTTACTGTACTTATGAACTGAATGAGATTTACCCGCTTTGAAGAGCGGCCAACAGATGTGATGAGATCTCCGAAAGCAGCCTTGAGAAAATATGTTGTTTTAAAAAACGTTTAAAGCACTCAACTGGAATCCTGCATTATTACTGAATGCTCTAGAGAAAAAAGGAGATGATTTGAAGATTTTTGGGGGCCGGAAAGTACAATTGACTACACTCTAAAATCTGTTTTCTGTTCATTTTCTCTCAACACCGTAGATTTGTGTTGATTTTTAACCAAACTGATTTAAGAGTATTTTGGTGTGTTTTTGTTGGGAATTCCCAATCTAATAGCAGTATTGTCTGCCTTTGCTACACCTCTGCAATCAAGCACAAACATGTAAGTGTCTGCCCCCCCCCCCCCCCCCCCCTCTCCACTACGTCCGAAACGTGTATCAAGCAAAGTGAGGGAGACAACATTGCTTGGAATTTGGGAAATTGCCTCGAATAAGATGTGCACGTGACCGGTACATTCATTCTTGTCGGTTTGTCACTCTTATTTGTCGCATGACCCCTCCCCCCCCCCACCCCCCATCCTGTATTGTGGACCGAAACAATTGTGTGAAGGGCTATACTTGACAATGATATTTAATATTTGAATGCCCAAATTAAAATGACGCTATCATGTTTTATTTACACAAACCCTACAGTGGTCGACTGTAGGTATCTATTTCGAACTGCAATGCCTGCAGTAGTTCAAACACCAACCGGTGTTGTCTCCCCTCTCTATGCTCGATACCCATAACTAGAGGTGGCAGCCACACCCTTCTTTATACCCGTGCATCCAGCTTAGCGATGGGAGACAACACTGCTTGGAGTTTGACAGCGATTGGAATGGCATCATAAATTATGCCCCTCCATGCCTTTCGTTTACAGAGTTGACAATGAATAAACGCCTTTCCAAACGGGTGAATACTATAAAACTTTTACAACTGTATTTTATAGAATTGTATTTTCTAGTTATGACTGTGTTAAAATGAACCATTAGCATTTTCAAAGATCTCGCAATTTGCTATTGGGCAAATTGCCATATCTTTTAAAATGCTAATGATTCGTTTAGTCCGTTATATTAAGAGGTAGAAAATACAATTCTAGAAATTACAATTGTAGAAGTTTTATAGTTTTAGCTCCAGGTTTGCAAACTCAAAAGTCCGATTGTCTTTTTTCTGTAAGGAATTCGGACTGTTTGTTTACCCGAGTTTCGTGAAGTTTGCCCGCAGTCTATCGTTGATATAATATGGCGTCACTTCACTCACAGAAGGCGTACAAATATTCTTTCGAAGTCCAGTTATAAATATTCCAATCAATAAAACTCTCAGGCCACCAGTCTCGTACTGAAAGAAATTCGACGCTGTTATGGTCTGGAACCAGTCTGGCCTCAAATAGTCCGTCGCCAATGTTTAGATTCACTCGTCTGGAATATTTCAGTTGGTCAGAAAATCGAACAGCTCGGCCTTTCAACCAACTGGTATATTCCAGACGCTTGAATCTAAACAAATATCATAAACATTAATTTTCTGCTATTTAACGCAGGAAATGTTGCCTAACTCTTTTGGCGCGACAAGCGACTAAAGTCGACAGACCGCAGACCGCAGAAAGGTACTGCAGTAGTCATTTTAGCCAACTGCGTGTGTCCATTTCCAAGTGCTTTTAACCCTTTACCCAACGCAGACGATATCAAAATTTACTATTTTAAATATCATTTTTTCAAATTTTTAAAAACAAATTCAACAAAACCATATCATGTGACTCCTCGTTGGAACAAGCTGGTGAGCTCGTTCCAACGAGGGTCACATGATATGGTTTTGTTGAAATTTTTTTGAAAAATATTATTTTTTCAACTGCTGAGGTTGCATATTACGCGGGGGGTGGGGGTGCGGCCGATTCGTTGGGTAAAGGGTTGAAAAAAACATACGTATTCCTGTGTTCCATGCACCATTTATGTCCTATCTATGAACAACGATATCGTCCCTTGAAAGTATATAGGTGCCATTTAAATATACACAGAAAATCATTTGAAAAACTGTCAATGAGATCATTAGAACATCTTTTAAAATAATAACGCTTTAGTCTAACAGCCTATACTTTTTGTAAAATTCCTGATGAATATTGGGCGCTAAGAATTCTGTTTCTCAGATTATTCCGCGCCAAAAAGTTAATGGCGACTTAATTTGACCGACCCTTTGATGACATTGCCATGAGGAATGAAAATTCTCCACAGTTGTAATTTTTTGATTATGTCGCGTAGTTCCACCAATTGTGTTGATATCTTGATATTTGCAAGGTAAATTAAATACGGTTGTCTGAGGTTTGCGGCTCGGGGCGGATGTTCAACATTGCAATAACTTGTAATGCATGCATATACTATTGCACGAAACAACTTACTCAGTATCCTGGGGTAAATGTGGTTGTTTCACAAACTGATAATCCCAGCAACGACCAATAAATATATCTTTTATATGTCTTGTGGTCCCTGGCCCTTCACCACACAAAACACATCGCATGCAAACCAGTGAGATCACCCAAGCTGTAAACAGTCGCATCTTGTAGCACGATGATGGAACGTTGTCAACAGCCTACAATAAATACGAGAGATGAATCAAGAAAATTAAAAGTCACTTTGTATATGACAGGTGTCAGTCCTTAATTGACCTGGAATTAATTACTAGAACACGAAATAACTTTTGCAAATAAATTACCAAAACCAATTTGCAAAATGCCATTATGCACCAAAAGACTTTCTTAACCCTTTGGACCCTCGTTTCCTGGAATTGCATCGCCTTTGTGTACACTTACAATGGGATGGGTCAGTCCAGTAACAATATATAGGGAGGATAAAAGAATAACAGCAGTCTGAAGCCGTCTGGCTGCAGACTGCAGTTATTATTTTATCACCAATGCCCCGTGTATAGACATCTTATAATAAGACAAAATTGGACGAAGTTATGCCTTGGACCGAAAAATCGGTCTTACGTGTTCAAAGGGTTAAATCATATCTGCCGTTCACTTCTCAGCTGAGAACTGGTCAGTGGCGGGTAGAAGTTTTCTTATCAGTGGTAGACCTGATGTTTGTTTACGAGAATACAAGTGGATGACAAGGTCTCCATCGGGGTTAGGAGTGGAGCAGTTTATAATTCAATACGAAGAGCAGACGATACTTTTCGTCTCTGTGTGACATAAAGTGCAAGTATCTGATCAAGGCTCCCAAGAAAGTACGTAACAACCAGCAAGAACGAATCAAAATCTAATACTCCACTATAGACTTAAAAATTAGACTGGAAAAATTATTTGGGTGTCACAGTCTCCTTCCCTCCTCGGAGTTTACGTGCTATTTTAGGAAAGAAAAGGGGCCCGAGTATGCTACACTACGCATGGCATAAGACCATGGCGATGACATTTCCGCTTTATTTAGTGGAGATTTGCATTCGATGTAGGAAACCACGAAAAAGGGCAGATATCTTAGTTACCTGCGTCGCTAGACTTTGAACTGGACAGTTTCGTCTACAATTCAACCCGTTTCTAAACGATTTGGGTTTTTTATCCAAAAGGTACTGACATCTACATACCTTGATGATGCAGTTGGAATATTAGTCAGCCGGGGCAGTCGGCACAAAGGTTTATTCACCCAAACCACATCCGAAGCGGTCATCTTCGACAGCAGGAGCGTAACTAAGAAGGGTGTCCTAATTTTTCCATTCAGGACTGTTCAGGACATTTTTTTCTAAATTGGAGAAAGGATAGCATTTCGTTGCGGAGCGAAAATCAACCCAAATAAACTGGGTTAAGTGAACATGATTCCAATCACCCCAAATAAACTGGACTGAGTGAATATGAACCCAATATGGACCCAAATAAACTAGGTTGAGTGAATATGAACCCAATATCAACTAAATAAACTGGGATGAGTGAATGTGGACCCAATATCAGACCAAATAAACTGGGTTGAGTAAATATGAACCCAATATCAACGCAAATAAACTGGGTTGAATGAATATGAACCCAAGATCAACCCAAATCAACCGGGTTGAATGAATATGAACACAGTTGGGTTCATATTCGCTCAACCCAGTTGATTTAGGTTGATTTTTATAGAGAGTACATTATTATTCAGTTTTTCAAGATATATGACATTTGTGGTTGAAGATAGGATGTCTCCCGGAACTTTGGAATGAAAACTGCAGTTTTGGAGTATGTCATGTTTGTTTAACGATATATTGGGTCGAGCATTTATTGCACATTCCAAAACTGTGTATAGTTTTGTCGGGCAAGCAAGAGATTTTGAAATTTTGCCCAACTGAGAAATCCAATGCGCGTGTATATTTTCGTCGGGCATGCAAGGACGACTGCCAAACTTGGTATTTCATAATTTCTCATGTCACACACACAATGTTGGCCATACAAATGTTGGTCTGCTGTAACCGGCCTGTAGGGAGGAGGAGAATGGGTGTGGGGGGGGGGGGGGCAACATGACCTATTTGAAGTATAAGGTACGTGCTATTTAAATAACAAGTTGGGTCACCCATGCGTCACGGCGATTACATGTCCGTGTTTGTGTTGCGTCAAAAACATAGCTTATGACCCCTCATTGGAACGAGATCGTCGAGCTAGTTCCAGTGAGGGGTCATAAGCTATGTTTTGTTACAAAAAAAAATGAGAAAATAATAATACTTGAATGATGATTTTTTGTGAATAGCGCTGTTTGGTTTTGACCGTCATGTTGGGTAAAGGGTTAATATTCCAGATACATCGTCAAGCCATGCCTTCGAGGAATAGATGGAACATTTTCCACTTGGGATTTGTGCCTTGACAGTCGAGATAAATCGGGTTTACTCTCCAATCCAATCAGTCCACACAGCTACGTCATCGTAGGAATTTTTACTCGTCAGTATTCCCAGCGGTTTCCTGAAAACGGAGAACCAAAAGATAACTGGTTGATGTAGCCTTTTGAAAGAAATCTGAAGCTTCATAAACCTGGTTGCCCCAACTGGCACAGTTTAGTAGGGAAAACTACCCTCGTACGCCCATATTGGCTGTCCAGCGTAATTATAGTATGGAAGTAAAACATCCGGTACACTTAAAACCTTTTTGTAAGTCAATATCTCAAAACAATGATATACCTGACATATTGCTAGAAAGTGCTCACATAACCCTTTCCTGCTGTGTGTCACATGACATCATTTTACTCATTCTCTTCATTTCAACAAAATTCAATGACTTAATGTCCAGAAGACCACAGAAATCAACTGTGTTTTTTTCAGAAATGAAAAAATAATTATTTTTCGATGCTTCCCGCGTCATTCAAAAGAGAGCCTCCGGAACCAGGGTGAGAAGAGAGACGAGGCGGGAAAATGAAAGGGACCTAAAAGACCAGGTCAGCTATATTCGACACTATCAGCTAGTCTCCCTAAGTGGACATAGAAAAATAGAAAAAGCGACATTCGAAATGAGTGAGAAATATCTGCATAAATACTTACCTTGCGATGAAGGAATAATTCAACGTGGCAAAGAGATCAAAGTCCGCAGATAAAATACCTGTAACTTGATATAGATTGATTGTATTTCTTTATCTATTAACCCTTTACCTAACGAATCGTCCGCATCCGCCCGCGTAATACGCAAATTCAGCAGTTGAATAAATATTGTATTTCAAAATATTTTCACCAAAACCATATCATGTGACCCCTCGTTGGAACGAGCTCGTTCCAACGAGGGGTTACATGATATGGTTTTGTTGAAATTTTTTGAAAAATTTAAAAAAATGAGATTTAAAATAATAAATTTTGATATCGTCTGCATTGGGTAAAGGGTTAAAACATTATTAACCAGTAGATGAACTAAGATTACTTGAAAAGGGAAACCTGAAAAAAGATATTAAATGTCACAGGAAAATATGACTACAGAGGTAAAAAGGGTGGTGGTTTGATGAGGGGAGGGGGGGGGGGGTAGGTTCATGTATAAGTAATTGAAGGCATTTGTATATTACATTGCTCCACATCTGATATCGATTAGCGGTGAATGGTGGGAGGGGAGTGGTGGGGAAGGGGTCATGTATAAGTAAGTCACCATGATATAACTGATCCACACACCACATATAGGCACCGTGACATAATTGGCCCACACCCAATATAGAAGCACCATCATGTAACTGATTCACACCCATAAATAGGCACCATGATATGACTGATCCACACCCCTAAATAGGCACCTTGATATAACCGATCTACACCCCATATATTGGCACCATTATATCATTGATTCCCACCCACATATACAGGCACCATCATATAACTGATCCACACCCATAAATAGGCACCTTGATATAACTGATCTACACCCCATATATGGGAACCATGATATCACTGATCCATATCCCATATATAGGCACCATGATATAACTGATCCACGCCATATATAGACACCGTGATAGAGCTGACTCACACCCATATATAGGCACCATGATATAACTAATCCGCATCCATATATAAGCACCATTATATAATTGATCCACATCCCATATATAGGCACCATGATATAACTGATCCACATCCATATATAGGCACTATGATATAATTGACACATATCCCATGTATAAACCCTATGATATAAATGATCGACTCCCCACACATAGGCACCACGATCCAACATGTGCAAATACATGTAGTACTGATGACACTGGCAGCATGTCTTTTTATAATTACAATACACATTATGTGAATGACACAAGGAACTTGACTAGTGGCTTAACCCTTTCCCCAACGAATCGCCCGCATCCGCCCGCGTAATATGCAAATTCGACAGTTGAAAAAATATTATTTTTCAAAACATTTCAACAAAACCATATCATGTGACCCCTCGTTGGAACGAGCTCGTCGAGCTCGTTCCAACAAGGGGTCACATGATATGGTTTTGTTGAAATTGTTTGAAAAATTAACAAAAATGATATTTAAAATAATAAATTTTGATATCGTCTGCGTTTGGTAAAGAGTTAATGAAATGATCTTTTTTAGAAACGACCAAGTTGATTTGAGTTGCCAGTCTTGTTTTGGGCTTTTTAAAATTTTATGATCATTCTATGCCAAGATAAGAAAATAAATTGATCCCACTCATGATACACTCTTGAACATTTTCATCTCTATAAACTGTCGGTAGCAGCTTCAGAAATTTTATTTTTTTCTCGATCTGGACAGACTGGTTCTCTCTCAACATTTACATGCTGAGCAGGTCATATCTAGTCATAATTCTATTCATTTGATATCAATAGGTTTAGATATCAAAAATAATGACCTGAATTGAGGTCAACACTGCAGATTGTCTCCATGAGGAACGAATATCTCCCGAGGCGCGAGCCTCTGAAGACATTGATCCAAGGGGAGACAATCTGCAATGTTACCCCTCAACTCAGGTTATTACTATTATTTTAATTATATAAGTCAGATGAATTTGAAAAGATGATATCCAACAACTCCATACAAGTACGTGAACACCTGATTTCATGTATCATCGATAAACCGAAGCTAAGCGTCCGGTGAAATGGGACAAGACGACAGGAGATTTCTTTCAAAAATGCTCATAAAGATACTGGCATAGGATGGTGCCACCTTCGTCCAAATGGCGGTGCCCGAAATCTGCAGAAAATTTTCTGTGTTAAATTCAAACACATCACATGTGGGCACGATCTCAGACACTCCACAGACTCCGTCCACAGTCTCGGGAGGAACATGGTGTTCAGTCAAGAAAGTCCTGAGAGCTAAAATGCCATCTATTTATGTGTGGTATACTAGGATACAAAGCCACTACATCCCCCGTCGCTAAGATAGCTCCTGGGGGTAAGGGTCCCAAGGCCCTGATCTTGTTAATAAAGTCAGCAGTATCAAGTAAATATGAAAGTATGTAAGGCACAAAGAGGCGGCGGAAGCTCCCCAAAAAGTGGGGGGTGGGGGTTCACACCTTTCTGGGTTTTGCAAGGGTGAACGGTGGAAAATATTTTTTTCGGGGGGTGTCAATGGTGGTGGGGCGGTGTATTCATGCAAAATATATAATTTATATACGCTACCCCTCACCCTTGAACCCATTCTATTTAAGACACTAGCCTCAGCGTATTCATTTTGTTTTGTTTTTACTTAACTCTTAAACCCTGGTGATATCTTCCATATAAATTCAATGGCGGCAATTTTAAGAGTCCATATTCATTATTTGTGAGCAGACCAATTAATATTTTCAACGTGCAGCCTCAGGGCTTCACGTTGAAAATATTGATTGGTCTTCCCCACACATTTACCTACCAGCTATGATACTTAATGTATTTATAAAGTATCATGTTCATGAGCCGGGCCTCTCGGGTTCAAAGGGATAATCAAAACTTTGAAACTGTCCTTTGAAATATTACGCTCCATTTGGAGCTTTCTATTTTTATTCAATAAAATCTTGGAAATCAATGTGGTCATATATGTATAGGTGATGTGTAGTGACCATAGGGGTTGTGTATGTTAGGTCGGAAAATGCCGTTCGGGTACTTATAATTGGTGAAAAAAAGTGTGGAGGGAGGGGCACGTGCCCCTTGTGCGCCCCCCCGGCTCCACCACCCCTGAAGGCACAAGAGGTTGTATAATATGGTCAACTAATACGGAAATCCTTTCTGTAGGAGAACATAAGCCGACACCACAGGCCGACCAAGTACTCCCGGCTTGTAAATTTTAGAGAGTAGGCAGAAGTGAGCAAGCTTAGGAGCCATCGAGCATGTATAGTCATGCATATTCTCAGAGATATTGCTATGTAGGTACATCTCCCTAAGTAGTATAGTAATTTCCTGTGCAATATCACAACTAATATTCCGTTCAACGCGCTTATAGACTGACTCATCATTAAGTTGTCGGTATCCCTCCGCCATATATCTTGCCTTGTTCATAACTACCACCGTGGACAATTTGTCTGTCTCACGTATAACAATCCTGAAATCTGATTTCAGTTTATGTGAAAACAGAAAAAACAAGTCCCTCTTAGGATGAACTCGTCAACTTGACATCGGCAGTAGCCTACATACCAGGGAAGCTAAACCTACTCATATTGGTCCACGTCGGGTGGAAAGGTCACCATTAACTGCCTCCATCCGAAAACTAGGAATAATAACAACAAATATAGGTTAAATCAATAATTGCGAACCAGATCAAAACATATACTGTAAATCAAAATCCTCCCGATAGATGCCAAAAACACCACAAATGTTGACAAAACTCAAGAGAAATACTAAACAACAACAGCAACACACAGACGCACCACAAGATACACACCCAGAGCACGAACTACAAACAGACAGTGGTAGTACCCTTCACTGAGTCCTGGTTTCTGGTTTCCCTCACACTGGTCCGCGTCCTTTGAGTTCATGAACATCAAGATAACAAAAAGGCCGACCCAAACCTGCTTCTGACATCAAAGAACCAACAGAACCACAAACAACCAAAACCCGATCTGCCGAAAATTAAATTCCACAAGGTGGGATGAAGGGACCACCACTCGGTCCGACTCTCTCTGGCCCAATCCGGCCTTTGGCCGGATAACCACAAAACGATTTTGGGATTCAATTTACGAATTGCTTCCCGTTCTGCTGCAATTAGGTTGCAGAAGAAACGTTGGACTGTTTCCTATAATATTCTTATTAATAGGTGTGGTTCAGTGTAACCTTTTCCTGAGCTTTAGCATTTCAGGATTTATTTCGGAATGCTCTCCGTGAAAGTTCTCTGTAAGACGCATGAATCTATATTTAAGTATTTTATGCTTACCTTGAGAGCGAGGCGGTCATCCCTGGCCGGGATAGGCGTAAATTTCATCCCTTCAGAAAGTAATATAAGTTTAGCGTCCGAAAGTGGTATGTCATATAAATATTATTATTTATATGGTCGCTGTACTTCAACAGAAAGTTGTGACTATCAGATAGGTACTACCAATGTCTGTGCTCTGAATGTTGTTTATCTGGTGTTGCCTCTTGAGTGTTCTTGTTATGTGTTACATATACTGAGTCAAAAAAGAAAGTATAATACACTTTGAGGAGCAATTTTTTTTGTATTATCGACTTTAATCCAAACAAATTATTGTAAATTCATATTTCGAGTCCAGCTGTATGAATTTGTATAATTTCATGTTCTTACTGTTACCAGCATCAGGCCAGGACGTCGCAATTCACACATGGGGTGAAATGAAAAGTTTACACGTGCCGTCAATAGCGTGTATGTCCACCGTTTGCCTCTTGGGTGGCAAGATATCGACGGCGCATGGACCTGATAAATCTCTGATGTCACCCTGTGGTAATGCGTTCCACTCCTGCCTTAGAACATTACGTAAATCGCCTAACATCTGAAGATCATGATGTCGTACCCGACGGTCCAATTGATCCCAAAGATGCTCGATTGGCGACAAATCTGGCGAAAGTGGGGGCCTGGGAAGAAGTTCGATGCTCGGCTCCTCAATACAATAAAGTCACGACAGATACGCGCCACGTGACATCAGGCATTGTCTTGCTGGAATAACTGCAATCCGACGTTAGCGTTGAACAACGGGACAACAACAGCGTTAAGAATTTCGTCCCTATATCGCTGTCCATTCAGATTACCATCGATGAAGATCAACTGCGTTCGATGGTGCAAGGAAATTCCTGCCGAAATCATTGCACTACCCCCTTTGAAACGGTCGCATTCCCGCACGCAAGCACCAGAAAGCCGTTCTCCTCGTCGGCGATACACATTTGCCCTACCATCAGCGCGCCGTAGACAAAATCGTGATTCATCACTAAAAAGAACTATGCTCCAACGCTGCTGAGTCCAGCAAACATGCTGATGTATCCATTCCATACTGACGGCACGATGATGTTGGGTAAGGATTGGTCCGTTGTAAGAACGCCTACTTCGGGTGCCGTGTTCAGCGAGTCTGTTGCTTTCAGTTCGTGGACTGATTCTATTGTTAGTTCTACCAGGAGTAATTGCTGCTGTCCTCGTCGCCGGAAGGAAGCGATCCCGCAAGTAATAGCGATAGCCACAGTGACTCTGAACTCAGCAGCGAGCTCATGTGGAGGTGTCCCAGCCTCATGCATACCAATGGCACGCAACCTCTGATTTTTGGTTAACCATGGCATTTTTTAAAATGTCGGAAGACAAAAACTAGCGTGTTTTCTCAATAACCCAGGCTCTCTAGCACAGCATAACACAAAGAAAATCATTGGTCACCCATTCAATTTGACATTCTCGGGTAGCATGTGCTATTTTGAAATCCGTAGCAAAACTTTTACGGTTGGGTGGACAACAACAAGAAGTCATTAAACTCTTTGCACGACTTCTTGTCCACAAACATGCAACATTAGAACTATTATATTTCATCCTTTGTGCTATTTTTCACATATGTTTCTGTGATACTTTCTTTTTTGACTCAGTATATACTATTCAAAATAGTAGGGGATATCCAAACTGATGTTGAGATTTTCGGAAAATGGTATTGAATACGCGTGATTGAACACAGCGACATATTACCAAGTTCAGTGTGGATCATGAATGTCACCGGCCTATGAAAACTTCGTGCAGGTTTTTCGCACGAGCGCCGCGTTAATGTCTGTGAGGTACGTTTTGAAATCATTTGTACTGGACGGGCTTTTTCGGAGGTCTCATCGTTCTTTTCTTGGTATAACCTCGTGTATCAATAGTTTCTGGTCGAAACATAACTCTTGGTGTGTGCGAAGACTGACACGTAGCGAACCTTTGCGTGTCGTTGGCAACAAACAGACTGCGGTGGCTCAAGTTCTCAACGTTACCCAATTGATGATTAGCAGGTTGTGGTCACGCTGCTGTCAGACAGGCAATGTTGATGATAGACGTCCGCCAGGTCGTCCAAGAGCGAGGGCGACAACTGCTAACCAGGATCGCATCCGAACCACAACATTATGTAACCGCCATCAAAGTACCTCAGAAATTGGACAGCAGCTGCACCGAGCGACAGATGTGCGAGTCAGTGGTCAGACTATCCGAAATCGCCTACACAGCTAGAATTTGTACTCTCGACGACCTCGAATAATTCCACGTGTGACTGAACGTCACATCGCAGTAAGGCGTAATCGGTGTGAAGCACGACAGCTGGGACAATCGTCGGTGGAGCAACGTCGTTGTTGTTTTCCGATGAATCTAGGTTCACTCTCGACTTTCTCGACTGGCGAAACAGAGTGTGGCGGCGGCGGCGGCGGCGGCGGAGCGAACGATACCTTGACGTAACCTTTAGGCAGCACGATCGTTTTGGTGGTGGATCTGTTATGGTGTGGGGAGGCATAACCATGACAAGCAGAACAGCATTACATATCATCCAAGGGCGGGTCACAGGGCAGTACTACCGTGAGCAGCTTACGTGGTGCCATTTGCGCGACGTCACGGCCGTCGATTCATTCTCCAAGATGACAATGCAAGAGCACACAGGGCCCGTGTCACCACAGAGTTCTTTCAGGAGCAGAACATCACTACATTGCCTTGGCCAGCACTAAGTCCAGACCTTTCACCAATCGAGCACGTCTGGGATATGCATGGCAGGCGCCTACGACAACGACAAAAGCCAACCTACCAATGTCAAGGGACTAGCAGCTGCACTGCAGAAAGAATGGAATAACATCAGTCAAGCTGATATTGAACGTTTGGTGGGGAGTATATCACTTCGGATCCGCGCTTGTCTCGCGAACCGAGGAGGATTTACAAGGTATTGAGGTCTTGGACTGAATGTGGTAAATTCTCTGGCTGACCATCCATGTCTTCTAAAGCTCAGTGCGTATAATGTTTGCTTGCCAGACACCCAACTATCGCTGAAATCATTCAACAGATGTCACAGAGCAATGCCTCAACTGTCTTTTTGATGAAAATATAAATATATTTCTTCATATATCTCACATTTATCAAATAACCCCTACTTTTTGAATAGTATATATGTATCGGTACCCCACAGTTCATACTTAACGGATGCGACTGATGGGAACAGTATTCAACATATTGACTTTAATTGGGCAGGTAGCTACGAAACTAATTCTAACAAATTCCCCGGATCCTACGAGAGTAGAAGGTTAGAATACAATCTTCGGCGAATATCCTCAAACATCATTTTTCCAACCCAAATCTGGAGTGGAATGGCAAAAAATGTTAAAACACTAACCCCAGATCCTTTTTAACCCTTTACCTAACACGAAAAGCAGACGACACTTGCAAAAACAATTTTTGAGTAACTAATATTTTTCATTTTTTGTCTCAAAAACATAGGTTATGACCCCTCATTGGAACGAGCTCGTCGAGCTCGTTCCAATGGGGGCCATAACCTATGGTTTAGAGACAAAAAATGAAAAAATAATGAAAATTAATTGGCGATTTTTGTGAATAGCGCTGGCCGGATTTGGTCGTTAAGTTGGGTAAAGGGTTAATGGCACCATTACAAAAGAAAAAAACTATAGAAAACTATACTCTGACTACGACTTGAAATAACAGATTGTGTCCGGATTATAGTCCCAAATGATGCAAAAAAGAAAAGAAAAGAAGACAAATAAAATGAATAAATGAAATGGAGGCCCATATATTTAGGACGTTGGGGCGCGGTGGCTCAGTAGGTAGAGGTGCAGCCTGCAAGCCGAGAGGTCCTCGGATCGAATCCCACCTGCGGCAACCGCGTTGTGTCCTTCGGCAAGACACTTCACCCCCATTGCCTACGTGGGCGCACGGTGGCGTTGTGTACTAAGGCGTACTGCACGTTGATGGTCCATGTGTCTTCAACCAATGCTAACCCTGCTTGTGTGGTGTTAGTATGTTGGGGAGCTGACAGTTGCTCGCTGTTGCCCGTTGGTTCTCTCCGGGTACTCCGGCTTCCTCCACCCGTAAAACTGCCGTGGTCATGATTAGCCACTGTGCATAAATATGTGACCTTAAACACCAATAAATAAATAAATTTAGGACTTTACTCCAATCTCCTCGAAAAGAGTAACTCTGTAAGTAACTCTAGGCTTGTTCGAGGAGCAGAGTTGTACGCTTGCGTTTCTTTTTGCCGTGGTCTGCTTTAGGGTTGGTCTATTTCTTCTGCTTGGTTGAAGTAGAAAAGAACAAACTTGCCGAAGATGGAATTCACATGTCAAAAGCATCTGAATTTGATTGTATTAGTAGATAATTCAGTGGCCAGAGAAAGCCTGTCCTGGGCAGGAATATCCGCCAACAGCATGCAAGGAGTTAAACGGGGGTTTGATCACTTTACTTTCTTCTGCAGTTAAACTGAGTATTTATTCAATTATTATCTCGTTTGGCAGAGCTCATTGAGCTCTGCCAAGCAAGATATAATAGATTAAAGACCAGACAGATCTATAATCAAGGGGAAACTGGTGATTGGAAATTTATCTATTTATTTATGTATTGGCTTTCAACGACACTTTCGATAGCCAGGTTCACCTCGTGCAGGACTGTTTTACGGGTGGAGGATGCTGGAGAACACGAAGAGACCCACCGAAAAGCGGCGAGCAACTGTCAGACTCCCCGACGATCTAACTCAATACAAACAGGATTAGCACTGATTGAAGACACGTGCACCATCGACGAGCAGTACGCCGTAGAAAACAGCGCCACCGTGCCCAAACGTGGGCAAACTGGGTTAAGTTCCCTGCCCAATGAAACAACGCAGTTATCTTTAGTGCAAATCGAACCGTGGACAATTCGGTTTGAAATCCAATGCCGTAGCCACTGAGCCTGGAGCCGCGCTCGCCGGTGATTGCAAACATAACTTCTCAACCTTTTACAAATTTTACTCAGTGAACATGAGATTGCGATACCATGCAGTACGCCACTTCTTACAGGGTTAAACAACTCTCCAACAAACAGCAAACTTTGTCCACATGGCATATTAATTGCCAATACACTTATTTCATAATTTGGCTTTATTTATGCGTGATCACGTTAACATGTTGTCACTGATTGATCATAAATGTCAACACACTTGAACTATTCCGTG
Organism: Pictodentalium vernedei; assembly: GCA_031216915.1. NCBI lineage: Eukaryota > Metazoa > Mollusca > Scaphopoda > Dentaliida > Dentaliidae > Pictodentalium > Pictodentalium vernedei. The sequence goes on from CM062290.1 coordinate 102,110,591, forward strand.
GAGACGCACAATCATGTAGTTGTTAGATTCCTTGAAAGCAGCCTTTAGTGGGTTCTGTCTCTTCAGACATTACATCAGTTCACGAGCAACTGTCAGGCTCTCCAACACACTAACTCCACACAAGCAGGTTTAGCATTGGTTGAAGACAAGTGCACCATCGACAGGTAGCACACCTGAGTACACAACGGTACCGTGCCACCACGCAGGCAATGGGGGAGGGGATGGAGGCGGGGGCGGGGTGGGTGAAGTGTCTTGCCCAAGGACACAACGCGGTTGCCGTATGTGTGATTCGAACCGACGACCTCTCGGCAAGTAGCCTGCACCTCTACCTACTGAGCCACCGCCCCCGCTCCCTCCACCACCCCCATCGTGACATATAATACAGACACTATTCTTTCCATTAATATAAACGTCTATGAGACTAGGAGGTAAGATTTACTATTTTGTTCATGGGAAAAAAAGTACTTGCAGACTATGACCTGACTCTATATTCAGACATATATATACATTTCACAGAATAAGAAACTGTTCACATTCTACTAAAAAAATTTCAAACTATTCCGTACTAGTAATTCCTTGATCCAGCTTCAATAACTTTCCAAGGATACAGATAGTATTACAGTACGTGGAGAGTGGATTTAACTAAATCACCCACGGTGTAGAGTTATCACCCAAAGTATCACTTTCAAATTTTGTACATATGGACAAAAAACACAACCAATGTTTCAGCCAATGGACCTCCGAGTTTCACCCAGAGGTCCATTGGCTGGAACTTTGCTTGTGTTTGTTATGCTTTGCTACAAATTTGTAATTATTGCTTGGGTGGAATTTCCACTTTACGGGGGATTTAGTGATAATACACTCTCCACATACTGTACTCACTGTAATGTCACAACTGATGGTTTATTTGATCAATTTTCGAATCCCACCTGCGGCAACCGCGTTATGTCCTTGGGCAAGACACTTCACTCCCATTGCCCATCTGGGGGCACGGTGACGTCGTGGCCTAAGGCGTACTGCACGCCGATGGTGCACTTGTCTTCAGCCAATGCTAACTCTGCTGGTGTAGAGTTAGTATGTTGGGGAACTGATAGTATAGTTGCTCGCCGTTGCTCGGTGGTTCTCTCCGGGTACTCCGGCTTCTTCCATCCGTAAAACTGTCATGGTCATGATTAGCCTCAGTGCAGAAATATATGACCTTAAACCCCAATAAATAAATAAATAAATTTGATCAATTAACTCAAGTTGCACAGGATGTTCCTTCCTAGTTAACTGCTGGAAAAGATTATCATATTTACTTTTAAAGGGTTACGAAATACGACCCTATTAGGTCGTTCCTATAATAAAATGGTCAAACAGACTAGGAGAATGTTACTACCACTACTTCACGGCTGCTGCTGGTAGTTGTTGCAGTGGAAGTAGTTGGTGTTGTTGTAGCAGCGAATGCAATAATCTAATCTGCTGTTTGCATTTACTGCATTAGCGAAATAAGCAAATAGCACGGTAGAAGTTGTAGTAGTTGGGGTTATGGTTGGGGTTGGGGCTGGGGCTGTCGTTGTTGTTATTGTTTTTTTTTGTTGCAGCGGCGAAAATAAATTACGATGCCATTTACTGTTGTTGTTGTTGTTGTTGTATTGAAATAAACATATGGCAACGGTGGAAATAGTAATAAAAGGAAGAGCTTCAGCAAGATTTGCTACCAGTACTACTACTATACTACTACAACTACTAACTAACTACTACTACTACTACTACTACTACTACTACTACTACTGCACTACTAGAACGACTACTAGTATTGCTAAACCTACTAATAGTAGTAGCAGTAGTAGTAGTGGTGGAACAGTAGTGGTAGTTGTCGTTGCTTTTATTGCAGCTGCTGCTACAGTTGCTGTTGTTGTTAGTCTTGTAGCAGGGGCGACAAAATGGAACAATGTTATAGTGGTTGTTGTAGTCGAATAAGCGAATAGTAGCGGTGGACGTAGTGGTGATAGTACATCTGCAGCAAGATTCACTTGTACTACTATTACTAGTATTGCTCTCCGTAGAAGTGGTTGTCGCTAGCAGTGTTAGTAGTAATAGAAGCAGTCAGGGAGTAATCGCTCAGTGCGTGTAGTGGTAGTAGCGGAAACAGTAGTAGTTAATAGTAGTAGTGTCAACAGTAGTAATAGTAGTCGTCTAGTTGTGGTAGTAGCAGTGGTAGTAATAGCAGTATTAATAATAGTAAACGTAGTAGTTAACAGTAGTAGAAGGAGTAGTGGCGGCAGTTGTAGGGGTTAGGACTGTTAGTGGGAATAATAGTAGTAGTGTTAGTAAGTAGTAGCAGTTAGTAATAGTAGTAGATGTAGTAGTAGTAGTAAGTAGCAGTAGTTAGTCAGTAGTAGCCGTTAGTAATAGTAGTAGTAGTAGTAGTCGTAGTAGTAGTAGTTAGTAAGTAGTAGTAGTAGTTGTAGTAGAAGTAGTATTAGTAGTAAGTAGTAGTAGTAGTAGTAGTAAGTATTAGTAGTTAGTAAGTAGTAGCAGTTAGTAATAGTAGTAGTAGTATTAGTAAGTAGTAGTAGTTAGTAAGTAGTAGCAGTTATTAATAGTAGTAGTAGTATTAGTAGTAGTAGTAGTAGTGTAGTAATAGTTAGTAAGTAGTAGTAGTAGTAGTAGTAGTAGTAGTAGTAGTAGTAGTAGTAGTAGTAGTTAGTAAGTAGCAGCAGTTAGTAATAGTAGTAGTAGTATTAGTAAGTAGTAGTAGTTAGTAAGTAGTAGCAGTTAGTAGTAGTAGTAGTAGTAAGTAGTAGTAGATAGTAAGTAGTGACAGTAAGTAATAATAGTAGTAGTAGTAGTAGTGGGCGCGGTGGCGTCGCGGTAACCGGTTCTAGTCAGATCACCGAAGTTAAGCAACGTCGAGCGCGGTTAGTAGTTGGATGGGTGACCATTTCAACGACTGATTCGCGTTCCTGCGTTGTGTCCTTGGGCAAGGCATTTAACCCCGATTGCCTACATGGGGGCACAATGACGCTGTGTACCAAGGCGTACTGCACGTCGAAGGTGTGCATGTCTTCAACCAATCTAACCCTGCCTGTGCCGCGGTGCAGGGTTCAGAGTTACGATGTTGGAGAGCTGACAGCTGCTTGTATTTTGCTCGGTGGTTCTCTCCGGGTATTCCGGCTTCCTCCACCCGTAAAAAAACTGTCACCGACATGATATGACCCTGGCTGTTAATGTGTCGTTAAACCCTAATAAAACAACAACAACAAAAAAAAGAAAAAAAAGTATAGTAGTAGTGGAGCGTATTAGTGATAGTAGTACACCCGACCCGCATGATTATTGGTGCTTCTAGCGTATTTTTATGAGTTCAGAAGACGGCCTTCAAGCGTCATAAAGTACGTACTTTGTACCGTACGGTATACATTATTACGCTCCAGGCGTTGAAATATAATCTGAATGTGTCTCCATGATTTTATCGTTAACTCTCGCTATATTTTAGGTTCCAAGAAGACGTTTCACTGTATATATTCCTGGTATATAAACGAGGATTTTATTCTGGGTATATCAATAATTAAAATAGATGAAACTTTCTAAATTCTTGTCATAATTATCAAAATATAATGGGGGGGGGGGAGGGGCGAAAAAGTCGAGGGTCCGAAAAAAGCCAAGGTTCGAATGAGCCGGAGGTCCGAAAAAGCCAGGGTCCGATTACGCCATGGCGCGAAGGAGCCAAGGTCCGATTAAGCCGGATACCGCCGCCAGGACTGATAACTCACACTGAAGAATTATAAACAAGAATGGCGTTTCAAACGAAAACGTAGACCTCAAAATCAATATTCTGCTTTATTCCCAAATAGTGGCGTACTATGGCCAAATACATATATTTTTAGGTAATTAAACATGACCAAGTCCATTGTTTAAAATTAAATTTCTGTCCCTTTGTATGTTTATTTTTTTACAAAACTGGACGCGTGGTTCCTCGTAAATTTGCGCGCGTTTTTTTTTTTAAAATCTTCAAGCCTTGGTAAAAGCCGTCTAAACTGCGAGGCTTTGGCTAGACGTGCCCCCTCCTCTCCCCAGCTGCCAAGGTAGTACCAGGCAGCTGAGGAAACATCGCGAGAAGCAACACTTTCCACCCGCACTGGGGGAGAAATTGCCTAAGGCAGTAACTTGAGTGAGGCCAAGGGGAGAATCAGTTTGCTCCAGCACAGGTTTCTACCGTTCAGGCGTTCTGCCTCTGGAGGAAATTGAAATGTAAGCTCCCCTGGGAAGCCCATGGTGGAGCTCACAGAGCTGGTCGACGAGGAGTTCATTGGAATCAACAGATCCCTGATTGACAGTCTGTCATGAATTCGTGGATCAAATGAGCGCCACCACTACCAGTGGCAGTTCTCTACCCTTGCACGGCTACTGGCGAGTGCTGATGCGGCTTCAGGAAATGGTGCAAGAAGATAATCTAGGGGTACTGTCTCCTCCGCATCCTTTGCAGAATCCTGTCTGGTTGTGGGGGGAAGAAGTCGAGAGAATACACACCCTCCTGGGTTTGCCCCGCTACTTCCTAAGGGAGTAGCAACCTCTTGCCTGCCGGTTTCAGGTTTGGCTGGTAGAGGCGGCTTCCAATGCAGCATTTCCCCCATTAATGAAGCTGGGAAGGTATAGCCAATCCCTATGGGTTCCTACTTACTGGATGCCCACTTCTGTGCTGACACTGACCGGACTAAGAAGTCTCTGGGAACACCCCAGCTCCCATTCACACAGATTTTTCAGACTGGAAGCGGGTAGGCCAGTTTGCATCCAAATTCTGGTATGGGAAGAAGTCTGGGTATTGCAACCCTCCCAATTGACCTTCTTTTTCCCAATTAGAGAGGTGAGACCTGGTAGTTAAGATCGATCATGTGAAAGATTAGTTACTCTCCCTTGGAGTTGGGAGAAGCACTGCAGAATAGCTACTTTATTCCCACACACCTCTGCCTTGGGGGGGATTGGTCTAGACTGAATTGAACCTGAGAGGGCCTGGTCTATACAGGATCAGGTTTTGACTCGGCTGGTCAAGAAGGCTCACATTCATCAGCCCCCAGTCTTGCATCTGAGGTGGTCTGCAAAAGGCACAATGGGAAGTGAAGTCCATTGTAAGGCCCTCCAGATACTGCAAGAGAATGTGAGCAGTGTATCCACTTGCACAGTTTCAGTGGGCATATAAGTAAGGCAAATTTGTGTACATTCAAATTCCCACCTCTGATGTTCCATAAATTCAAATTAAATATACACAAATTATATATCAAAATAAAGGTTGTGATGTATAGAACACGAAAAATATATGTACTAATATTCAACTCTGAGAGTTGATAGCAGGCACCAGTGGTTCCTGGAAGTCTGCTACCGTTTCGTACCAGAACTGATAAAATAATATTTCCAGAGATCCGAGAACAACTTGTGTTTGGGTGATATAACCAAGTCGTTAGGCACTGATGTCCCCCAATTTTTGGTTAGTTACAGTCCTAAAGACTCTCAAATTTCAGAAGTTACATAAAATTAAAAAAAATATATTCAGTTTTATACAAAATAAAAATGAGTGTTTGGTAGCATTGGGTGGTATTTCGGTATACCGATTACAATTTATTTTTTCATGTTTAATTACAGGGTCACTTTGTGCCGGACAATTATACGGGTGGGGGAAGCTGGAGTCCCCGGGGAGACCAACCGAGCAAGCTGCAATAGCATGCAGCTGTCAGACTACCCAACGTACTACACACAAGGAGGGTTAGGCTAAAAATTTTAAAAAAATCTTGAACCAGTGGGTACAATGGCTTGATAATTGGTGTTGAGCTTCCTCTTGAGGTGTAGAATCAAGTTTGTTATACCCAACAAGTTTTGGGGTGGGAGGGGGGGGGGGATACTGGAATCACTTACCTTGTCCGACCATCCATCTATCTGTCCACAGATATAATTTTATTCAGAGATTTTTTTAACCCTTTGAACTCTGGTGGTATCTTCCATATTAGTTCATTAACAGCAGCTGAAAGCATCCATGTTCATTATTTAGCGGTAGACCAATTAATATTTTCAACGCGCTGCCTTGGGGGTGCACTTTGAAAATATTGATTGGTCTATCACACACATGCACTTGGCATCCATCCTATGTAATGAAATGGGGGTGCGGTGGCTCAGTTGGTAGAGGTGCAGACTTCAAGCCGAGAGGGCCTCGGTTTGAATCCCACCTGCGGCAACCGTGTTGTGTCCTTGGGCAAGACACTTCACCCCGATTGCCTACATGGGGGCACGATGACGCTGTGCACTGAAGCGTACTGCACGTCGATGGTGCGCATGTCTTCAACCAATCTAACCCTGCCTGTGCTGCGGTGCAAAGTTCAGAGTTACGATGTTGGAGAGCTGACAGCTGCTCGTCGTTGCTCGGTGGTTCTCTCCGGGTACTCTGGCTTCCTCCACCCGTAAAACTCTCACGGTCACGATTAGCCATTGTGCATAAGTATGTGACCTTAAAACACCAATAAATGAATAATAAATATTCAATGAAATTATGACCCATCATGTTCCTGGCTGGAAAAACAGCTGCTAGGGTTCAAAGGGTTAAGATGCTTATGGACCATTCTGCTCGAAACTTGCTATGAATGTTCATCACCATGGGAACCTGTGATTATAGTCCTAGTCAGATTATTTTTGCCAGAATTATGCCCCTTTTTGATTTAAAAAAGCAGGCCGAGAATTTTGTCCTGAGATTTTCTCAGGTGTTTCCCAGATGTTTATGGTCAATTCCTTTGAAACCTGGTATGGATGTTTACTATCATGAGAGCATGCGCACCTGTGATTATAGGTATCACAGAACTAAATATTTTCTCATAGGCCACCATTATAATGTTCAGGCAAAAATAAAATATGATCGCATAACTTGAATTTTGGCATTCAAATATCTTTGTCAAGTATAGCCCTTCAGACAACTTGTTCCGACCTAAAAACAGGAGGTCATGCAACAAATAAGAGAGAAAAAAATGACACTAAGGGGAGTACCAGTCACATGCACATATTTTTCAGGGAATTCCCTACAAAAACATACAAAATGTGAATTGTATTTTTTGGGTCAGAAAGTCATCAAATCACCCTCTTCTTTATCAGGAATATTCAACAATAATTCAAGATGTCAATAGAATGTTTTAAATGTTTCTTGAAACAATATATTTTCCCAAGGCTGTTTATTTTTAGAGATTATAACATTTCAAGGTGGGCAACTCTAATTTGAATATTTAGTTTAGCGATACCTATAGTTTTGATCAGACTTTCTTTTGCCACAATTCTGCCCCTTTTTGTCTTAGAATGTCTGAATTTTGTCCTGAGATTGTCTCGGATGTTTATGGGGTGATTCCTTTGAAACTTTGTATGGACGTTCACTTCCACGGGAACTTGTGCACCTGTGATTATAGTTTTGATTTGACTTTTTTGCCAGAGTTATGCCCCTTTTTGTCGAACCTTGTCGGTATTTCAAAGATCAGTGTCTAACTTTCGTGGAAGAACATCACAGACACACTGTCGCATATTCACAACTGCCTACCGGTCTTGATTATTACACTGATGGTTCAAAAGTTCAGAACGTCAAAGCTTTGAATGCACCTAAAAGGCAAATGCTTCCAACAGCTAAATGAGGTTTTCCGTTGACATTCTTAACCCTTTACCTTAAGAAACAATAGTTTTATCATCAAATTTTCTTTTAATTATTAAACATGTAAAATGGGGTAAAATTTACTGATCATTTGACAAGGAAAAATTCTATTCGACAATGAAAAATACTATTCGATTTCACTGTGACTGATTAACAATCGATTAATCATGACAGCCTTAGTATTATTGAGTCATAAGTACTTGATTAATGGAAAAAAAATTTCCTGTGCCCCTGTGGGAACTCAGGAGCTAAAAATAGAAATATTTTCAAATGCCAATATTTTCCAACCCTCACGGAACAAAGAACTGTTATTTGGTTTGAAACATCCTTTGGACTAGTAAAATGGAATGGTGGAAAAAAATTGTGATTGGTTGTGTTAGGGGGTTCTGTTAGACCCATCGAAAAATTGCAGAGTCAGGATACATGTATTTACAAAAAATAAAAAAAATGTTCTCCAGAACCATTGATCAGAACATTTTTATATTCGGTGTACAGCGTCCATTTGGGAATGGGGGGAGGGAGTGGTGGTGGGGGGGGGGGGGGGGGTGCAGATACAAGTTCATTATCAGAGAGGAGTGGGAGGGGGGGGGGGAGCTGATACAAGCTTGTTAAAATTAAGCCCCTTGTTTCATATTGGGACTCAATACAGGAGCACAAATTTGAACTTAGGAAATAATCTTAAAAAATCTTCTTCAGAACCACCCGTTAGAATCTTTTAATGTTTGTTATACATGATTGTTATGAGGGTCAGATTCAAGATTGTTCAAATCAAGTCCCTCAGTTAATATTTGGGCTTCCCATTGGGCCTGAATTTTAACTTCGTGCAATATGGGGAGAAAATCGTTAAAAATCTAATTCAGATTCACGAGTCAGAATCTTTTGATATTTGGTATACAGCCTCTTTAGAGAGGTTAGATCTAATTTTGTTCGAACGATGTCCCTGGGTTGCAATCCTTAGTTTAAGACGGGCACTATTGCACTCGCGTCTGCAAGTGCCCATGATTGCAAAAAAGACAAGCACTAAAAATCACACTCAAAACTGAGCTTCAAAAAATTGACAACTGAACACATCATGTGGGAACCGGTCGCCGTCGGCTGACTAAAATTATTTTTTTAATTCTCCAGATCAATATAATTTTAACAAATTATGCAACCTTTCATAATTTGCCTGTCTTCCGAAAATAGACTGTGTACTTTGCTGGGTCTAATTTATTAGTGAGAACATTATCAGTGTTTAACACAATGCACATGGCAAGCTGTATCCTTATTGGTGCATATTACGAAGCCGACAGTAAAGTGGAATTTTATTGGCCAATCAAGAGTGAAATAATCTGCCACAACCAATCAATCGTAGTGTACCAAATACCATCTTCTCTTCCGTGTGAAGTTAATAAAATAACTCCTGAAATCTGTGTCAGAAATACGTGCAAGCATTTTTGTTGGTTTTCTCAGGTTTATCAGAGTTTACTTCAGACTAAAATGCCAGTTGTCACACTTTCTGTATTGCTAAAATGGTCATTTAAAAACCTCATCAGATTTGAAACAAACACTGAAGGTGGAAAAACATAGGTTACTCGATTTTGGTGCAAGATATGTGCTTCGCATTCTGATAATGTACAAAATAAGCTGAGAGGAAGGGATCTTTTGAGGACGACTGGTTTGTAATGGGGTCTGATTTTATTTGTAAATATACTTTTGAAAGACATTTAAGATGCGAATGCCTCAAACTTGTTTTGTCTTTGAAAAAGATCGAATTAACAATAGCCAAGCAGGTGAAGCCCCCTCTCCCTCACCAACTCATAATGATAACAAAGTGCCTGTTAAGTTCTACCATGACAAAACGTTTGCACCATATGCATCTTTTACTTTTTTTTAAATAAAGAGTTGCTTAACTTTCTTATATTTAAAACAGACCATTCACGAGAGCTGGTTAGAATTCAGTGTTGTTTGAATAAATTGCTTAATACAAGTTTAGTTTTGTTCATTTCTCAGTTAAAAGAGTTGTATTTCATCAATACCGTCCTTCCACACACTTCGAAATTTTGGTTAACCCTTTACCCAACACAGACGATATCAAAATTTAGTATTTTAAATATCATTTTTTCAAAAAATGTCAACAAAACCATATCATGTCACCCCCTCGTTGGAACGAGCTCGTTCCAACGAGCGGTCACATGATATGGTTTTGTTGAACTTTTTTGGGTAAAGGGTTCAAGTATTCCCACACATGCAAAACCAACTGATGATTTCTGTAATTTTGTGTGCACAATCTGCACACCGCGTTTCATTTGCAAGTGCAGTTTTTTGCACTCATAAAATTTATTCACTCCAAGAACTGGGGTTAATATTTGGGCTCCCTATCGGAGCCCAAATTTTAACTTCGCCCAATATAAGGAATAAAAAGACACTGGTTAGAATCTTTTAAAATATGGTACACAAGATCCTTACAGGGGTTGGAATCAAATTTGTTCAGCTCAAGTCCATCGGTTTGTAATTGGGCTTTCTATTGGAGCCCGAATTTTAACTTAGTGCAATATGCAAATAAATCTTTAAAAAATTTCTTCAGATTCACCAGTCAGAATCTTATAATATTTGATATTAGAGAGAACAGATCTAAATTTGTTCAAATCAAGTCCCTGGGCTAATATTTGTGCTCCCTAATGGGGCCTGAATTGTTACTTACTTAGTCCAATATGAGGAATGAAAGTGTCGATGGCACTGGAGCTTAACTTGTGTGTTGTGTTTGATGAAAAGGATAATGTTCAATGTTTATGAAAGGATTATGAAATAAGACAAGAATTGTGATAATTGGGAATATGTTCATTTCTGTTCCCTGTATGCTATGTTTATGATAAAAATAATATGAGGTGTACACTGTACTAAAGAGCTGAGGGGTGGGTTAATATGACCTCACAGTTAATGTATGTGGCCCTCACAGTTAACGTATATCAACAAAAGTTACCAAGTTACAGAGAAATTATTCCAAAACGAGTCATCCTATGAAGTTACATTAAAATCCCTTCAAAAATATGGCCTGTAGACTGTGCTAAAGGTTTTCGGGCTTCGGGCCCCTGTAGCCGTCAGTTTCCCAATTGCGTCCAAAGGAGACATTCTCATCTAGACATATGAAGTCAACCTACCAAGTTACAATGAAATCCCTTCATAAATATGACCTGTAGCAGGGTATTTGATGACTGGATTCGCATCGCAAAATGCTAGTCAAAAATGGCCAAATGCTAACCATTTATCTTTCATATTTGCCTTATATTCACTATTTATCATCACTTTTTGAAACCAAGATGGAAACTGCTAATCAAATTTTTAAAAACAAAAAATACCCTGTGTAGACTGTGCTAAAGGTTTTTGGGCTTTGGGCTCTGGTAGCCATCATGGTTGAATGATCGCAACCAAAAGGGGACATTCTCATCTGGGCATCATCTGGAGTGATCCTATGAAGTTACAATGAAATCCCTTCATAAATATGACCTGTAGACTGTGCTCAAGGTTTTTAGGCTTCGGGCCTCTGAGCCGTCACAGTTGACCAATCACGACCAAAAGGGGATGTCATCATCTAGGCATTATATGGAGTCAAACTTACAGGTTACAATGAAGTCCTTCCATAAATATGACCAGCCGACTATGCTAAAGGTTTTGGGCTCAGGCAGCCATCAAGGCTGAATGTTCGTGACCAAAAGGGGATGTTCTCATCCAGACATTATTTAGAGTCATCCTACCAAGGTACAATGAAATCCCTTCATAAATATCACCTGTAGACTGTGCTAAAGGTTTTCGGTCTTTGGGCCCCTGTAGCCATCACAGTTGCCTAATGGTGTCCAAAATGGGCTGTTCTCATCTAGACATTATATGAATTCAACCTACCAAGTTACAATGAAATCCCTTCATAAATATGACCTGAAGACTGTGCTAAAGGTTTTCAGGCTTTAGGCTCGGGCAGACATCATGGTTGAATGATCGCAACCAAAAGGGAACATTCTCATCTGGACATCAACTGGAGTGATCCTACGAAGTTACAATGAAATCCCTTCATAAATATGACCTGTAGACTGTGCTCAAGATTTTCGGGCTTCGGGCACCTGTTGCCATCACAGTTGACCAACCACAACCAAAAGGGGATGTCATCATCTAGGCATTATATGGAGTCAACCTAACAAGTTACAATGAAATCCTTCCATAAATACGACCTACAGACATGCTGAAGGTTTTTGGGCTCGGGCAGCCATCAAGGCTGAATGATCGCGACCAAAAGGAGACGTTCTCATCTAGACATTATTTGGAGTCATCCTACCAAGCTACAATGAAATCCCTTCATAATTATGACCTGTAGACTGTGCTCAAGGTTTTCGGGCTTTGGGATGTCATCATCTAGGCATTATATGGAGTCAACCTAACAGGTTACAATGACATCCTTCTATAAATATAACCTTTTGCCTATGCTAAAGGTTTTTGGCTCGGCACCCATCAAGGCTGAATGATCACGACCAAAATGGGACGGTCTCTAGACATTATTTGGAGTCATCCTACCAAGTTACAATGAAATCCCTTCATAAATATCACCTGTAGACTGTGCTAAAGGTTTTCGGGCTTCAGGCACCTTTAGCTGTCAAAGTTGCCCAATCATGGCCAAAAAGGGGACGTTCTCATCTAGACATTATATGAAGTCAACCTACCAAGTTACAATGAAATCCATTCATAAATATGACCTGTAGACTGTGCAAAAGGTTTTCAGGCTTCGGGCTCGGGCAGCCATCATGGTTGAATGGTCGCAACCAAAGGGGACAATCTCATCTGGGCATCATCTGGAGTAATCCTACAAAGGTACAATGAAATCTCTTCATAAATATGACCTATAGACTTGTGCTCAAGGTTTTCGGGCTTCGGGCACTTGTAGCCATCACAGCTGACCAATCACAGCCAAAAGGGGATGCCATCATCTAGGCATTATATGGAGTCAACCAAATAGGTTACATTGAAACCCTTCCATAAATATGACCTTTTGCCTATGCTAAAGGTTTTTGGGCTCGGTCACCCATTAAGGCTGAATGACCGCGATCAAAATGGGACGTTCTCATCTAGACATTATTTGGAGTCATCCCACCAAGTTACGATGAAATCCCTTCATAAATATGACCTGTAGACTGTGCTAAAGGTATTCGGGCTTCGTGCACCTTTGGCCGTCACAGTTGCCCAATCATGTCCAAAAAGGGACGATCTCCTCTAGACATTATATGAAGTCAACCTAGCAAGTTACAATGAAATCCCTTCATAAATATGACCTGTAGACTGTGCTAAAGGTTTTCGGGCTTCGGGCTCGGGCAGCCATCATGGTTGAATGATCGCAACCAAAGGGGACAATCTCATCAGGAATGATCCTATGAAGTCACAATGAAATCCCTTCATAAATATGACCTTTAGACTGTGCTCAAGGTTTTCGGGCTTCGGGTACTTGTAGCCATCACAGCTGACCAATCGCGACCAAAAGGGGATGTCATCATCTAGGCATTATATGGAGTCAACCTAACAGGTTACAATTAAATCCTTCCATAAATATGACCTTTTGCCTATGCTAAAGGTTTTTGGGCTCGGGCACCCATCAAGGCTGAATGATCGTGATCAAAATGGGACGTTCTAATCTAGACATTATTTGGAGTCATCCTACCAAGTTACAATGGAATCCCTTCATAAATATGACCTCTAGACTGTGCTAACAGTTTTCGGGCTTCGGGCGCCTGTAGCCGTCACAGTTGCCCATTCACTTCCAAAAGGGGACTTTCTCATCTAGACATTATATGAAGTCAACCCACCAAGTTACAATGAAATTCCTCAATAAATATGACCTGTAGACTGTGCTAAAGGTTTTGGGCTCGGGCAGTCGTCACGGTTGGCAGATCATGCCCAAATGGGGAAATTCTCATCTAGACATCATAAGGAGTCATCCTACCAAGTTACAATGAAATCCCTCCACATTAAAGATGACCTGCAGACTGCTAAAAGTTTTGGGGTTTCGGGCTTGGGCAGCCATCACGGTTGATAGATCATGCCCAAAATGGGACATTCTCATCTGGGCATTATACAGAGGCATCCTACCAAGTTACAATGAAATCTCTTCATAAATACGACCTGTACACTGTGCTAATGGTTTTCGGGTTTTGGGCTTGGGCAGCCATACCGGTTGCCCGATCACGACCAAAAGCGGACGTTCTCATATAGACATGACCCCAAACCTGCATATGAAATTTCATGACGATCAGACAAGAACTGCAGGGTGTAGCCCGTGCTAAAGGAAAATGTGAACAGACGTCACAGACTCAGACTTTGCACGCTTGATGGCAATAGCTTATCTTGACTATGTCAAGTAAAGTTAAAAATGCCTATAGGATCACCGATCCAGTGTCAAGTTGTGACAGCACAAAAGTGGGTTTAATCATTATCAACTTATCGTCCGGACAACCAATTGTTTATGATATACTATGTGAAGGGTCACTGTGACCTTGACCTTTTACCTAGTGATTCCAAAATAAGTAGGGCTCTTTCGTGCACCAGTGCCAACCTACCTATGAAGTTTCATGAACGTGGTGGAACCATTGTCAAATTGTCATCTGGAAAACAATTGTTTACAATTTATGATCAAGGTTACTGTGATCTTGACCTTTGACCTAGCAAGTCCAAAATAAATAGGAGTCTTCCACTCACCTAGGCCAACCTACTATGATATTTCATGAATGTGGGTCAAACCATTAAATTGAAATCAATTGTTTAAGATTTACAATGTTGAATGTCACTGTGACCTTGACCTTTCACCTAGCAGGTCTAGAATGAATAGGGTTCTTCCTCTCATTGATACAAACCTGCCTATGAAGTTTCATGAATGTGGGTCGAACCATTATCAAGTTATCACCCGGAAATCAATTGTTTTGACTTACTATATTTAGGGTCACTGTGACCTTGACCTTTCACCTAGTGAGTCAAAAATAAATAGAGTTCTTCCTCTCACAAAGGCCAACCTACAAATGAAGTTTCATGAATGTGGGTAGAACCATAGTCAAGTTATCATCTGGAAACCAATTGTTTATGATTTACTATGTTCAAGGTCACTGTGACGTTGACCTTTGATCAAGCAAGTACAAAATAAATAGTGTTCTTTCTCTCACTGATGCCAATCTACCTATGAAGTTTCATGAACGTGGGTCAAACCATTATCAAGTTATCATAGTGAAACCAATTGTTTATGCAACCCAACTGGCCAACCTTCCGTCATTCATCACAACTCGACTGATAATCTTTAAAACTCTTCCACAGAACCACTGGTCAGTATCTTTTCACATATGGTATACAGAATCCTTACAGGAGTCAGTATCACATTTGTTCAAATAAAGCCCATTGGTTAATAATTTAGCTCTCTTTTGAAGCCCGAATTTTAACTTTATGCAACATGGGGAATAATCTTTAATGAAAGTGTCAATGACACTGTAGCTCAACTTGTCAAGACATATACGTGTATAGTATGTGACACAGCAATGACAAAAGATCTAGGTAATGACCTGATAACAATGGTACATATAAAGTATTGTAACGGTGTGTACATAAATACTGACCGTAGCCTGTAACAAATGAAATGTATAGGTAAAGTATTGTAAATGTGGGTGACAGTCAGATGCTAAACTAGAAAAGAAATCTTTGAGTCCCAGAGTGGGTCTGACTGAACTCCAAAATATTTGTTCTCATAGCACAGTGATAACAAAGGCACCCCAAAACACACTCATTCCTGTCCCAAGGTGAAAACAAAGGTACCAAGAAGTTTTGTGAAGATCAGTTCATAAATACGAGCTGTATAGAAGTTGTGACAAAAAACTGATTGGACCTAATTTCGGTACAAAATGGCCACTGGCAGCCATCTTGAATTTTGGACCGCACTCAGAAACGCTTGTTCTCGTCCCAAGGTGATAACAAGGTACCCAAGAAGTTTTGTGAAGATCGGTTGATAAATACAGCCTCTAGCCCGAGCCGTATTGACATGTGCACTTACAGTGTATAAGTAGCACTAAATAAATCAAAATTCATCTAATTTGCATAATTTCTGCACGAGAAAAAAACCTGGCGTACTGTATGTGATGTATTCCATTTTACTAAACATTCATACAAAAATTTATTCAAATCGGAACATTCATACAGAAGTTCTGTACAAAAGACTAATTGCACTAATTTTGGGACAAAATGGCTGTGGTGGCCAGCTTGAATTTCGGACCACACCCAAAACACTCGTTCTCATCCCACGGTGATAACAAAGGTACCCAAGAAGTTTCGTAAAGATCGGTTCATAAATATGGCCTCCAGCCTGAGCCGTATAGAAGTTGTGTACAAAAAACTGATTAGACCTAATTTCGGTACAAAATGGCCATTGGCAGCCATCTTGAATTTTGGACCGCACTCAGAAACACTCATTCTCGTCCCAAGGTGATAACAGAGATGCCCAAGAAGTTTCGTGAAGATTGGTTGATAAATACAGCCTCTAGCCCGAGCCGTATTGACATGTGTACTTATTGTGTGTAAGTAGCACTGAAAAAATCAAAGTTCATCTAATTTGCATAATTTCTGCACGAGAAAAAAACCTGTATCATATGTGATGCATCCCATGGTACTAAACATTCAAATCAGAGCTTTCATGTGGAAGTTCTGCGCAAAAATCTGATTGCCCCTAATTTTGAATAAAATGGCTGCCAGCTGCCATCTTGAATTTCGAACCAGACCCCAAAACACTCGTTCTCGTCCCACGCTGATAACAAAAGGTACCCAAGAAGTTTCGTAAAGATCGGTTATAAATGCGGCCTCTAGCCCGAGCCGTATTGGCATTTGCACTGACAGTGCTGAAAGTAACACTAAATACATCAAAGTTAGTCTAATTTGCATAATTTACGTACGAGAAAAAAACCCGTATTATATGTGATGTATCCCATGGTACTAAACATTCATACAAAAAATTATTCAAATCAGCGCTTTCATATGGAAGTTCTGTACAAAAAACAGATTTCTGCATCGTCGGTACAAAATGGCGGCTGGCAGCCATCTTGAATTTTGGACCACATCCAAAAACACTCGTTCTCGTCCCACAGTCATAACAAAGGTACCCAAGAAGTTTTTCGTAAAGATCGGTTCATAAATACGACCTCTAGCCCGAGCCGTATCCAATTGTTGACATACTGACAGACGGGCCATGACAAACGCTCAAATTTGGCTTTGCCAAAGTTGAGCTAAAAATCATCTTTTTCAGATTAACCACTCCGAATCATTTGATATTGAGTATACAATATCCTTAAGGGGGTCAGATTCAAGTTTGTTCCAAGCAAGTCCCGCAGTTAATATTTGGGCTCCCTAGGGAGCCCCAGATTTTAACTTGGTGCAATATGGGTTATAATTTTTAAAAACTTTTCAGGTCCTCCAAGCAGAATCTTTTGATATTTGGTATACAGCATCCTCAGGGAGGGTAGATCTCATTTTGTGCAAACCAAGTTCCGGGGTTAATATTTAAGCTCCCTATTGGAGCCCAAAAATTAACTTATTTCAATATGAGGAATAATCTTTAAAAAACAGAAACACCAGTCAGAATATTTTAATATATGGCATACAGAAACCTTACAGGAGTTGGATTCAGTTTGTTTTGCTCAAGTCCATTGGTTAATAATTGGTCTCAATAAGGGTGCCTGAATTTGAACTTATTTCCGTATGAGGGATATTCCATACAAATCTTCTTCAGATCTACCGGTCAGAATCTTTCTTTGATATTTGGTATTCAGCATCCTTGGGGAGGTCAGATCTAAGTTTTCTCAAATCAAGTTGCCAGGCTTTTAAATTTTAACATAGTTCAAAATTGGTAATATTCTCAAAACCTTCTTCTCGAGAACCACCAGTCAGAATCTTTTGATATTTGGTATACAACATTATTCACGTTTGTTAGGGCCCTGCCGTGAGGCGGACGCCCCATAGTGATCGCTCTGTCCGTGCGTCCGAGCTGTAATCTTTCTCTCTTAATAGATAAGGTTTTGATATTTGACATGTGGGTATATTATCTCAAGATGACGTGATGCGTACCAAGGTTGCGATGCTTTGACCTTGAACTTTGACCTCAAGGTCAAATTATTCCATTTTTGGGGTTCTTTTTTGACAAGTTCGTGTCCGGGCTGTAACTTTTTTCCCTTAATAGATAGGGTTTTCATATTTGGTATGTGGGTAGATTATCTCAAGGCGATGTGTCGCGTACCAAGGTTGCCATGCTTTGACCTTGAACTTTGACCTCAAGGTCAAATTATTCAGAATTCGGGGTTCTTTTCTGGCAGGTTCGTGTCCGGGCCATAACTTTTTTCTCTTAATAGATAGGGTTTTGTTATTTGGTATGTGGGTAGATTATCTCAAGACGACGTGTCGCGTACCAAGGTTGCCATGCTTTGACCTTGAAGTTTGACCTCAAGGTCAGATTATTCAGGATTTGGGGTTTTTTTCTGACAAGTTCGTGTCCGGGAAGGGATTTTAATCAGATTTTACCTATTGCTTGAAATATTTTAGTATTACGGTTCACATCAGTTTATACCTAACATCGGTTAGTTGCTGTGGGGCCTGCAGAGATGGATTCCATCTCTGTGATATCTAGTTCATTTTAAGTCCCTGGGTTGATTTTGCATTATTGAAAATCTGGGCATTATTTTTGTGGTAGCATTCCTATACAGTGGAACCCTGTTAATTGATTAACCTCTTTGCCAATGGAAATTATTCAATTAACAGGAGTATTCATTTAACAGGGATTGAATCACTTTCCTATATTCTAGAGATAAACTTAGCATCTATTCTATTATATCTTGTTTGACAGAGCTCCATGAGCTCTGTCAAACAAGATATAATAGATTAAATGCCTGTATTGGATGTATTGAGGCCAAATAGGTCTATAACCAAAGGAAAAGTGGGGAGAGTCAGGGTAATTTCTCGACATGTTTATTCAATTAACAGGAGTTTTCTCAATAACCAATATTCAATAAACAGGTCAAATTTGTACTGGAGGTATGGAAAATGGTTTTGTGTTGGGAAATTATATTCAATTAACAGAGATATACAATTAAGAGATATCCAATCAGGCTTGGCAATTTCAGGAGAGCGATTTTTTAGCTCTCCTTACTGCCCTCCTGAAAGAATTAAGGAGAGCGAAAAATTGCCCTCCTAAATATTTTGGTCTGGGATGATTGAGATTACATGTATTATGCTCACATTAAATTTTTGTTGTAAAGCAAAAATGTAATTTAACTTTGAAGTCACATAACATCACGTAATTTCATTTTGAAAGTGGTTTAGTGGTAAAAGGTAATGGCTGCAACCATACCCAAACACAGTTGCAATCATTTGAAGCAAAATGGGTCACAGCAATATTTTTTTTCTGTCAGTTTCAAGTTCAACAACTGACATTAGAGTTTGTGGGGTAATTATTTAAGGAATATTGACACTATAATATACTACCATTACTACTATCCTGTCACTTGAAGCACGTGCACCAGGATGTGACTGTAGATTCAAGCAGATCTGTTGTCCAAGAAAGTCTGACGCCTATCACTACCACCTTCAACCCCCCTTGGGGGGTTGAAGGTGGTAGTGGTAGGCTATGACTTTCTTGGACAACAGGTCTGGGTACACACACAGGTCTTGTCAAGTGTGTGTTCGGTTGTTGAGTGAGACAACTACAATGTAGATGTCTAAAAGATTTCGCTTTACCTTAGTAAAGTTAATAACATCACTGATGCAGTCTGTTGGTTTCAGTTTCAATGAGTTCGTTCAACTGGATACTTAAAATGCTGTGTAAAGCTAATTGCTCTCCTAAGCTGATTGAGGAGAGCGATTTTTTGCCCTCCTGCATTTTTCAGAATGCCAGGCCTGTCCAATTAAGTGGGCTCCACTGTATTAGGAAAAAATCATCTGCCATGGACAACAGAGTTATATATAATTAAGTCACTTCATTCCTCTGTAGTGTTAACTCACACAGATGCTAATTAAATCTTCTTTAAACAACTCTGGTCAGGGGAGCGCTTCAGACCCAGGCCTTTAGATTACCCCAATTTCATACCGTTTACAGATGTGCCCAAATTAGAAAAGGTGTCAAGACATCAAGAAAAATATATAAATTTTCTCTGCCTTTTCAATATTTAAGAATTATAGTTGCGCACGTTTCGCAGAATAGCGCGAAACTTTTGTCTAGGCGGCATTAATAAACATCATTATGATTTGTCGTGGCCTTATTTGGAATAGTCATTGGTCAGTGAATAATTAAGCTGACCAATGAGCTTTAAGTTGTTTACTGAATGCAATTAAATGCTTTTTGTGATCACTTTAGCCAATTCTTTTAGCAGGTTCATACTTGATTTTCCTATTAAAATAGGATACGTATGATATTTATTTGTTTTATAAGTGGTGATTAAGCTTTGTTCTGCAGCTGTCCCTGTAGCTGGCACATGTACTTGGGTGTGGGACACAGGTTTTCATAGTTATTTTTGTCTATAAATCAAAAGTTTTTTATCTATGTTTTTTCCTGGCCGGCTGTGTCAGTGTTACTGGGGATTTTGTTCAGTTTTGTAACAACGACATGTTTGTAAAGATTGCAAATAAACCTGCTAGCAACAGACTGGCTCTTCGCACAGTACGTGGTAGTTGTTTTGAGTTAATGTAGCATAGACTAAGTTCCATCATAATATGACAATAGAAACACAAAGAAAGGCATGCAAATAAAACATAACAGGATAAGGCTGTTATTTCTGGTGTTAATGTGCCCAAATTAGGGCAAAAGGGTGTGCCCAAAATAAATGAATTTAAAGGCCTGCAGGCCTCATGGGACCTCTTGCTAGCTCACCTGACTGAAAGTCAGGATGAACTTCAGTGATCACTCGTCCGTTGTCCGTGTACACGCTGGTATCTCCTGCAACAGCCCTTCCTAAACCACTAAACAAATTTTAGTTAAATTGAGGTGATTCCTTGTTCTGACATCACATTTTGTATTTTTTTTTTCAAATCAACATGCGCAGCCCCATATGGAGGGGTGGGGGAAAATGCTCCAAAATTTTTAAAAAAATCTTAATTCTTCCCAGTGGGTACAATGTCTTGATATTTGGTATAGATCTTCCTTTTAAGGTGTAGAATCAAATTAGTTCAAACAAAGTTTGTGGAGCAATATTAATTTGCCTCTGCAGTGGTAGGGGTAAGATTTTTGGCCCCACACAAAATTTCTATTTTCTTAAGCCAATTTGAACTAAATTTGGTGTGTGGTACTATTGAGTCAAAAGTACTTGATTCATGCAAAAGAAAAAAAAATACCATGTGTCCCCATGATGTAAAAATAAAAATATTTTCAAACGGCCTATATTTCCCAAACCGAGGGGTCTGTGGGGAGGGGGTGGCATTGGGGAAACCGGTTCTCATTAGATCACCACGTTCAGTAACGTCGAGCCCAGTTAGTCCTTGGATGGGTGACCGTCTGAGCAATCGATTCAGATGGGCAAGGCATTTAACCTGGATTGTCCACATGGGGGAAAGATGACGCCATTTACTAAGGCATGCTGCACATCGATGGTGCGCATGTCTTCAACCAATCTAACCCTGCCTGTGCTGCAATGTGGCATTACAATGCTGGGGAGCTGGCAGCTGCTTGTCCTTGCCCGGTGTTCTCCAGGTACTCCGGCTGCCTCCACCTGTAAAACTGTCACAGACACGATATGACCTTGGCTGTTAAAATGTCGTTAAACCTTAATAAATAAACAGAGAACTGTTATTTGATGATATGAAGTATCCTTAGGACCGCTAGAATGGAATGGTAAAAAAATGATAATTTCTATTTGTTATGTCAGGGTGTCCTGTAGGATGGGGGTGGGGTGGGATTGATTGAAAAAATGCTGAGTCACAATATTTTGATATTTGGTACACAGCATCCATAGAGGGGTCAGATACAAGTTTGTTAAAATTAAGCCCCTCGATTCATATTTTGACCCAATTCAGGAGCCCAAATTTTAATTTGGCAATATGGGGAATAATCTTTAAAAATCTTCAGAACCACCATTCAGAATCTTTTGATATTTGAAATACATCATTGTTATGCGGGTCAGCTTCAAGTATGTTTAAATCAAGTCCCTCTTTTAACACTTAAAGGCCTATTTCCGACTTTTACAACCTTAGAACAGGTTCCCTTAACTTGCCATCATGAGGAGACAATTTAGGTAGGCAATGGTTTCTAGTCAAAACGTGACTAGAAATCACTGCTAAGCCACTGGATGTATAGAGGCTGTGGGCTGGTGGCAATTCAGGATACTTGTCCAGGCCCCCTTAAGGGTTAATATTTCGGCTTCCTATGAGGGTCTGAATTTTTACTTGGTGCAGTATGACTGTCACTAGTGTCGTTAAATTCCAATAAATAAATAAATAGTGCAATATGAGGAATAACCTTTAAAAATCTTCTTCAGATCCATCAGTCAGAATCTTTTAATATTTGGTGTACAGCAATTCCTTAGGGAGGCTAGATCTAATTTTCGTCAAACCAAGTCCCTGGGTTAATATTTGGGCTCACTATTGGAGCCCGAATTTTAAGTTTACCCAGTGTAAGAAATAATCTTTAAAACTCTTCTCCTGGTCCAGAAACACTTTCTGACTGCTGCGCATGTGCAGATGGTAAAAGTATGATGGGCCAGATAGTATTTTTATTTTTCAGTATTGTATGCAAATTTTGAGGATTGGGGGGGGGGGGGGGGGAGGGGGTATTCAAAATTTGTGTTTGGCACTTGATAATATCGAGTTTGCACCAGCTAAGTCTGAGACATTGGTAAGTTTTAAAAAATTAGTGCTGCCGCGGTTAAGACTTTTTTCTGACCAGTTAACCAGCGTGTTTGACCGTTGTTAACCGCATTTAAGGTACCTATATTTGTAGTGTGTTTTTGCTTCAACTGTAACTATTAGGGAACGGGTCCAGCCGCCACCGGGCCATCTCGCCACCAAGCACCTGGGTCAAGTCGCCACCAGAAGTTAATAGTATGACATGCAGTGATCAAGGTGATAATTACTTCACTAATTGATTTCTACTCTCTGATTTGGTGTGAGTTTCTTTGTTTCGACTGAATTGAAATGGAAGCGTGTTAGTCTTTGGTTTTAGGGCGTAGTCGTCGTAATCGTCTATTGTGTCTCGGATCGCTTCTTCAGCTATGCCCGTCGCTGGACGGAACATATCAGTATTGGCTAATTCTTTTGCTTTGCTGTAGACCTTCTTACGTGTATTAAGCTTTGGGTCTGCTGGATGCTGGTGTTCTAGGTTGCGCGTGAAGCAGTCGCCGCTCTCTGACACAGACTTGGCAGGTGGTACTTTTGCCTCTCACACTACATCTCAATCAGAAAACATTTAAAAAATATATATAAAAAAAATGTTTAATTGGGTTTAAAAACATTTAAAAATATATATTCTTGAAATTTATTATTAAAATTATAATTATTAATAATTAATCTATTAATTACGTATAATTATATTTATTCTTTAATTTTATTAAATTTATTCTTTATGAATTTTTTTTTTTAAATGGGCTTAAAAATATTTATTAGGTAGGCATTATTACCACATACGTATGTGGTAGTAAGCAGTCGCCCAGGGAAAGCATTAGTACCACATACGTATGTGGAAATAAGCAATCCCCCAGGGAAAGCAGTAGTACCACATACCTTTTATATCAATGTGTGAATGTTTTAATTGGTATTCATCTGTATCAATGGTGTTACGGTTCTTTCTTTATCTCCTTAATTATATTTATTTCTATCCAGGCATGATTGTTTAATTGATTTATCTAAATAAATTGTGATTATTTATCTGCTCAATTATATTTATTTATATCTTTTTATTTATTTACATAATTATATTTATTCATTTTATTTTATTTACATCTATTTTTTATTTATATTTATATTTTATTTATTTATTTATTTTTATTTATGTAAATATTTTTTGAAAGAGATTTAGCAAGCCTTCGTATACAAATATTATTGCCTGTTGCACTTTCCAATAAATGGTAACAGAACTATTAGATTTTCTCCGCCGCTAACAACCCACAACTTCTTCTCCTTTACCACAGTCTGGCACTTTCAAATTCTACAGCTAATGAGGGTCGAAAGGGGCTTGCTCCCCAAATCGTCCCTGCACCACAAGTTACTACAGAAAAAAGAGAGTTGAACTTTGTGGAATGTAGCAGATGCAAAGAATGGTTTCACCCAAAATGCAAAAATATACAAAGGAAATGTATTGATTATAGTCTGCCATATTATTGTAGTAAATTGTGTTTCAAAAATATTCAATGCATTTAACAGTAATAATTCAGGGCAATAATTCAACATATTGTAAGAATTTTTATTCAATTAACAGGACTATACTATATAACTTATTTGCAAATAACAAGTTTGTATTGAAGGTGTGGTAAATGGTTTTGTGTTTGGAATTTATATCCAATTAATGGGATATTCAATTAAGTATCCAGTTAAGTAATAATTATAAATTTTCATTTTGAATGTACCGTTGTGTTGTATCATAGGTGGATGTAATTTTTGTATTTTTTTTTGTATAAATAAATGACAATAAAACCATGTGGATTTTGTGCTGAAAAAAGGTTATGCCACAGGTGATTTGCATAACCTGATAAAAAAGTTATGCAATTTTTGAAGGCCTGTTTGACACCATACCCACCCCTCACTTCTGATGCCAGGGAGTACAGACATTTAATGAAATGGCCAGTCTATGATTTTTCATGATCCAGCAATCAGGAGCCCTATATTCAACCACACATCCCAACGGCGCGTTCTTCCCTCGTTTCCTTTTCTCATCTCCCTGCATTCAGAGACACTGTTTTATTGCCAAGTGAGATAAAAAAAAAATGCACTTGCAAAAATTAGCCGTAACGTTGAGTAAAGGATTATATAATATACCCAACCCACCGCACCTCCCTGGTAATTTCACAGTCCCCTCATCTGAAATATTAACCCGTTAAAAGGTCTTTTTTCATTCGAACAATGATAGTTTGTTTATCACAGTGGGGGGTGGGGGAATCAAGTCCTCTGAATTGAGCAGCACAGGTGTAAACGACTGTCTGTCTTCATTTAAATCTCTCGTGCTCACAATTACCCATTGTGGCTGAAGTGACCTTAAATACCAATAAATGAATAAATATTGATGTTTAGGGGCTACTTTCTGCAACAGTAGTTAATTGTGACAACAACAAGGGTTAAAATGTATGAAGACAAGTTTAGCCCATCACTTATTGTCATGCTGCACATTGTTGAGTACTTCAATTCCAGGAATTGGTTACCACAGTCAATAAACAGTATTTAATTTCCTGGTGTGTCATAGTCACCCACCCACCCACCCACCCAGCCCCCCCCCCCCAACCCCAGTAATTTTTATTTGACATTAGGCCCATTACTGATTTATGTACCAGTATCAAAGGAATTTTCCAGTACTCCCTGCCCCACCCCCACAAGCACATCCGGTTATTATCTTTTCACCAGCAAGAGAAAATCTAATAGTTCTGTTACCATTTACTGGAAAGTGCAACAGGCAATAATATTTGTATACGAAGGCTTGCTAAATCTTTTTCAAAAAATATTTACATAAACAAAAATAAATAAATAAAATATAAATATAAATAAAAAATAGATGTAAATAAAATAAATTGAATAAATATAATTATGTAAATAAATAAAAAGATATAAATAAATATAACTGAGCAGATAAATAATCACAATTTATTTAGATAAATCAATTAAACAGTCATGCCTGGATAGAAATAAATATAATTAAGGAGATAAAGAAAGAATCATAACACCATTGATACAGATGAATACCAATTAAAACCAATTAAAACATTCACACCTTGATATAAAAGGTATGTGGTACTAATGCTTTCCCTGGGGGTTGCTTATTTCCACATACGTATGTGGTACTAATGCTTTCCCTGGGGGACTGCTTATTACCACATACGTATGTGGTAATAATCACTCCCCATTTATTAATATACATTAAACGAGCTTAACACTATACCTGATAATGCCGATTTTCTCTGATTTCTTGACATAGGAAAAACCATCGCTGAATACCAGTAAAGGGTTGCCACGTTGAGTACCTGTACGTAGTACAGTGTAATTAGTTGGGCTGTCGGCCGGAAGATCGTCATCACCCGGCAGGTCTGGGTCATCCAATGATGTTTATACAGGAGACAGTATACAGTACAAACACACTTCAAAGACATTCACTCTAAAATTCTATAAACAACAAATGGAATAATATCATTTTTGTCTGTGATCAGGTTGTGATGAGACGTATAGAGTTTTTGTGTAAAGCTATTCGAAATCGTATTTGAGGATTTTTAATGGATTCTTCATTCTTTAAATGTTTTTTTTCGGATTATTTATAAAAAAAAAAACCCAGAGTACTAAACCTAAACCTGGTGGTCATCGAAGTGGGCCAAGTCGCCACCAGAAATCGGGCCAACTCGCCACTGGTGTGGCGAGTTGGCCCGGTGGTGACTAGACCCGTACCCTAACTATTATATCGGGCCGGCCAATGTTATTTACATTGACCATAAATAACAAAAAAGAAGTATTCTATTTAGCTGTTGTTCAGTCGTCCATGTGTTTACATCAGTGCGTGTACCGGAAATCAACAGGTTTGTGGGGCCAATATGTATGAAACCATAAAAAATACAAAATCATCAAAATAACAACGAAAAAATAAATAATAACACATTAAATGTTTGCCATCAATACCTGGAGAGACGTATTTATTTATTCCATGAACTCCAATGCACTGATGTGTAATGCCCGGTTATAAATTACGCACACGTGCACCAGGACAACAATTTGAAAATAATTTGCGCTGTAACCTGCGCATTTGGTGTATTTTTATTGGTTTTTCCGGAACGTTCTCGCGCGTTCCGGAAAAACCAACTTAATCACAACAACTGCGCAGGTTACGGCGCAAATGGTGCTCTGATTCTGAAACTATGAAGTTTCAGTCACAAACGAGCGTTGGATTTTCTTGAGAGGGATGAAGACATTGGGGTGATAAACAAACAACGAAAAACAAATAAATGCGAGTATTTTTTAAATCTTTAATAATAATTTTCCTTTATTCTTTTATCCTATTCACCACGTGGGAACTCGTGAAAACTTACCTATTTCCCTCACGTCACGGTTGCATCCCAAACGGCCCTAAATAAGCGAGTTTGGAGTTCGGACTGCGCATGTCCAAGTTTACTTCCGTGTTGTTGTAAACAAAACTTGTCAAGTGTCTCGATGTTCAACTAGCAAGATTGATCTAATGTTTGTGTTTCTGTTGTGTTACAGTGCAGTATCATTTCACATGCTGAAAATGTCGAATTGTAACGTTGTGGGTTGCAGCAATAGTCATGATGAGCCATTGTGCAGAAATATATGACCTTAAAAGTTAAAACACCAATAAATGAATCCATTTGTGGGTCTTTGTATATTCGGTTGTGAAAATGACAAATTGTGAAAAACATTTTTGTACTCGGAAATCAATATGACTTGATGCATAACTTTAACTCTTTCTATACTACATGGATTTTCCCAATTCAGTCCTTAAAGTTTGCAATGGTTTAGCCCTTTACCCAACACACCTTTTTCCAAAAATAATTAATAAATTAAATTTCATGATTAAAATCAAATTTAATCTCCAAATTTCAATAAAAGCATACAAATATGGATATCACTGAAATCAGTTTATTGAGCTGGTTCCATTGATACCCATATTTGTATGGTTTTGTTGAGAAAGTATCATACTATGTTGAGTTGTGTATGTCACATCTAAACTAGTTTTCTGGAGGGTTTTGGGTGATTTGTTAGGTTAGGGTTAATATATTGTTAACCCTTTACTTAATGCTTGTAGCAGATAAGTTATGTAGCAGACAACACTTGTAACTAACGATTTTCATTTTTGCTTCGAAAACATAAGTTATGACCCCTCATTGGAACGAGTATGACATGCTCGTCCCAATGAGGTGTCATAACCTGCATTTTTGAAGCAAAAATGAGAATCTGGAATGGATTCAATGGCAGTGGCGTAGGAACCGGGGAGATGGGGGGGGGGGGGGGGTAACAGGGGTATTTACCCCCCCACAAAAAAAAAAATTCCCGACACTTATAGACATATATTGGATTTCTGCTCTTCTTCATTTCATCACAACTCTATTGCCTTCATGCCCATGAAAAATATTAAGTAGATGGCCATTTCTGGCGGTTTCTCATACCCGAACCCATACACTCCGGGCTGAGGTCCAGGGCTCGCCTTGAGTAAAATGGTCGGGGCCTAAAAAAAGTCCCCCACATATTGAGGTCGGGGCCTTTTCGGGGCTGATTTTCCATTTTGTCCATTATTGTTAGTGCTTTTTTGTGGAAAATGTCGGGGCTTGAAAAAAAGCCCCCAGCAAGTGCTCCTCGGGGCT
The DNA here is from genome assembly GCA_031216915.1 of Pictodentalium vernedei. Lineage (NCBI taxonomy): Eukaryota > Metazoa > Mollusca > Scaphopoda > Dentaliida > Dentaliidae > Pictodentalium > Pictodentalium vernedei. The sequence continues at coordinate 102,138,761 of CM062290.1, forward strand.
GATCTCGGGGCCTGGGCTGATCAGCCCTGACTCAAGGCCAGCCCTGGAGGTCACCCCTATCAAACTGTCCTCTTATTCGGGACTCGGCCCCTCAGGTGATATCAAGACTCCCCCCCCCCCCCCCCCTTTATTTTTGTTCCAATGACCCTGCAAGCTGTCCTATTCAGTTTGGGATGCATCCCCCCCCCCCCCCCCCCCCCCCTGCTCCCATGATCTGCACCCGGGGGGTATCTTATCACTTGGGGGCAGATCCATGAATGCATGCCCCACGCCCCCATGAAAGGTTAGGTAAAGGGGTAATTCCTACATGTATTGTAACTGCAATTGTAATTCACTATAATAAGCACACATACCAACTTTGGATTGAATCGAATGAAGAATTCTGAAGTTATGTGGAAACCAAAAAGTTAACGATTGGATGGATGGACAGACAGGCGGAAGGATAGACCGATCACATAATAGGTCCCTTTTTCTAATGGGCGTATAAAAATTAAATTGGCAGTATAAATATGTGGTTCAAATATCATGTGTGTCTGGGTCTGGTATTATACAGTACGTGGAGAGCGGATTATAACTAAATCATCCACCAGGAGGAGTTATGACCCAAAGTATTGCATTCAAATTCCGTACATGTGTACAAAAAACACAAGCAATGTTTACAGCCAATGAACCTCCAGGTTTGGCCTGGTGGTCCATTGACTGGAACTTTGCTTATTTTTGTTATACAAAGTAGAAATTATTGGTTCAAGGGTGGAATTTCCACTTGGTGGGCGATTTAGCAAGAATACACTCTCTGCGTAGTGTATACATGTATGGTTAAAATTATGCTCTTGAAGCTTAAGAAATACCCAATGGAATACTCGGAGGGGCCCCATCATTTTTGGGAAATCCATTTATTTTTTAGTCATGCTTTTATATCATCTCCCCCCCCCCCCCCCCCTGCCCTCCCCCTAGATTTCCTAGCATATGCTGGCATATGTGCCAAATCTTGTATATTTAAAAGCAGGGGCGCATCCAGGATTTCTTGAAAGAGGGGGTGTGCCCAAGGGCCAAACCTGTTACTAAGTTACAGAGCGGCAGGGTGCGGGATAAGCTCGCGATCGACTTGCCCTGTTGTTGATGTTCACCGGTAAATAAAAAAATTAAGCAGGGCTTGACAATTGGCTGAAGAATATTAACTCTTTCACCAATGAAACTCTGTACACAGGGATTAGAGACGTCATTTTTTGTGAGCAGATGACAACTTTGTCAAGCTACATGTAATAAGTTTAGACCTAATCGGTTTTACAGCTGGAACGAAATATGTTCATGACATATCAGAGAATATAATTTTTCAAGTTCATAGCCAAATTAAGTCGTGGCTGCTAAGAAGCAGCCGTGACTTAATTTGACAATGAACTAAGAAATCACAAAGTATGGGGAATTCATCGGTGAAAGGTTTAAACATTGGCAATAGTGCAATTCGAAAAATGTATCAGGAGCATAGGTCAAAGTTTCGATTCATGTCCTAAAAAGGTCTTGTATTTGATGTTATAAATTTACCATAGGATATTTGTCCATATATCCATATTTATTTATTTATTTATTTATTTATTTATTTATTTATTTATTTTTTATTTATTATAGTTTCATGACACTTAACAGCCAGGGTCATATTGTGTCAGTGAGAGTTTCACAGATGGAGGAAGCCAGAGTACCCAGAGAGAACCAACGAGCAACGATGAGCAACTGCCAGCTCCCCAACATTGTAACTCTGAACTCTGCGCTGCAGCAGAGGCCGGATTAGATTGGTTGAAGATATGCGCCCCATCCATATATCCAAAATAAAGGTTAAATTATTTCAAATTTTAACCCTCAAGTCCTCAGATTAATTTTGAAGTATTTATGGCCTTTTTCTGTTTACATAGTTATTGATGACTTGGCAGTGGTTCTACATCACTGCTGGCTGCCTTTTCAGGCAGCCAGCAGTGATGTAGAACCACTGCCAGGGAAAATTCAGCCTACACACAAGAGTAATAAAAAAGATTACACAAGGGAGCACCTGCTTCAATGCAATATAAAAGTGGCGGTTTGGGGCTATATGGGGGCTTAAGGGTTAAGTCAAGTCAAGAGGTGGGTCCCTCTAATATTGTCTGGAAAACAAATTGCAGATGGCTGATGGGCGGAAAACTTGTTAATGTCAGCAATCTTTTTGGCCCCCACTCCCACCCCCTCCCCAGTATGAAATATGTCTTATAACTTACCTTGCAAAACAAGTGCAATATGCACTTATGACCGTGCCTTGTTTCTTGTTTACTATCACCCATGCAGTGTGTCGACTGTCGTTGACTCTGTTGGATGGGGTGCACTCCGCTTTGAGAAAACAAAGCTCAGCATCTTCAGAAATGGGATGCATATGAACCTCCTTTAGCCATGTGAAGTGAAATAGCTAAAAGCCTTTCCCTCTTTATAGTCCGAAAGAAGTCTTTGTTTTAAATTTTGCTGAGACGATCTGTATTTTTCGTCCCCAATAGGACCAAGCCCCATCAGGTACTGCTGGATGTCCATAGATATAGTTGGGGGCCACTTGCTTAAACCATCTTTCTCCCCAATCCAGCCACTTTTCAAACCAAGAGGATCGGGTAGTTTATTACCGTAACATCTGATAATCCTTGGCATTACTGTAGACATTTCTTCATTTGTTGGCAAAACCGTCACGCCCATTTTTTGTGCAGCGAAAACCAGAGCAGCAAGTTCTTCTTTTGACAGTTTGGAAACTGCTAATCCCCTTCGCTTCAAAAATGTCTTTAAACTGTCTACTTTCCATTTTTTTTAAACTCGTCCAAACTTAAACTTTCGGTCGTCTTGTTTGATTCCTTTTTATTTTACATTCGCAACTTCAAAAATTTGCGGTAATCGAAAGTATGATAGAGTGACACTCAGCATTTGTTTACAGTAAGTACTTACCCATCATGCTTTGCACGCCGGAACTCCGAACTCGCTTATTGGCAAAACGTAACTTGCAACTAATTCTTTTTGACTGCATATATTTAAAAATGAGGGTGCGACTTATACATGGGCTTTAGGCAAAAGGGAGGAATTCCAAGTGTGAGTTTGGGGTGCGACTTATGCACGGACATATACGGTGAGTATAGTGAATGTAAGGTTAACCGGTTAAAACATTTTCTTGACCAGTCAAAGTTTTAACCACAGGTTAACCGGTTATCTGGATAACTGTGGCAGCACTATAAAAAATATACAAATTACTTTAAATTTATCATTTCCATGAACCTCCAGTTATAATCTTTTGATATATGGTGTACCACCCTTAGCAGCCCTGTTAATTAGAGTCTGCTTCCGGGTCAGCCGAGGCAATTTCCAACCTAAAAAAATATTCCGCCAGCTATTTTTTTTAATATACACAAAATTACATTGTATTTAGTTTTTTTGGCTCACCAACGTTAGTTGTGTGAGCCTATGGCATAGCCCTCATGTCGGCGTCGGCGTCCGCTCTCAAATATTTTGAACTTTTGTGTACAGGTTTTGATTTTTTGGCTTTTCAAATTTTTTTTTAGTTTTAGCATATTGCTATAGTGGTTCACTATAACATTTAACTCTTTTCCAGGGTATTTTGTCGTAATTTTAACCCTTTGAAGCAAATTTTAGACTTATTTTGATGTTTGCGTGCAGGTTTTGATGTTTTTTTTATCCTTTCTTTCAAGTGGAGATTTACCTTGCAGCATATGTCCATGCTTTCTATTGTATGTAAACATGCATCTTAGGGCTATGTTTGTATTATTTAACCCTTTTCCTGCTGAATTACTTCAATTTTGGACTTTTATGTACAGCTTTTGGACTTAGGCTTACAGCTTCTTACTTTTATGTACAGGTTGTGATAAAAAAAAACAATTTCAAGTGAGGTTGACCTCACTGCATATTGCAGTGGTGGTTATTATAACATTGATATCTTTCCAGTACATTTTTAAAAAGTTTTTAACCCCTTCAATAGATTTTTAGACTTATTTTGACGTTTGCATGCAGGTTTTCATGGGTTTTTTTTTTTTTTTTCCTTTCTTCCAAGTGTAGAGTTTCTGCATATTGCTATGGTGGTTCACTATAACATTTAACTCTTTTCCAGGGTATTTTGTCTTAATTTTAACCCTTTGAATCAAATTTTAGACTTATTTTGATGTTTGCGTGCAGGTTTTGATGTTTTTTTTTTTCCTTTCTTCCAAGTGGAGATTTACCTTGCAGCATATGTCCATGCTTTCTATTGTATGTAAACATGCATCTTAGGGCTATGTTTGTATTATTTAACCCTTTTCCTGCTGAATTACTTCAATTTTGGACTTTTATGTACAGCTTTTGGACTTAGGCTTACAGTTTCTGACTTTTATGTACAGGTTGCGATAAAAAAAACAATTTCAAGTGAGGTTGACCTCACTGCATATTGCAGTGGTGGTTATTATAACATTGATATCTTTCCAGTGCATTTTTAAAAATTTTTTAACCCTTTGAATAGTATTTTAGACTTATTTTGATGTTTGCGTGCAGGTTTTCATGGGTTTTTTTTTTCCTTTCTTCCAAGTGTAGATTTACCTTGTAGCATATGTCCATGCTTTCTATTGTATGTAAACATGCATCTTAGGGCTACGTTGTATTCTTTAACCCTTTCCCTGCTTAATTACTTCAATTTTGGACTTCTTTTGTTTACAGGTTTGGATTTTTGTGCTTTTAAAAAATTTTTTTTCTTCTTTGCATATTGCTGTGGGGGTTCACGATAACATTTAACTCTTTTCCAGGGTATTTCGTCTTAATTTTAACCCTTTGAATCAAATTTTGGACTTATTTTGACGTTTGTGTGCAGGTTTTGATGTTTTTTTTTACTTTTATGTGCAGGTTTTGAGGTTTGTCTTTCTTCTCTTCCAAGTGGCAACTTACCTTGTAGCATATTGCCATGGTTCCTATTTTATGTTAGGATGCTTCTTGGGGTTATTATTATGTTATTTAACCCTTTATCTGCTTATTTACTTTAATTTTGGACTTTTGTGTGCAGGTTTTGTACTTTTGTGTGCAGGTTTTGATATTTTTTTTTAAGTAGAGTTTTACCTCACTGGCATATTACCATGGTGGTTACTGTAACATTTTCAGGGTATTTTTCTAAATTTTAACCCTTAGGAACAAATGTGATACTTTTATGTGCAGGTTTTGAGGTTTGTCTTTCTTTTCTTCCATGTGGATATTTTTCAAGTAGACTTTCACCTTACTGGCATGTTGCCGTTTTGGTTACTGTGACAGGGTATTTTTCTCAATTTTAACCCCTTGAAACAAATGTGATACTTTTTTTACTTTTATGTGCAGGTTTTGAGGTTTGTCTTTCTTTTCTTCCAAGTGGTGACTTACCTTGTAGCATATTGCCATGGTTCCTATTTTATGTTAGGATGCTTCTTGGGCTATTTTTATATTATTTAACCCTTTAGCTGCTTATTTACTTTAATTTTGGACTTTTCTGTGCAGGTTTTGTACTTTTGTGTGCAGGTTTTGATATTTTTTTTTAAGTGGAGTTTTATCTCACTGGCATATTGCCACGCTGGTTATTGTAATATTTTCAGGGTATTTTTCTAAATTTTAACCCTTTGAAACAAATGTGATACTTTTTTTACTTTTATGTGCAGGTTTTGAGGTTTGTCTTTCTTTTTTTCAAAGTGGAGACTTACCTTGTACCATATTGCCATGGTTCCTATTTTATGTTAGGATGCTTCTTAGGGGTTATTATTATATTATTTAACCCTTTAGCTGCTTATTTTCTTTAATTTTGGACTTTTGTGTGCAAGTTTTGAACTTTTTTTTTTTACTCCAGCCACCCCTTTACATTGGCCACCTGTTGGTGAGCCACGGGTACTGATACACCCTCTAGTTTTTCTGAACAAATTGAAATTGTTGAATTTTGTATAAAAATATATCTACCTACTTTACACTGATTAATAAAACACAAATGAGGTGTGAACAGAATACCTGCAAACTGTCATTTTAATTAAAAAGGTGACAGCAGAAGTACATCTACAGAAGTTCATAATGCTTTTTCGTTCTTGTTTTGGGTAAATATTGCAATAATGATTCATTGATTGGTCAGAAAACAAAACGTCACATAATGATATTTACAACTGAATGCCGTTTTACAACTTGCATTACATAGTGCACATACTGACCAAACAAATTGCACCGGTTTGTCATGTTTTGTCACGTGATTCATTTAATATTCGATGAGGCTATTGTTTATAGCTTGTCTAGCATTTCATTGGGGGGTGATTAGATAGATTAAAATGGAACAATCACTCATCAGACTACACTTCATCACCTGTTTCCTTTTTCAGAGTTTTTTGTTATAATTACGGGGTCGACTTCGACTCGATTTTCGGCCAATGTCTAGTCGACTCTAAAATTCAAACGTTGTTTCTGTATATTCCTTTTCTCAGAAAATGAATCAACAACTCAGTCTGGTGTTGAAAGTTTCACCACTAGACTAGGCTGTTGATTCATTTTCTGAGAAAAGAAATACTGGACTACTGTTAGTCTTCAGTGACACATAAAATTTGTGTAAAATATCAATAAACTACACGATGCATCTTGTAAAACTGATAGTTAGTTGAATATGTTCCATGCTGAAATGCCACTAGAAGCCTGCTTTTAAATTAATTTTCCTGGGGGGCCCACTAACGACAAGGAGACACCCCCTCTCATACTCCCCCTACCTGTCGCTTTCAGCCGAGACAAATTATTTGCCCTAGGATATTTTTTGTCTGGGCAATTGGCCACTAATTGACAGGGCTGCCTTGGGGAGTCAGATTCAAGTTTGTTAAAATCAAGTCCCTGGGTTAATATTTGTGCTCCCAATTGGTGCCCAAATTTTAACTTAGTCCGATACGAGGAATAATCTTTAAAAATCTGCTTCTGATACAATCCGAATGTTTTGACATTTGGTATATAGCATTCTTAGAGGGGTAAGATTCAGTTTGTTCATACATGTATAAAGTCCCTGGGTTGATATTTGTTTTTAACATAGTTCTAAAGTGGTAATATTCTCAAAATCTTCTTCTGAACCACCAGTCAGAAATCTTAATTATACCTCAGCTTTTAAAAAAAAATGAATTATACTGGATTGTGTGCATCCATCCATCCGCCCATATGTCGGTCCATCTACCTTCGATGACTGTTCAAGTTATAACTTGAACAATACTGCTCAGATTTCGATGAAATTTCATACAGATGTCCACTATCATGAGATCTTTCAGGGGCATCAGCTGTTTTGCTATTGAAATATTTTTTCTTTTGAGTTATGGCCCTTTGAATACACAAAATAGCAAATTTTTGGTCTGTTTGCCTAGTATCTCAGGTTTGGGTTATTGGATCTCATTGAAATTTGGAGTGAAGATTGTTTATGGGAAGGGCTTTCAAATTAGTATCTAATAATATTTCAACATTTCACTTTCTAGACTTGTTCCCCCCCCTTTAACTTTGGAAATTAGCTGTTTGCCTCGTAAAATAACCAATTTTTGTCTGTTCGCCTCATGTTACTGGATCTCAATGAAATTTAGAATGAAGATTGTTTATGGGAAAGGTTTTCACAGAATCATGGTTTATTTCTTCTCTTGCCATTGTATGTACCATGGGGTATATCCGGTGCAGGGAGAGGGGGGGGGGGGGTCCTGTAGGTAGAGGTGCAGGCTGCAAGCCAGGAGGTCCTCAGTTCAAATCCCACCTGCGGCAACCGCGTTGTATCCTTGGGCAAGTCACTTCACCCCCATTGCCAGTGGGGGCACAGTGGCATTGTGTACTAAGGCGTACTGCACGCCCAAGGTGCACTCGTCTTCATCCAATGCTAACCCTTCTTGTGTTGAGTTAGTATGTTGGGGATGCTGACAGTTGCTTGCCATTGCTCAGTGGTTCTCTCCGTGTACTCCGGCTTCCTCTACTCATAAAACTGTCATGGTCATGATTAACTTTTCTGCAGAAACGTGACCTTAAACACCAATATATAAATAAATAAATACTGGGGCGGTGGCCCACCTCTTGTTTTAACTTGTTTTTTCTTGAGAACCACCATTCAGAATGTTTTGATACTTGGTATACAACACCTTAGCCTGGTTTAGATTCAAGTTTGTTCAAATTAAGTCTCCAGATTCATATTGGCCTCCCTATTGGGGGCCAAAGTTTAACTGAGTATAATATGACAAATAATCTTTAAAAAATCTCCTTCAGATCCACCATTCAGAATGTATTGATAATTGTTTTACAACATCCTGAGGGTGGAGGGGGAAGGGCTCAGATTCAGGTTAAGTCCTTAGGTTGATGCTCCCTAGTTTTGCATTACTGGAAATCTGGGCATTATTTCTGCGGTAGCATCCCAATACTAGAAAAAAACCATTTGGCATTGACAAAAGAGTTATAAATAATCAAATAACTTCATTCCTCTGCAGTATTGACTAGCCATAGATGCTAATTAAATCCTTCCTTGAACAACTTTGGTCAGATGATTACCTCAGGCCCCATGGGGCCTCTTTGTTATTAAAATTTTGTGGTTTTGTTCGCGTTTTTCCCTGTCTGACAGTTAAATTGGATTCAATCAACAATAAGATATTGTTGTGAAATTGGCTGGTTCTGGTTACAGTCGGCCTTCCCGAAACTTACTACAGGTGGACGAATTATGCAAAGTAAAACATAGAATAAACATTCACACACTCTAAACCAAATCAGTTGGTTCATACAACATTTCTTCATGAGGGTCAGTATGGTAGTTCTGATGTTTTTTTCAAAACTTTGTTGCCATTCACTTTAGCTGAGTGTTCTAATGGCACTTGTCATTGCTGAACACCAGAAATGACACACCTGATACCGAATGAATTAGGATAGATTTTTCCTACAGTTTATCAATGAAATCATTTTTAGCTCAACTTGACAACGTCATGTATATGCTATTGGGATGGGTTGCTATCTATTTTGCGTCCATGCCTCTGTCCATTCACAATTCCTTTAGCACACTCTACAGGCCGCATCTCTCACCTGATCAGTTTTAAATTTCATACGTGGCTTTGGGGTAATGTCTTGATGGGAGCTATCAAATTTTGTTGAAAAACATGGCCACCAGTAGCCATCTTAGATTTGTCATATCAGTTGTCATCAATTCCATTAGCACACCCTGCGGGCTAAATCTCTTACTTGATCTTTTTCAGATTTTAACCCTTTACCCGACCGGCCAGCGCTATTCTCAAAAATCGCCAATGAATTTTCATTATTTTTTGTCTCAAAAACATAGGTTATGACCCCTCGTTGGAACGAGCTCGTCGAGCTCGTTCCAACGAGGAGTCATAACCTATGTTTTTGAGACAAAGAATGAAAACAATTAGTTATTCAGGAATTTTTTTTGCAAGTGTCGTCTGCTTTTCATGTTAGGTAAAGGGTTAAATGTAGCTTTCGTGTGATGTCTAGATGGGTGCTAACAAATTTTTTAAAATTTCATTGAAAAACATGGACAGCAGTGGCCATCTTGCAATTGGCAACAATGCCATTAGCGCCCTCTTCAGGCCACATCCCATGCCCAATCTTTATCTAACTTTATATGTAGATTTGGTGCAATGTCCAGATGGGAGCTTTCAAATTTTTCTGAATTCCATTAAAAAAGCATGGCTGGCAGTGACCATCTTGGATTTAGCATATAAATTGTCAACAATTCCATTAGGCTTAGCACACCCTAGAGGCTGCATCACTCAGCGGATCGTTTTCATATTTCTGAAATTTTCCAAAAGTTTTGTTGGACAACCCCTTAAGCAATGTGTATGTAGAGAGCCATTGATACTGGTCAGTTTGGCCAAACAACAGGAAACGTGCATAATTACTGCAAAACTGATTACAACTTCCTGCCGAGCAATGGAAAAATGTTTTCCTTGCAAACATTAGACAATTCATGCAGTGACACATTGGAAAAGCATGCGATGCCCTCGCGCACCATCACTCATGCAAATATTTCCAAGGTGCGCGAATATGGTCTCTATTCTTGGGTGTGTTTTCATCATTTTGAGTTGCATGAACAGAAACATTCAATTAAGTTTTGATGTTGGGAAATTTTTAAGAATCATGCACAATTTGAAGTGTTTAAAGTACAGTTCAAAACAATTTCCTTTCTGTTGTTATTTTCATGACACACAGTAGTTAGCTTATACATCCACACACAACTTGCTGTAAGAGGGTTGTACATTGACAACGTGGCCAGAGCTTACTCCGACCACAAAACGAACACGCATGTTCAGATGAAAAAAACAGTGGGCATTTTGAGATCTGAGAAACATTTTAATACTTCCGTATTTTTTTTTTCTATCAAAGACATTCAGAATGTTGCCCCATTCCTTATTTTCTTTTATACATGGGACACCTGTCACTCCATTTCACCAGTGACACGAATTAATGTGCCTGATTTGGAATTTACGCATCCATTTTCCATGATTTTAGTAATCTGCAACTTAAAATCCAGAACTAATTTTAGTGGGTTACACATATTTTCACAGTCAAAATTTCCATCCGTGTTCAGTTGTATTCATACATTCGTTTCAAAGGACATTTGCCTGTTGAAGTTAATCATTAAAATCCATACTCCATTCCAATTCACTCTCCTCACAGTTTTCACTCTCGCTAACTTTATTTGAGGTGAGCGATTTTCCACTCGCCTCCGTACTGCTCCCATACGTCACTGATGAATAATCTAATTATCCATCAGAGGTTGATTGTTTTTCCAACCTTTATTTACATGTACTCTGTACCGCTCATACAAAATTGGTTAAACCTTTGTTTCTTTGTTTTCTAGAGTTAATTTATCTGATTTACAAATAACTGAGTTCATTGCAACAGTTACTTTCATGACCAGTTTTTCTCTTTTCGTGTCCAATGTTTGTAATACCACCCACTTTTCAAGTAGGTGGTATATAGTGTTCACTATGTCCGTCTGTAACACTTTAGGGGGGTGCACATCTGCTATCCGCAACTCCTCCTAAACCAGTGAACAGATTTCATTGAAACTCTCAGACATTCTTTTATATACATTGAAGATGTGCACCTCCTATTTTCTTTTCAGATATTTTCATTTTTACAGTTTCCCATATTGAAAAATGAACTTTGTCAAATTCAGTTGACATTCTGTACAGATCTGCTATCCACAACTCCCTCTTGAACCATTGAACAGATTTCATTGAAACTTTCAGACATTCTTTTACATACATTGCAGATGTGCACCACCTATTTCCTTTTCAGATATTTTCATATTTACAATTCCCCATAAAAGGCCCATATTCAAAAATGGTCTTTGTCAGTTCAGGTGTTAGTAGGGAGGGGCATAGATCTGCTATCTGCTACTCTTAAACAATTGAACAAACTCCATTGGAACTCTCAGACCTTCTTTTACATACATTGAAGATGTGCACCTCCTATTTTTCTTACAGATATTTTCATATTTCGATGTCCATCCGTCCGTCTGTCTGTCCATCCATCCATCCGTCCATCCATCCGTCCGTCCATCCGTCCGTCCATCCATCCATCCATCCATCCATCCATCCATCCATCCATCCATTATGCTTTAGGGATGTACACATCTGCTATCTGCAACTCCTCTTAAACCAGTGAATGGATTCCATTGAAACTCTCAAGACATTCTTTTACATATATTGAAGATGTGCACCTTCTATTTTGTTTTCAGATATTTTTATTTTTACAGTTTCCCATATTGAAAAATGAACTTTGTCAAATTCAATTGACATTCTGTACAGATCTGCTATCCACAACTCCTCTTAAACCAGTGAACGGATTTCATTGAAACTTTCAGACCTTCTTTTACATATATTGAAGATGTGCACCTCCTGTTTTGTTTCCAGATATTTTCATTTTTAGCTCAACTTTGACGAAGTCAAATTTGAGCTATTGTCATGGCCCGTCGTCCGTCTGTCCGTACGTCAACAATTGGCTATGGCTCGGGCTAGAGGTCGTATTTATGAACCGATCTTTACGAAACTTCTTGTGTACCTTTGTTATGACCCTGGGACGGGAACGAGTGTTTTTAGGTGTGGTCCGAAATTCAAGATGGCTGCCAGTGGCCATTTTGTACCAATGATGCAAAAATCAGTTTTTTGTACAGAACTTCCATATGAAAGCTCTGATTTGAATAATTTTTTGTATGAATGTTTAGTACCATGGGATACATCACATATAATACGGGTTTTTTTCTCGTACGTAAATTGTGCAAATTAGACTAATTTTGATGTTTTTTGGGGTTACTTTCAGCACTGTAAGTGCAAATGCCAATACGGCTCGGTCTAGAGGCCGTATTTATGAACCGATCTTTACGAAACTTCTTGGGTACCTTTGGTATCACCGTGGGACGAGAACGAGTGTTTTTGTGTCCGGTCCGAAATTCAAGATGGCCGATGGCAGCCATTTTGTACAAAATTAGGTGCAATCAGATTTTTGCACAGAACTTCCATATGAAAGCCCTGATTTGAATACTTATTTTGTGTGAATGTTTAGTACCATGGGATGCATCACATATAATACGGGTTTTTTTCTCGTGCAGAAATTATGCAAATTAGATGAACTTTGATTTTTTCAGTGCGACTTACACACAGTAAGTACACATGTCAATACGGCTCAGACTAGAGTCTGTATTTATGAACTGATCTTCACGAAATGTCTTGTGTACCTTTGTTATCACCTTGGGACGAGAACGAGTGTTTCTGGGTGCGGTCTAAAATTCAAGATGGCTGCCAGTGGCCATTTTGTACCGAAATTAGGTCTAATCAGTTTTTTGTACACATCTTCTATACAGCTCAGACTAGAGGCCATATTTATGAACCAATCTTTACGAAACTTCTTGGGTACCTTTGTTATCACCGTGGGATGAGAGCGAGTGTTTTTGGGTGTGGTCCGAAATTCAAGATGGCCACCAGCAGCTATTTTGTACCAAAATTAGTGCAATCAGTCTTTTGTATAGAACTTCTGTATGAAAGTTCTGATTTGAATAAATTTTTGTATGAATGTTTAGTAACATGGAATACATCACATATTGTAAGGGGTTTTTTTTCGTGCCGAAATTATGCAAATTAGATGAACATTGATATATTCAGTGCTACTTACACAATGTAAGCACACATGTCAATACGGCTCAGGGTAGAGGCTGTATTTATGAACCGATCTTCACAAAACTTCTTGGGTACCTTTGTTATCTCCTTGGGATGAGAATGAGTGTTTCTGGGTACGGTCCAAAATTCAAGATGGCTGCCAGTGGCCATTTTGTACCGAAATTAGGTCCAATCAGTTTTTTGTCACAAGTTCTATACAGCTCGTATTTATGAACTGATCTTCACAAAACTTCTTGAGTACTTTTGTTTTCACCTTGGGACAGGAACGAGTGTGTTTTGGGGTGCCTTTGTTATCACTGTGCTATGAGAACAAATATTTTGGGGTTCAGTCAGACCCACTCTGGGACTCGAAGATTTCTTTTCTAGTTCAGCATCTGACTGTCACCCACCTTTACAATACTTTACCTATACATTTGTTACAGGCAACGGTCAGTATTCATGTACAGACCGTTACAATACTTTATATGTACCTTTGTTATCAGGTCATTACCTAGATGTTTGTCATTGCTGTGTCACATACTATACATGTACATGTCTTTGTCTTGACAAGTTGAGCTACAGTGTCATTGACACTTTCATTAGGGTTTCCCATATTTAAAAATGGGCTTTGTCAATTCAAGCTTGCATGTGGGGAGGGAGGGTTGTTGACATTTTCTATCCGCGACCTCTTTTAAACTAGTGAAGAGATTTCAATGAAACCTTCAAACATTCTTTTACATACAGTGAAGATGTGTACCTTCAATTTTGTTTTCGGATATTTTCATTTTTAGCTCAACTTGACAAAGTCAAGCTGAGCTATTGTCATCACTTCTCGTCTGTCGGCATAAGTACGTACGTACGTACGTACGTACGTACATAATTTCCTTTGTCACACCCCACAGGTCGCATTTATGATGCGATGGCTTTGAAACTTAGTAAGCTTGTTTGGGGTGACCTCTAGATGGGAGCTATCGATTTTCTTCAATTTCCGTCAAACCATTTTGCCGTGGCAAACATTCTTAGAACTTACTTTAGTCAGACCTCCATATTTTCCTTTGGCACACCCTACAGGGCACATTTATAATCGGATTGCTTTGAAACATGGCATGCTTTTTTGGGGGTGACCTCTAGATGGGAACTGTCGATTTTTTCCATTTCCGTCAAAAAATGTTGCCGCGGTCAACATTCTTAGAACTTAGCTTAGTCAGACCTCAATATTTCCCTTTGGCACAATCTACAGGGCACATTTATGATCAGATTGCTTTGAAACCTGGCATGCCTGTTGGGGTGACCTCTAGATGGGAGCTATCGATTTTCTTCCATTTCTGTCAAAAAATGTTGCCGCGGCCAACGTTCTCAGAACTTAGTCAGACCTCAATATTTCCCTTTGGCAAACCCTACAGGGCACATTTATGATCGGATTGCTTTGAAACCTGGCATGCTTGTTTGGGGTGACCTCTAGATGGGAGCTATTGATTTTCTTCCATTTCCATCAAAAAATATTGCCACGGCCAACGTTCTTAGAACTTAGTTTAGTCAGACCCTCAATATTTCCCTTTGGCACAACCTACAGGGCACATTTATGATCGGATTGCTTTGAAACATGACATGCTTGTTTGGGGTGACCTCAAGATGGGAGCTATCGATTTTCTTCCATTTCCGTCTGACCAAAAATGTTGCCGCTGGCAACGATCTTTAAACTTAGTTTAGTCAGGCATCAATATACTCCCTTGGCACGGTGTACAGAGCACATTTTTGATCAGATTGGTTTGAAACTTGGTATGCTTGTTTGGGGTTACCTCTAGATGGGAGCTGTCGATTTTCTTTTATATCTGCCAATAAATGTTGCTGCAGGCAATGACCTTTGATGAACTTAGTGCAGTTATGCTCAAAATTTCCCCTTGGCACGCCCTGCAGGGCCAGTTTATTATTGGATCACTTTGAAACTTGGTATGCTTGTTTGGGGTGACCTCTAGATAGAGCTATCGATTTTCTTCCATTTCCATCCAAAAATGTTGTCGTTGGCAACGTTCTTAGAACTTAGTTTAGTCAGACCTCAATATTTCCCTTTGGCACACCCTACAGGGCACATTTATGATCGGATTGCTTTAAAATCTGGCATGCTTGTTTGGAGTGACCTCTAGATGGGAGATATTGATTTTCTTACATTTCCATCAAAAAATGTTGCCACTGGCAATGACCTTTGAACTTAGTTTGGTCAGGCATTAATATATTCCTTTGGCATGCCTTACAGTCTTACAGTTTACATTTAAAAATGCATGGATTACTCTGACGTTGTGCACACACAATACTGTTATGTTGAAATTTCAACAAATAACATTGGTACCAGTGATCTTCAATTTTGCCATTTCATTTATAACTTACCAAGTTCAAGTTTGTTAATTTGAGCTATGGTGTCACTGACACTTTCATTACAGTTTCACATATTGAAAAATGGGCTTTGTCAATTCAAGCTTTGGGGTGGAGGTGTGGGGGGTGGGGGTGGAGGTGTTTGTGCTCTCTACATTAAACACACTTTTACTGTTGTAAAATGTTTCTTGGTGGGAGTGGGTGATATCATTTAGTGAGCAGTGCTCACAGTTTTTCTAGTTTGATATGTGGTATATACCGTCCTTAATCCTTAAAGGCCTATTTACAAATTTTCCTACCCAGAACAGGTGCCCTTAACATGCCATCATGCTGACAATAGACAAATTACCTGAGCAGTGGTTTCTAGTCAAGTCTTGGCTGCCTTAACAGGAAGCCAAGACCTAACTAGAAGTCACTGCTAAGCCATTAGATGTAGAGACTGTGGATTGGTTGGAATTCAAGACACTTGTCTGGGTCCTTGAGGGTTATGGGAGTCTGATTCAAGTTCGTTAAAATTAGGGAGGTCAAACCTAAGTTTATTCTAATCAAATCCCTGGGTTAATGTTTGGGCTTCCTATTGGAGTCTGAATTTTAACGTCGTCCCATATGAGGAATAATTTTTAAAAATCTGCTTCTTGAAATACACTATAGTCAGAATCATTATATATTTGGTCAAGTCTGAAAATAAAAATCTGTCATTTGCAGAATGAGGTCCCCAGAGGGTGAATTTGATGATGCTATTCTATACAGTGAACTAGAATCCCCCAATTTACCTATTTCTATATAAGCCTGAGACTTTGATTCAGATTGAGGTTGATAGAAATGAATTTGAAAATGCTACCCTGCTGTGCAGGGTAGCATTACCATTACCAAATTCACCCCCTGGGACCTCATTCCGCAGATGACTCTGCTTATTTCCAGGCTTGTATTTGGTATGCAACATCCACATAAAAGCATGGTTAGGAGTCCACACAAGCACGGAATTTTGCTTGTCCTGTATACCACTACATGTATTACATGTAATGTCACTTTACAGGTTCATATCATGGACTCCCTGAAAAGCATTTTAGTTTCAAAAAGTGGGTTTTGTTATAGTTTCAGTATTTCATTGAGTTTTGTTTAAATAAGGAAAAAAACTGGAACTGGTACTTGACTCTTTTATTACAGCTGCCTTTGAAACCGAAAAATTGCACAACCAAACAGCTCTAATTTCTGTTTCTGTTCTGGGTAGGAAAATCAGTCTGCAGCAGGGAATGAATTAATAACTGAAACTTGAATAATTTCAGATGATGATCAATTTGGCCAGAAACATATGGAGAGAAGGGGATGGTAGAAGGTGAAAGGAGTTTGGACTTCCGATGAATGAAGATGGGATGACTGATATCATTAGAATGCAGACGAAAAGTGATAATCAAGGTATTTGTATATTCTATTCATCATTTTTCTGGGTGATAATACAAAAGAATCTGATTAATTCTATAATTCATTTTGATAGCCAGATTTGTACAAATATATTCCTTTTGTCTATCAGGTCTGCAGAAAATAAGCGATTAACCATTTTGTTTGCCTCAATAGAAATACGTTGACCAAATATTTGTCTGTCTATCTGTCTGTCCATCCGTGCATCCGTCCGTCCGTCCGTCTGTCTGTTTTTTATGTTATCACCTCTCCCTCCAACATGCTTTAAGCTACACCTTTCATGTTTGGTACATGGATAAATGGTTCTGAGGGGATGATGCACGCTCAAATTTTTTTTTTCAAAATCCAAGATGGTGGAATGGCGGCCATTTTTGTTGTGTTTTTTAAGCTTTTTTTCTCTATTTTCATGTTACCACCCCTCCCACCAACATGGTTCAAGCTACACTTTGCATATTTGGCACATGGATAGAGGGTTGGGAGGGGATGATGCACGATCAATATTTTTTTTTCAAAATCCAAGATGGCGGCCATTTTTGTTGTGTTTTTTAAGCTTTTTTCTCGATTTTATGTTACCACCCCTCACTCCAACATGGTTCAAGCTACACTTTTTATATCTGGCACATGGATAGAGGGTTGTAATGGGATGTTGCACGTTCAATGTTTTTTTTCAAAAATTCAAGATTGTGCCATGGCAACCATTTCTGTCGTGTTTTTTAAGCCTTTTTCTCTATTTTATGTTACCACTGCTCCCTCCAACATGGTTCAAGCTGCACTTTTCATATATGGTACATGGATAAAGGGGTTGTGAGGGGATTATGCACGCTCAATATTTTTTTTCAAAATCTAACATCTGTCTGTCTGTCCGTCTGTCTGTCTGTCTGTTTTTATGTTACCTCTGCCTCTAATATGCTTCAAGCTACACCTTTCATATTTGGTACATGGATAAATGGTTCTGAGAGGATAATGTACAGTCAATATTTATTTTTCAAAATCCAAGATAGCAGAATGGCGGCCATTTTTGTTGTGTTTTTTAAGCCTTTTTCTCTATTTTATGTTACCACCCCTCCCTCCAACATGGTTCAAGCTACGCCTTTCATATATGGTACATGGATAAAGGGTTGTGAGGGGATTATGCATGCTCAATATTTTTTTTTTCAAAATCTAAGATGCTTATATACTCTAGTGTCTTCTGTGACAAAAACACCTTATGTCACAAAAGTGCCATAGGGGACTAATACCACCTCGGTGGTCAAACACTTGTTTACATTACAAGACCTTGGACAAATAATCGAATTGTTCTCCATATTCAAAGCTTTACTTTTCCAGGCCATGATCTATTTCATGATGATGATTAATGATTAACTGATAAGGATTTGTGAGTGCTGATATCAGATAGTATGTTCAAGAATGCATAGAATAGTGTTAATTTTATAGTACAGTCAGGTTGATTGGTTTGTTGACCTCAAGAACGTGTCACTGTGTGTATCAAAATAAAAATACGTCAGCAGAAATAATTTAACAGGGTGGCATTTTTGATAAATAATCAAAGACTCCACATTGTTAACTTGTTTCTGCTGAAGTCGTATTTCATAGATCATCACACGATATGTGGCGGTGCGTTGTGAGCAGCTATCAAGGGGAAGATCAGATCAATCAATGAAAGTACAATAATCATGATTGCTGGAAATCATTGTGGAAACTTAATTTTAATAATAACACTTTGGCCAGCCGCTTATTAAGCTTGTTACTGCTTGTAGGAGATTGAATTAAACATAAATATGAACAATTTTGATTCCTTGGTGTTCCATGTAACCGACATGAACCGATGTTCAAACACTTCTACTGATGGTCAATCGATGGCTTAAAATCGGCTGAGGTCAGATGTGATTGCCAATAATCAGTTAATCACTAATGACAATACTTCTGGTACTTGGGCTTCAGTGATGTGAGACACTGTTGGAAAGGGTTCTCTGCATCATAGCATGTCATCAGCATAATAAATGGAAGTAAAGAAATAAGTATTCCAGATTTCTCTGGTCATCTTAATTTTTAGCTCAACTTTGACGTCAAATTTGAGGAATTGTCATGGACCGTCGTCCGTCAGTCCGTCCGTCTGTCAACATTTCAATACGGCTCAGACTAGAGGCCGTATTTATGAACCAATCTTTACAAAACTTCTTGGGTACCTTTGTTATCAGTGTGGGACAAGAGCAAGTGTTTTTGGGTGCGTTCCGTAATTCAAGATGGCCGCCTGCAGCCATTTTGTACCAAAATTTGTGCAATCAGTTTTTAGCTCACCAACTTTAGTTGTGCGAGCTTTTGGCATGGCTCGATCGGTCGGCATCAGCGTACATGTCCAGTAATGTTAAAGTTTCTGTTTAGGTCACTTACTTGCCGTATTTCCATACTATGACCTTTATAATGCTGCTATATGATTATTATCATTCTACCATTGTTTAACCCCTCATACTCTGCATTTCAAACATTTATCTTGACATTTTTAGTTCATCTCTTGGCATTCATAATGCTTATTATTATTCTACCACTACTTAACCCTCACCCAGTGTGTTTTAAACCTTTTTCTTACCATTTTTAGTTATGTTTAGTTTTCTGTTTAGCTCAGAATTTCATGTTTAACTTAGTGTTTAGCTCACCTTCTGTGTCCCTTCTCTTCCCATGGTGCTTATATTCATCATACATCTTCTTCATTATCATTCTAACATGGTTTAACCCTTGTCCAGAGAATTTTAGTTTTCTGATTAGCTCACACTTCAACATTTTCAGTCAGTTAAATTTTTTGTTTACATCGACTGCTGACACCCTTATCATCCCATGGCCTTTAGAAAGCTGCCATATGGTGCTTATTATCATTCTACCACTATTTAACCCTCACCCAGTGTGTTTTAAACGTTTCTCTTAACATTATTTAGTTACGTTTACTTTTCTGTTAAGCTATGAATTTCATGTTTGACTAAGTGTTTAGGTCAGCTGCTGTGCTCCTTCTCTTCCCACGGCACTTATATTCATCATACGTGTTCCTCAGTATCATTGTTCCATGATTAACCCCTCATACCCTGCATTTTAAACATTTTTCTTGACATTTTTAGTTGCGTTTAGTTTTCTGTTTAGCTCAGGCTTTCATGCTTAACTTAGTGTTTAGGTCAGCTGCTGTGCTCCTTCTCTTCGCATGGCACTTATATTCATCATACATGTTCCTCAGTATCATTGTTCCATGATTTAACTCTTCTCCAGTGAATTTCTTTAAATTTTTCATCAAATTTCGAACATTAACTCTTCTTTTTACCTCACACTTACAGATTTTCAGTGTGTTACAGTTTCTGTTTAGGTCAGCTGTCGACACCCTTTTCATGACATGGCCTTTATATTGCGTCTATATTGTGCTTATTATCATTCTACCATTATTTAACCCTCATCCTTTGTGTTTTAAACCTTTTTCTTACCATTTTTAGTCACGTTTACTTTTCTGTTTACCTCAGAATTTCATGTTCAAGTTTGTGTTTAGGTCAGCTGCTGTTTTCCTTCTCTTCCCATGGTGCTTATATTCCATCATACATGTTCCTCATTATCATTCTAGCATCATTTAACCCTTGTCCGGTGAATTTCTTCAAATTTTTCATCCCATTTTTAATATTAAGTTTCCTGTGTACCTCACACTTAGACATTTTCAGGGTGTTAAAGTTTTTGGTTAAGTCAGCTTTCAACACCCTTTTCATCCCATCGCCTTTATATTGCTTCCATATATATATACAATTGAAATTATTTTTTTCTCAACTTTGGCAAAGCCAGATTTGAGGTATTGTCATGGCCCGTCATCCATCTGGCCGTTTGTCTGTCTGTAGTGCCGTACACACAGCTTGGGCTAGAGGCCTTATTTATGAACCGATCTTTACGAAACTTCTTTGGTACCTTTGTTATCACCGTGAGACGAGAACGAGTGTTTTGGGGTCCGTTCCAAAATTCAAGACGGCCGCTGGCAGCCATTTTGTACAAAATTAGGTGCAATCCGATTTTTGCGCAGAACTTCCATATGAAAGCTCTAATTTGAATAATTTTTTGTATGAATGTTTAGTACCATGGGATACATCACATATAATACGGGTTTTTTTCTCGTGTGTAAATTATGCAAATTATACTAACTTTGATTTATTTAGTGTTACTTTCAGCACTGTAACTGCAAATGCCAATTCGGCTCGGGCTAGAGGCTGTAGTTATGAACCGATCTTTACGAAACTTCTTGGGTACCTTTGTTATCACCGTGGGACAAGAACAAATGTTTTTGGGTCCGGTCTGAAATTGAAGATGGCCGCTGGCAGCCATTTTGTACAAAATTAGGTGCAATCAGATTTTTACGCAGAACTTCCGTATGAAAGCGCTGATTTGAATATTTTTTTGTGTGAATGTTTAGTACCAAGGGGTACATCACATATAATACAGGTTTTTTTCTTGTGCATAAATTATGCCAATTAGACTAACTTTGATCTATTTAATGTTACTTTCAGCAGTGTAACTGCAATTGTCAATACAGCTCGAGCTAGAGGCCGTATTTATGAACCGATCTTTACGAAACTTCTTGGGTACTTTTGTTATCACCGTCGGACGAGAACGAGTTTTTTGGGTGCGGTCCAAAATTCAAGATGGCTGCCAGCGACCATTTTGTACCAAAATTAGTGCAATCAGTTTTTTGTACAGAACTTCTGTATGAAAGTTCTGATTTGAATAAATTTCTGTGTGAATGTTTAGTAACATAGAATACATCACATATAATCTGGGTTTTTTTCTCAAGCAGACATTATGCAAATTAGATGAACTTTGATTTATTTAGTGCTACTTATACACAGTGAGTGCATGTGTCAATATGGCTTGGGCTAGAGGCTGTATTTATGAACTGATCTTCACAAAACTTCTTGGGTACATTTGTTATCCCCTTGGGATGAGAACGAGTGTTTCTGGGTGCGGTCCAAAATTCAAGATGGCTGCCAGTGTCCATTTTGTACCGAAATTAAGTCCAATCATTTTTTGTACACAAAAAATGATCGGTATGAACCAATCTTTACGAAACTTCTTGAGTACCTTTGTTATCACCGTGGGACGAGAATGAGTGTTTTGGGGCGTGGCCCAAAATTCAAGATGGCCACCAGCAGCAGGGTTTCCGCTAGGGGAAAGGGAATGAGGTCTTTTGCATGGCGACCGATGATCGTCGGTACCACGGGCCATGAAAAATTTTGAATTCCGGAATCCCAAAACCCCCATTTCCTTGCATCTGAGAGGATATTTTGCATCTTTCCACGGAGATATATCTGTCCGATTTTACACATTGACAGCCAGTAATTTCCGATGAATAAGACGTAATAAGAGAAAATGGTTGCTCAACTAAAAAATAATTTGTAGTGTACGTGACTTTCTATTCGCCCAGGGCATTTCGTCCCAATAAAACTGTCAAGCCTTGGCATTTTCATTGGAACTAAACGTCTTGGACGAATAGAAAGTGAGAGTAGGAAGGGATGATTTGCCCATAATTTAAAAAGTCAATTTTAAATTGGGGGCGAAATGGCGCTTGTGAGATATTTTAGCAGACACAAGCACTGCGCAGAAATCTCGTTGCACGTGCATGGTACAAATTTTGGCGTTTGCAGCCACTATGAAAACGAATACCAATGTAGACTTTGGTTCGGTAAATCTCTACATTACAAAAACTTTGCGGGTAAAATAGCTTGGATCTTACCATTTTCTTATCAACCTACCTCAATTGTTTACTACAGGCTTGCACTACAGTGGAAGAACCTAACTCGGATAAAATACCCTCTATTTTAATCTTTCCCAAGATTTGGGAAAGAAAAGTGGTGTAAAAACACCACGAAAAAATAAGCCAAAACTGGGTTGAGTGGCATCGGCGCACACCCAGTATGGGACGCTCTTCCATAGTACAAATCCACGACTACCGTAAAACAGTGTGCAGTGCGTCAATTCGTCATTCTTTTGATTATCCGCACACGTGGTGGATGTGTGCCATCTTGCTCAGTAACAGTGATATTTTAACTCGTCGATAATGGTTTTCCTGTGACTGGAATTATGGATCTTAAGATCGTATAATAACAGGACTGTGTTTTATATATTCTCGTTTATATTTTCAACCACATTCTCATTGTATATTATTTACTATTCCGTTTTCGCGAATGTTTTGTTTTCGACATCACGCGATTCAACAATGAATTTTTCGGTTGATGAATTAATTGTTTTTATAGTTAGGTGTCAATCAATGACTGTCTGGGCAGGATTTCTTCACTCTGTTGAGGGCTGAATTTCTGTTTTTTCGGTCCCTGTCGATCGTCTGGGTTCTGTCGTATACCCACCGGTTCTTTTCTGCCACCTTCCCTCGTAGTTGAGGGTGTTCTACTTTCTGTTGAGTGCCCCTTTTTTCTTCTCCTGCTCTCACCTCTGTTATTTCCAGTTCGGTTCCTTTAGGGCAATTCCTTTTGCCCTCGCCTTGGTACGTTCTCGTGGCCGTTTCTTCCACACCCGCAGGTGGTGTGGAACACTGTCGTTTCGGGAGCCTCCCAACTCGACCACGTCTGGTGTGAGTTTGACCCCCTCCATGGGGGATGTGCAGCTCCTCCTGCTCCCGCAGGGGGGTGGGTGAGGGGGGGAACACTGTCGTTTCGGGGCCCCCTGACTCGACCACGTCTGGTGTGAGTTTGACCCCCTCTGTGGGTGATGTGCAGCTCCTCTCGCTCCCGCAGGGGGTGTGGAACGCTGTCGTTTCGGGGTCGCCCGATTCGACCACGTCTGGTGAGAATTGCCCCCCCTCTGTGGGGGATGTGCAGCTCCTCCCGCACCAGTGGGGGGTGGGGAACGCTGTCGTTTCAGGGCTTCCCGACTCGGCCATGTCTGGTGAGAGTTATTCCCCTTCCATGGGGAATGTGCAGTTTTTTACCGTGGTGGATACTGCGGGAGCTGTTGGATTTCTGGTGAAGAGATGCCTGGTTCCGAGACTATGCACCCTCTCCAGTCGACATCTGAGGCTGTCACTTGGGTTGTGACTCCTCCTTTGGAGGCCGAGCTTGGTGGCTCTCTCCGCTTTTCCGCCAGTTCCAACAGCTCCTGTCGTATCTGCTGCTACTGCTGTTCCGTCTACAATGTCATTGGGTACCGTTTTTAGCCGGCCTCGGCTTATCCCTGCAAGTGTCTGCAGGGATGTCTGTAGTGTGGTTGTAGGGTATCGACCTCAGCCTGCCCCAACTTCAACTCGGCGAAGTCTGAAGGGGCTGCCAACTGAACCCCCTACTGTGTCCTCTCAGCCGTTGAGCACAGTAGTTTTATACCTGCAGTGGTCTGCTGCAGTGTCTGGGAGTGTAGATGTGGGGGTATTGGCCTCAGCCTTCCCTGACTTCAACTCGGCGAAGTTGGAAGTGGCTGCCGGCCGGACCGTCTACTGTGGTCTGAGTGCCGTCGAGCACCACAGTTGTGTTATTGGATTCGGATGTTCTTAGTGGGGACACTATGAACTCATGGCGTTTCCGTCCACTCATTCTGGCCACATGGCCAGTTTTGGGGGACCAACGTCTTTTGTGCAGCCTGGACCTTCTGCCACGCAGAGGTCCACGGTGACTGTCATGAGTTCCCACTATGTTGATCCTCGGGGTGTGTCGTACCCCTATACACGTCTGCCTTCAGACGTTTCGGCTGTCGCTCGTCATCCAGCGTCGGGTGTTTTGGAGGATCGTGACCCTTCGCTGGTTAAGAGGGTCAGAGGTGAAGCCACTTTGCCGGTTCGTTTCCCTGTTGAACCGGCCAGTGCGGGCAGTGAGCTTAGGTAGGCCTCTAATTACTCACACAGGTTCTGTCAAAGAGCCTTCCCGTTGCTTCCAGCGAGGCAGCGAGTGGTTTCCAGGTGCCCCATATGGCATTGCCTCCCGGGATTGGAAACAGGCCGCTTTCTGATCCCCCTGGTGTTCCGACACCATGGGAGGCGTCGGCTGGTTTGCCCACGATGGGCTATATATCTTCCGACTCGGGAAGAGTCAGATTTGCTTGATGTCGAGAGCCAGCAGTCTTCTGATTTGGGGGCAGCTCTTGATTTTGTGTTTGGGTTCCTTCCGGATCTCAAACCATCAAACCAGCCGACAGTGTCAGCCAGGCCACGATCATCGGTCGCGCGCCAACAGCCTATGGAGCAACCTGCTTCTGGGCATCTTTGACCGTGCCAGTCGGTACAGTTGGTTGAAGCATTTTCAGCCTTGGACTCAAAGCTGCGTTCCAAGGCTATGAAGGCTCCATTCTTCACCAGGGTTGACACCTTTTTGCCACCGGTGCGTTATCGTTACTACGATTTTGCCAATCTGTCAGTCTGCCAGACTTTGACGGTTTTAGATCAGGACTCCAATTCCCTTGGGCTTTCCAAGCCCAAGTCTGCCGTCATTCCGATGACTACTCTGGAGTCCATTTCAGCTTGACGAGGTACAGACTCCTTTGTGTGTGCTGTCCAAGGCACTCATGCGTCTTACTCACACGCATGCCTGTAACACGGCTAATCTGGAATTAGTTCGGAGGGACTCTGTGCTGGATACAGGCCGATCCCTTCCTGAGGAGCAGCGCGCTACTCTTCGATCTGCTTCTTTGGCAAGTCCGCAACTTTTCCATGTCGACAGTCCGGGATGACGTCCTACGTCATTCCAAAGATCAGCTGCTGTTTCTTCAGCTTAATCAGCCTTCTAGGGGAGGCAGGGGCCATTCCAAGCCTAACAAGTACCCTTCTGCTTCCTCTGCGAAGCAAAAGACTGATCCTTCTGCCACCGCTTCTACTTCTTACTCCAGGGGTAAGGGTAAGCGTCGGCAGACTAGAGGGAAGTATCAGGATTCTTCATTCAGTTGAGGGGGTGGTTTCTCCTCTCGCGGGCTTCGTCGGGGCTCGAAATGAAGGTCCTCACCTCGACTGGTCCCAGGTTGGAGGAAGGATAGCAGAACTCGCAGACCGTTGAGCCACCATCACATCCGATCCTTGGGTGTTAGATGTTGTTCGGTCCGGGCTGCGAATATCCTTCCGACGGCACCCCACTCTGACCAGGGTGCATCTTCCAACCACAGTTCCTTCAGACGTTTTACATCGGGAACTTTTGTCCATGGACAATCTCCTGACAAAGGGGGCGATCGAGGTCATCAAGAACATTCAGTCAGTGGGGTTCTATTCCCGCCTGTTCTTGGTGTCGAAGAAGGATGGCCGACTCTGACCGGTTATCGATCCGAGTATCCTGAACCAGTCTATCATTTCTCCCAAGTTCAGCATGGAGACTTTCAGGTCGGTCTGCCGTTCAATTCACCAGGGAGATTTCGCTTGCAGCTTCGACCTGCGAGACGCTTACTTTCACGTTCCGATTCATTGGGCGTCACGGCAGTATCTCAGGTTCGCTTTTCTGGGACGAGTTTACCAGTTCAAGGCCATGCCTTTCAGCCTCAACCTGACTCCTTGGGCCTTCACCTGACTGATGTCGCATGTGATAGCTTTCCATCACACACAGTCCAGGGTGACTACTTCGGCATATCTGGTCGATATCCTCCAGAGGCATTCCAATGCTGCCTTACTGGAGTCGGATGTCGCCACTCTGTTGAGCTTGCTCACGTCGCTTGGGTTCAGAGTCAACGAGGAGAGATCGGAACTGGTCCCTTCTCAGTCGTTTTGTCATGTGGGGATGGCTTTCTGCACCCAATTCAATTTGATGGCGGTTCCCCAGGCCAAGGCTCTGGTTCTCTCAGCTTTTGCTCTGACTCTGTCCCAGTCCACATCCGCGACGGCACGGAGTATTCTCTGGCTGATCGGTCTCTGCGGTTCGGTGACGGATTTCATTCCTCTAGGTCGGCTGCGTGTCATCAGACCTCTCCAACACTTTCTGCTCAGTCGTTGGAGGCCGAATGTCGATTCTCTGGATCTGGTGCTTCAGTTACCAGATTCTCTTATCCTCACCTTCTCCACTGGACGAATGTTCAGTGGATCACGCAGGGTGTCCTGTTGGACTTAAACCCACGTCTGATCGCATTCTGACGGCAGATGTCAGCGATCTCGGATGGGGTGCGACGTTGGATCCTCTAGGTCTTTCCCTTCACGGGATGTGGGACCAGGATCGGACATCTACACATCAGCCAGCAGAGCTTCTTGCTCTTCTTCTGAGTTTCAGGCAGTGGATCCCTCACCTGTCGAATCGTCAGGTCCTTCTGTTGTTCGACTATTCGACAGTGGTTGCTTACATTCGGGACCAGGGCGGCACGCACTCGGTTCCAATGTACAAATTGGCTCGGGATCTTCTACTGCTCGCTCAGGATGTCACTGCCGGTGTGGTTGTTCATCACATTTCCGGTCGTCTGAACGTCCTAACCGACTCCCTGTCCCGACGGGGCAGGTTCTTTTCCACCGAGTGGATGCTCCACATGGCAGGTTCCATCGATCTCTTTGCGGCTCGTTGGAACCATCAGGTGGACACTTTCGTGTCCCCGTGCCCAGATGCTTTCGCCGTGGACACTCTGGCCCTCCTTTGGGGCGGTCTTGTCGGCTACGCCTTCCTGCCAGTTTCGATTCTACCTCGGGTTCTTTCCCAGATATGAACCTGCAGTCGTCGAATCCTTTCGATCACACCCGTCTCCTCGGTGGGTGTGGGTCAATCTGCTCCGCTCTCTGTTAGCGGCGGTTCCGGCATGTCTCTCCACATTGCGACTTTCTTTGCCAAAGTTGCCCGAGGAGGTTTCAAGTTGACCTGACTTCATTGTGCCTTGGCACATGTCTTTTATCGGGTTCTGCCTCCTCCGTAGTGGTTTTTCGAGACACACAGTGGAGTTGCTTTTCTTCTTCAAGGAGGCACTCACTCCACTGGTTTAGCCTCTGTGGCTAAGTGGAAGGTTCTTCTGTCGATGGTGTGCGTTCAGTCTGTTGCTTCTGTCACTCCTTCGATCACACCGCTTACGGAGTTTCTGGTTTATGTTTTTTTCTGGGGGTCTCCAGCAATGGGTACAAGTCCATGCTTTGGAGACCTTTTTCATATGTGGTACCACATTGTTTCAACACTCATCCTTGCCTCTCCAACCTTGTTCAGCTCTTTTCCTTGAAAAGGCCTAGGACTTTGCAGTTTACTCCAAGATGGTCGCTTTCTTGGGTGCTGCTCTGCTTGGGGGTGGGGGCATTCGCACCTTTATCCTGGATTACTATGCGTTTTCTCACATGCCAGATCTCTCCTGCATCCATTTCTCGATGGATTTGTCTTGCTATTCGTGCAGCTTCCGCTCGTCTAGCTACTGGTGATTGTATTACCAATTGTTTTTTCTGCCATGAAGTGCGTGCATTGTCTTCCTCTTTTAATAACTCTGTCATGTTGTCGGATGACGGATGTTATACTGGCAACCTACTGGAGAAATGCTACATTCTCCTTTTATCTGCGACAGTTGCAGGAGCCGATAGAGGACCTTGGTCCTTGGGGGCCCTCTTTCTTCGGCTCAGACTGTTGTCTATCCCAGCCTTTCAGCTTTTTTCAGGGTCAGTTCCAGCTCTGTGCTGTTACTGCCCTTTTCTGTCTGTGTGTCGCACTTCACCATACGCCTCATCTTTCATTGTCTTTTCTAATGTTTGTGATGCTATGGTTTGATAGGCCTAGGGATCTCTTCCTCTGTCCACGGTTCCAGTGCTATTGAGTTATGTGTGTGTTGGTTATGTGATTCCCTCCATCCTTTTGTCTATTCAGCCTGTAGTAAACAATTGAGGTAGGTTGATAAGAAATATAAATTTTATAGTAAATTTCCTTTCTTATTATACCTACTGAAATTGTTTACATGGAGGCCCTCCCGTCTTCTTATTCGGGTAAGAATCCTTCCTCCCCACTGATCACATAACTCCTGTGTTGTTCGGAATCAAAAGAATGACGAATTGACACACTGCGCACTGTTTTACGGTAGTCGTGGATTTGTACTATGGAAGAGCGTCCCATACCGGGTGTGCGCCGATGGCGCTCAACCCAATTTTGGCTTATTTTTTCATGGTGTTTTTATACCACTTTTCTTTCCCAAATCTTGGGAAAGATTAAAATAGAGAGTATTTTATCCGAGTTAGGTTCTTCCACTGTAGTGTAAGCCTCTAGTAAACAATTTCTGTAGGTATAATAAGAAAGGAAATTTACTATAAAATTTATATTTTTCCCGACAAACACACTGAATTTAAATCAGAATTTCTGAACTCCTGATTCTCGCTGTCAAGTCGAAAAAAGACAGAGGCTGGTCTTCTGTGTTCTCTGATTCCAGTTGGTTAATCCTGGTCACATGAGGCCTCAGAGTGGTGGAATTCGTCTTCACAGCTGGAACAGGTTCCGGAGAGTTCTGGAAGTCTTCTCCTGGTTCACAGGTTGTCTGATGACATCACGTGAGTGGGATTATATAGGAATTCTACAACAATACTCGATATTACTATTGTTTGATGTCTTTGATGTTGAAAAACCGCTTTGAAATCAATTACTCTCCAGGTGCTGCGACAGAATGGTAAAACGGACATGTGTTTTGTTTTCAATGAAATATGTGTACGGAAATCGGCAGAAGAAGTTTAGAAACGGCAATTCTACAAGCTAGGAACTAAATGTAGTCTCGGGGGACGGGCAGATCATGGCGAATTTAAAAAATTCTGTTCTGTCGGGAAGGTGACCTGGCAGTGGAATGCTGCCGTTTGAAGGCCGCTGTACCGGTATAACAGAAACCTTGCAGCAGCCATTTTGTACTTTAGTTAGTACAATCATTTTTTTTGTACAGAACTTCTGTATGAAAGTTCTGATTTGAATCAATTTTTGTATGAATGTTTAGTAACATGGAATACATCACATATAATACAGGTTTTTTTCTTGTGCAAAAATTATGCAAATTAGATGAACTTTGATTTATTCAGTGCTACTTATACACAGTAAGTGTACATGTCAATACGGCTTGGGCTAGAGGCTGTATTTATGAACCGATCTTCACGAAACTTCTTGGGTACCTTTTTTATCACCTTGGGATGAGAACGAGTATTTTTGGTTGCGATCCAAAATTCAAGATGGCTGCCAGTGGCCATTTTGTACGGAAATTAGGTCCAATCAGTTTTTTGTACACCACTTCTATACGGCTCAGGCTAGAGGCTGTATTTATGAACCGATCTTTATGAAACTTCTTGGGTACCTTTGTTATCACCTTGGGACGAGAATGAGTGTTTCTGGGTACCTTTGTTATCACTGTGGGACGAGAACGAGTGTTTTGGGGTTCAGTCCAAAATTTAAGATGGCTGTCGGCGGCCATTTTGTACCAAAATTAAGTACAATCAGTTTTTGGTACAGAACTTCTGTATGATGGTTCTGATTTGAATACATTTTTGAATGAATGTTTAGTAACATGGAATACATCACATATAGTACGGGTTTTTTTCTCATGCAGAAATTATGCAAATTAAATTAACTTTTGATTTATTCAGTGCAACTTACACACAGTAAGTGCACATGTCAATACGGCTCAGGCTGGAGGCTGT
Organism: Pictodentalium vernedei; assembly: GCA_031216915.1. Classification (NCBI taxonomy): domain Eukaryota; kingdom Metazoa; phylum Mollusca; class Scaphopoda; order Dentaliida; family Dentaliidae; genus Pictodentalium; species Pictodentalium vernedei. Next base: position 102,169,217 of record CM062290.1, read on the forward strand.
ATTTATGAACCGATCTTCATGAAACTTCTTGTGTACCTTTGTTATCACCTTGGGACGAGAATGAGTGTTTCTGGGTGCGGTCCAAAATTCAAGATGGCTGCCAGTGGCCATTTTGTACCGAAATTAGGTCTAATCAGTTTTTTGTACACAACTTCTATACGGCTCAGGCTAGAGGCCGTATTGATGAACCGATCTTCACGAAACTTCTTGGATACCTTTGTTATCACCTTCAAACAGGAACAAGTTTTTTTGGGTCCCTTTGTTATCACTGTGCTATGAGAACAAATATTTTGGGGTCCAGTCAGACCCACTCTGGGACTCAAAGATTTCTTTTCTAGTTTAGCATCTGACTGTCACCCACCTTTACAATACTTTACCTATACATTTGTTACAGGCTACAGTCAGTATTTATATACAGTCTGTTACAATACTTTATATGTACCTTTGTTATCAGGGGGCGCGGTGGCTCAGTTGGTAGAGGTGCAGGCTGCAAGCCGAGAGGTCCTCGGTTCGAATCCCACCTGCGGCAACCGCATTGTGTCCTTGGGCAAGACACTTCACCCCGATTGCTTACATGGGGGCACGATGACGCTGTGTACTGAGGCGTACTGCACGTCGATGGTGCGCATGTCTTCAACCAATCTAACCCTGCCTGTGCTGCGGTGCAGAGTTCAGAGTTACGATGTTGGAGAGCTGACAGCTGCTCGTCGTTGCTCGGTGGTTCTCTCCGGGTACTCCACCCGTAAAACTGTCACGGTCACGATTAGCCATTGTGCATAAGTATGTGACCTTAAACACCAATATATAAATAAATAAATACCTTTGTTATCAGGTCATTGTCTAGATGTTTGTCATTGCTGTGTCACATACTATACATGTACATGTCTTAACAAGTTGAGCTACAGTGTCATTGTCACTTACATTTTACTTACATCCCTGAAAATCATCCTCAGGTTCCCTGAAAAATTATTCTGAAGTTTAACATGTCTGGTTAGATATTTGATTTCAAATACAAATAATATATTATCAAATTTCTGAAATTTTATTTTCTATAAAGCAACATGAAAATGGTCACAAGACCATTTAACTCACTTCCACTTGCCCAGCATTCTTGCCCTGAACTTTTGTAGTTTTGTTTGCTTCAATTCAGTGTTCAATTTCTCATAAAATCCCAATTGTTCCTTCACCTTACAGAACAGCTATATCCTGCCAGTGATATATACAAAAATAACCATTCCAATTTTTTTTTTTTTTTTCAATTTTTGTCTCCAAAACTTAACCTCTCATTGAAATAATATCATTGAGTTCATTCCATTGATGTGTGATAAATTATATATTAGAGGCAAAAATTAAACTATTCGTTATTCAAGAAATTGTTTTTACATTTGTTCACTAGTCATGTTTGGTAAAGAGCTATAGCTATATTACAGTCAGATGTTTACCTGGGAGTCAAATGTAGCCCATCCAAAATTTTACGGCAGAATCAACCCTGTTAATTAAGGGCAAATTGCCTAGGCTAAAAAATAGCCTAGGCCAAATAATTTGCCTCTGCTGAAAGCTTAGTCTGTGATGCAGACCGCCTCACCCCAAGGAATATAGCGCCAAGCAGGGGAGAGTACGATAGGGGGTGTCCCCCTCTTGTTGGTGGGGGTCCAGGAAAATGTTTTGATTTTGAGTGCAAAAGCAGGCTTATAGTCGTACTTCAGCATGGAATATACCGTTCAACTAGCTATCAGCTTTACACAATGCATAGTGTAGTTTTTTGATATTTTACACAAGTTTTATGTGTCAGTGGAGATCAACAGTAGTCCAGTATTTCTTTTCAAAGAAAATGAATCAACAGCTCAGTCTAGACTGAGTTGTTGATTCATTTTCAGAGAAAAGGAATATACAGAAACGACTCTTGAATTTTCGAGTCGACTAGTCATTAGCCGAAAATCAAGTCGAAGTCAACTGATTGGCAGTACACCATGTAATTACAATGAAAAACATTGAAAACAGAAAACAGGTGACTGAAGAAGTGTACTCCTTGAGAAGGAAAAAGGCTAATAGGAAAAAACTGGAATCAATTCTAGGCAAGCTTAATTTTGTTTCGGCTTGTGTCAAACATGGTCGAATTTTTATTTCTAGGCGTCTCTCGTGGCTTCGGACCCTTGAAGCCAATAGTAGAACCAAATATAAAATTCCAGAATTTGTTAAAGATTTTTATTGGTGGTCCAAATTCCTTGTGGAATATTTATTTATTTGTGTTTAGGGTCACATATTTCTGCACAATGGCTAATCATGACCGCGACAGTTTTACGGGTGGAGGAAGCCGGAGTACCCGGAGTGAACCACAGAGCAATGGCGAGCAACTGTCAGCTCCCCAACATACTAACTCCACACAAGTAGGGTTAGCATTGGTTGAAGGCAAGTGCACCATCGATGTGCAGAATGCCTTAGTACACAACGCCACCGTGCCCCCACGTGGGCAATGGGGGTGAAGTGTCTTGCCCAAGGACACAACGTGGTTGCCGCAGGTGAGATTCGAACCGAGGACCAATACAATGGTACTTCTATGATGGATTTGGAGCAGTGGGCAGAACCAGATAATCATTTTTCATGTGAGATAAAAAATTACACATAAACCACCTAGAGCTTCTCACTGTTTTTGTCTGTTTAAAATTGTGGGGACCTCAGCTTTCAGATCAAAAGGTTGTTGTTTTTTGTGATAGTTTAGTTTCAGTATCTGTTTTAAATTCTGGTTCAAGTAAAAACTTGTTCCTTCAGAAATGCTTAAGGGAAATTTTATATTTAGCCGTCAAGTTTTAATTTCAAATACGGGGTAAACATCTAAAAAGCTCAGAAGATAGAATTGCAGATTTGCTGTCAAAGTGGTGTGATTCAACATCAACAGAATTTTTCAAGATAATTGATAAAAATCATTACAGTGAAATTCAAGTGCCAGACACTTTGTTCAGTTTTCTACACAATTGGTAAATTTATCTAAATTATAACAATTTCCAGTACAGACATACCCATAAACTATTTAGTTAAGCCAATGATTGAAACACGTCACTTTTTATGTTTCTGACTGGTCCGTCCGTCAGTCCTACTTGTTTTCCGGACTTTTTTTCTACACGCTTCCAGATATTGAGCTGATTTTTGGTATGTGAGTCTAACTATTGTGGTCTACAGATCAAGTTTGCATTTCTTTCCGCTCCACTGATTTTTACTGAAATTACGGCCCTTGGACTCTGAAAAATTCATCAAAATTACAGTTTTCCGGACTTTTTTTTTTACATGCTTCCAGATATTGAGCTGTTTTTGGGTATATTAGTCTAACATGGTGGCCTACAGATCAAGTTTGCATTTTGTTCCGCTCCACTGATTTTTATCAAAATTACGTCCCTTGAACTTTGAAAAGTTCCTCAAAATTAGTTTTGCAGACTTTTTTCCTACACGCTTCCAGATATTGAGATGATTTTTGGTATGTTAGTCTAACATGGTGGCCTACAGAACAAGTTTGGGTTTTGTTCCGCTCCACTGATTTTTACCGAAATTACGACCCTTGGACTCTGAAAAATGCATTAAAATTACAGTTTTCCGGACTTTTTTTCTACACGCTTCCAGATATTGAGCTGATGTTTGGTATGTTAGTCTGACATGGTGGCCTACAGATCAAGTTTGCATTTTGTTCTGCTCCACTGATTTTTACCGAAATTACGGCCCTTGAACTTTGAAAAGTACATCAAAATTACAGTTTTCCGGACTTTTTTCCTACACGCTTCCAGATATTGAGCTGATTTTTGATATGTTAGTCTAACATGGTGGCCTACAGAACAAATTTGGGTTTTGTTCCGTTCCACTGATTTTTACCAAAATTACGGCCCCATAGACTTTGAAAAGTTCATCAAAATTACAGTTTTCCAGGCTTTTTCTCTGCTTGAATTCTTTCAATACCGTTGAAACTACAGAACACTGTTTTCTGCAGTATTCCTAGAATCTATGTTTATTTTTAAAAATGATTAGAGCTTGAAATATCGGGGCACGTGGGGTATGTGAGCGTGCTCACTAAGGTTCTATATTTTGTTGTTGTTATTTTTCAGACATTACCTTAAACATTTTAAAGAAGGAAGTGACAGATTCAACCTTGGCAGCCTTTGCACAAAGGAACTATTAACAATTTGAAAACACAGTTTGAAGCATTTCTGTTATTCTGTAATTACTTTGGCTTACAGGCTTTGCCTGTCAGCAGTAATACTTTAAATGTATATGCACAATTCTTAAGCAGATCGTTGAAATCAACTTCATCAATTAAAAACTATATCAGTGGAGTTAAAGCTCTGCATCTTCTTTTAAGTTTGGATTTCCCACAAAGCAATTATCACCTAAATTTAATTTTGGAAGGAATTTCAAGACAAAAGCCTCGTACAATCAAAAGGACACACCCCATTACCCCCCAATTATTGTTATAATTTTTGGGATTTTTAAACATGCACAACCCAACGAATGCTACTTATTGGTGTCTGTTTCTTATTGCCTTTTTTTCCTTTTTAAGAAAATCAAATCTGGTACCCGATTCAGCTCTCACTTTCAATCCCCTGAAGCAGCTCACAACAAGCCAGAAAATAAGCAGACTGTCATCAGCAAAATGAGGTCCCCAGAGGGTGAATTTAGTGATGCTACCCTGCATAGCAGGGTAGCATCACTAAATTTACCCTCTATGAACCACGATCTGAATCAGGGTCTCAAGAGAAAACAGAAAGAGGTTCCCAAAGCATAAATTGGCCCACTGTATGGGATAGCATCAGCAAATTCACCCTCTGGGCACCCCATTCTGCAAATGTCAGACTGCTTATTTTCAGGCCTGGCTCACAACAAAAAAATATTGAAATCCATGAAGATGAATTAATTGTCAACTTCTACTGGAGCAAGACAATTCAATTAGGTGAACGTTCCTTGCATATTCCTATGGTTGGAATTCCTGAATCGCCACTATGCCCCCTTCAAGCTTATAACAACATGTGCAGCTTACTCCCAGCTGAGCCCGATTCACCTGCCTTCCAGTTGCCGAAAAGTAACAAAAGAATTCCTGTTACATATTCCATGTTACAGAAATTCTTGAAAGATCTGATTTCTAAATGTAGCAAAGATCCAAAATTATATTCTTCACACAGCTTTCGACGAGGGGGTGCCACATTTGCCTTTCACTGTGGGGTATCGCCTAATTTGATTCAGTTTCTTGGGGATTGGAAGAGTGATGCTTATAAACAGTATTTAGAATTTACTATGAAAGAAAAAATTCAAATCAGTGAAACTTTCAAATATTTTATTATCTCAGATAATATTCTATAATATTTTTCAGGCAAGGGTGTTTCAAAATCAGTTATTATCATGTCCGACTCCATTGCGAAATATGTCACTGGTATCCATTGGACCAATGTGAAAACCTATTCAGGGGCCTCAATTGGGAGACCCACCAGCATTATCCAAAGGGAAGCTAAGTTGGACTGTGATTTTCTGATACTACATGTTGGGACTAATGACATTCATGATCTTTCCATATCCGAGATGATGGCTGCCTACAATAATTTAACCCTTTGAGACTTTAATTATCTTGATATTCAAACGTCACTGGGAATTCAGTTTCTTCAATGTTTTTAATGTGCCGTCAAACGTCGGGAAATACAAATAAGATAATTTTTCAAATTAGTGATTAACTGGTTGAGGGCTAGATTATTTTTGGTGGTCTGAATTTGTTACTCAAAACTTGTTTTATTACAATTTATTGGAGAGTGCCTCAGGCACTCTCCAATAATTTGTAATAAAACAATTTTATGTAAAAATATTATTTATGTTTGACTGAATATGAAATATAAAGAAGGAAAGTGTTGGGTTTTGCTTTGGTATCCTCATTTTTTTGAAAGACAGAATAGTGGCTTCTATCACTCAACCAGTTAAGAAGTCTTGACCGCAGGATAATATTAGTATTTTAAGCTGCGATAACATTTGGCTCAATGGTTGTCACTCAGCACTATTCAGGAGAAAATAGGAATTGAGGTTAAAATTTTTTGAAAATCAAAAAAAAAATAACAAAACAAATGCCCACAACATATCAACACGCTGTTTGATTTTGTTTGTCATAAGACGTACAAAAGTATCAAAGGGTTAATCACTATAATTCAAAACATCAACCAATGTCAAATTATTTTTTCAGCAATCTTTCCTAGGCCATGTGATTTTAATTCTTTTAAGGATAAAGTAATTTTGGCCAACAGGTCTCTTTCAAAATTGTGCAATCTTCACCATATATGGTTTGTTAAAACCTTTAAGCCATTTATCCATAAAGGGACCAATCGTCCAATGAGGCACTTGTATGCCGTCCAGGATGGGGGTTTACATCTTAATGCCGAGGGAACCAGAGTTTTAAAAAACTTCTTTATTCAGGTTGTTAAACACTTGAAGTTTACAAAGCTTGCTCATTAAATTTCTATTTCCTTTTTTTTCAGGAGAAAGTAATCCATTATGAGGACCCTTCTCTTTACCTTTCCTTTAAAGGTATTAATGATCACCTTTAGGGTTTGTCTTTTCTTCTAGAAGTTCTGGAGCAGCCATGGACAACTTCAGTGTTTTTTCACATTGGAGGCCTTTGGCTTGGTGGACTCAGTCCAATATGTAAGTGTACTTCATATTTATTTGCATGATTACTTTTCACATCTGGGCAATTGGTTGCCTCAGAAGCGTGTTTGCTCGGACAGATACTTTCCATTGGGATTCAGTTTGACAAGTGTATGGTTGTACACGTTATATCGCCAATTTTCGACCTGTCTACGTATTCCGACTCCAGCATACGTTAGAAGTTTGCACTGTTAATAACCGGGATCACCATGATAGCCTTAGCTACTGAAGTGGCGTTAAGCACCAATAATTAATAACTGGGTGCCTGTTGGGCGAATATACATAGGATTATTTGGTACCGCTGTTCACTGATTCCAGAGCACTTCCCTTTTTTGTTTTGAAGAATATTCCTTCAAAAAAGGGGGGGGGGGGGGGGGGGTGGTGAGGTGATTTTTCTTCATCTCTTCTGGCTTGATAAATGTGTAACTATGAGTGAAGCTGTTTTGTCTGTAGATTATTACTGATCTTAGATACGTCTTGTTTTTCTGACATATAAATGCGAATGTCTGTATCTACATCTCTATCTCTCTATCTTTGTTCTGGGTGAACTCCTCCGTTTCTCGACCGATCGATCTCAAATTTTCTACACGGGGTTAATCGTCCCTGCGAGTAACATGGGATGGGTGCCGTGCCCGTGCAGGGTGACCTTGACCTTGATGACCGTGACCTTTTATTTCGAAAACAGCTGGGCCGATCGGGCTAAAATTTCTTAGTTGCGAGTATATTGACCCATCGATCATTTTTACTTGATCGGGGTGCCTGTGTAGGGTGACCTTGACCTTTTATTTCGAAAACGGCTGGGCCGATCAGGCTAAAATTTCATATGTGCGGGTATATTGACCCATCGATCTTTTTGACTTTATCGGAGTGACCTTGACCTTGAAATTGGTGACCTTTACCTTTTATTTTGAAAACGGCTGGACCGATCGAGCTAAAATTTCATATGTGCGGGTATATTGACCGATCGATCATTTCGACTTTTATCGGAGTGCCAGTGCAGGGTGACCTTGACCTTCAAATTGGTGACCTTGACCGTCCATTTCGAAAACTGCTGAGCCGATCATATCCTAGGGAATATTGATATAACCATCTTCTCCTGTAACACCCGCTAGTTATATATATATGGCATGTGTTTGTGGTGGTTAGTCTCTCACTCTTGAATACGCCATCCTAATTTAAGTGACGTAGTCCGGACTAGCCTTAAATTGGGGGCGCATTACACCAAATTAGCATAATCATTCATGCTAAGAATACGGAATTACTTGGATATGGCTCCTTGTTAATGAGTTGTCTTCTCTATTATTGTACGGAGAGACATACATGTAATTCCTTTAAAAATTTATTCTCTTTTTCACCTTGGAATGCAGGCTTTCGAACTGTATTTGGTCTGCTAATTGTTAAGTCCTAGGCCCTCCTCCTTTTTACGATTCAGCTAAGTCTGGGCCAATGGTTGTAGTATAAAAATATGATAAATTTAAAGTAATTTGTATATTTTTTATACTTACCAATGGCCCAGATGTGGATGGCCCTCCCATGAGTGGGCACTCATTCCTCCCCGCTGAGTTATTATTTTAGTAGGCTCGTCTACAAAGAATGATGTTGGTGCCAGTTCCGGTCTCTCAGTACTGCGCATGTGCAGGTAGAAAAAGTATGGAGGGCCAGATAGGACTTTTAATTTTTGGTATTGTATGCAAATTTTGGGGATGGGGGGGGGGGGGGGAGCGTGTTCAAAATTTGTGTTTGGTCCTTGATAATATTGAGTTTGCACCAGCTAAGCTGTCATAATTAACATGTGCAAACCAATCTGAGATAACAGTGGGGGCATAGAAGTAACTGAAGTATGACAAAAATTCATCAAGATCTGTGGATAATTAACCCTAAACTAACCATCTAAATGTAATATAAATTGCTTCCTAAAAACTTCCAGAATTCTTCTAGTATTGTATTATTTTATCCTCTGAAATGTTACATAATATACCTAAGACAGTTTCCCAAGGATGAATGCTTGGTGTGCGTATTATTGGTTTGGAGTACAAGAATTATTAACCCTCTGAACTCAGATGTGAAAATAGCCAAGTTTTCAGCAGCAAATATTTTCCATAATTCAGTTTGATATTTACTAAACTTTTGGGGTCTGATTTGACTGAGAAAGCTTACCTTGCATCCACATGACTAGAATGGCCTGCGGTTTACATCTTGACTGAATTTCAACCTAAATAAATAGCAACCACTAACGCGTAATTTCATTTTAACAAGATTGTGCAGTAGTTGTTGGTGTTTGTTTAAACAGAAATTCTATTTAGTATTTATAAGTAATGTTTATTGTATTATAAGTAATGGAAAGTTGGGTAGAGAATAGGTGATAGGTTATTATGTGCCCAACTTGAAAAGTTGAAGAGGTATCTAGTGGAGACCTCTGTCCATCCTTCTGTTCGTCTATCCCTCAGTCTTTCTGTTCGTCCATCCGTCCATGCAATCATTTTCCTCTTGTATCTCAGCCACTGCTATTCCGATTTGAATTATATTTGCTGTTGTGATACAGCCTCATGGGGAACAATACTTAATTAGCGTGAGTTTCTTCTACACAGTTATGGCCCTTTTTCACTCTTTCGACTTGGAAATTTTGTTTGCAGGTTGGGGGCATTGGCCCACGCTTTGCATTGCCCTTCTTGTTTTCACGAAATCTAAGCAAAATTATAATTTGTCACTTTTTTTTCTACTGCCCATTTGTATTTATGCACAATGCTTCGCAGTTTTGAAGACCAAAATTTAAACTTAAAACATTTTTAGCTCAACTTTGGCGAAGCCAAATTTGAGCTTTTGTCATGGCCCGTCGTCCGTCTGTCCGTACGTCAACAATTGGATACGGCTCGGGCTAGAGGCCGTATTTATGAACCGATCTTTACGAAACTTCTTGGGTACCTTTGTTATGACCGTGGGAGGAGAACGAGTGTTTTTGGGGGCGGTCCGTAATTCAAGATGGCCGCCAGCTGCCATTTTGTACCGACGATGCAGAAATCTGTTTTTTGTACAGAACTTCCATATGAAAGCTCTGATTTGAATAATTTTTTGTATGAATGTTTAGTACCATGGGATACATCACATATAATACGGGTTTTTTTCTCGTGCGTAAATTGTGCAAATTAGACTAATTTTGATGTTTTTTGGTGTCACTTTCAGCACTGTAAGTGCAAATGCCAATACGGCTCGGGCTAGAGGCCGTATTTATGAACCAATCTTTACGAAACTTCTTGGGTACCTTTGGTATCACCGTGGGACGAGAACGAGTGTTTTTGGGTCCGGTTCGAAATTCAAGATGGCCGATGGCAGCCATTTTGTACAAAATTAGGTGCAATCAGATTTTTGCACAGAACTTCCATATGAAAGTGCTGATTTGAATAATCTTTTGTGTGAATGTTTAGTACCATGGGATTCATCCCATATAATACGGGTTTTTTTCTCGTGCAGAAATTATGCAAATTAGATGAACTTTGATTTTTTCAGTGCTGCTTACACACAATAAGTACACATGTCAATACGGCTCGGGCTAGAGTCTGTATTTATGAACTGATCTTCACGAAATGTCTTGGGTACCTTTGTTATCACCTTGGGACGAGAACGAGTGTTTCTGGGTGCGGTCTAAAATTCAAGATGGCTGCCAGTGGCCATTTTGTACCGAAATTAGGTCTAATCAGTTTTTTGTACACAACTTCTATACGGCTCAGACTGGAGGCCATATTTATGAACCAATCTTTACGAAACTTCTTGGGTACCTTTGTTATCACCGTGGGATGAGAGGGAGTGTTTTTTGGTGTGGTCCGAAATTCAAGATGGCCACCAGCAGCCATTTTGTACCAAAATTAGTGCAATCAGTCTTTTGTACAGAACTTCTCTATGAAAGTTCTGATTTTCATAAATTTTTGTAAGAATGTTTAGTAACATGGAATACATCACATATTGTAAGGTTTTTTTTTTCGTGCTTAAATTATGCAAATTAGATGAACTTTGATTTATTCAGTGCTACTTACACAATGTAAGCACACATGTCAATACGGCTCAGGGTAGAGGCTGTATTTATGAACCGATCTTCACAAAACTTCTTCGGTACCTTTGTTATCACCTTGGGACGAGAATGAGTGTTTCTGGTTGCGGTCCAAAATTCAAGATGGCTGCCAGTGGCCTAGGACTTAGATATTTGACATGTGGATGTATCACAATTGGACCGCATGTCACATGTAATCATGACCTTCATGTGACCTTGACCTCAAGGTCAAATTTATGTACTTTAATTAGGAAGTAATTGTCCAGAGCAGATTTTTTTTTTTTTTTGGACATGTGGATGTGTCACCATGAAACCGCATGTCCGCTACCTTGATGAACTGCTTGTGACCTTGACCTCTGACCTCAAGGTCAAATTTATGTACTTCAAATAGGGAATAATTGTCCAGATCAGAACTTTTTTGTTTTTGACCTAGACCTTAGATATTTGGTATGATTGTCAATATTATTCATGTATATATAATTTGCAGTGCATTAAATAGAAAGGAAGGGGAGACATATGTTTTAGTGTGCGAAAACAGTTTCTAGTTGAATATAATTTTCAAACACAAAACCATTTACCATACCTTCAGTACAAATTTGATCTGTTAATTGCATATGGGTTGTTGAGTAAACTCCTGTTAATTGTATATAAATTTTTGTAATATGTCAAAACAATTACTGTGACACTCACCAAATTCCCCTTATTTATCAACCTGTTTGGCCTCACTACATCCAATACAGGCATTTATTCTGTCTTGTTTGACAGAGCTCTATGAGCTCTGTCAAACAAGATATAATAGAATAAATGCTCAGTTTACCTCCAGAACACAGGAAGCTGACCAAATCCCTGTTAATTGTATACTCCTGTTAATTGAATAATTTTCACTGGCAAAATGGATATTCAATTAAGAGGATTCTACTGTACTTATATTGCACCTAAAGACGTAAACAGCATGACTGCAGTAGCAGAATAGAAAAAAATGTATCACATGCTCTTCTTGCAGGTTACTACCGTATTAGATTGTGTAACCTGCTAACAGGTTACAATTACAATGTAATCTCTTTATTTCCAGGCATGTATTTTGCTGGTTTTTGAAATATTCTATTTAAAATGAACGTTTTTTCAATCTATTTTCAGTTAGCTGATGAGAAGAACAGAGCAAAATATTTTTGGACCTGAGATGGAAAAGTACAGCATATCATTTTCTGTTCCATTCCGATGTCTGCAGATTGTTTTGTGAATGTGCTTTTTGAAAGAACATTGTTACCTCATGAACATTTTATTTTGAATATTTGTTACATGGATGTACACTATATTGTATAATAAGAAAATTTATGTGGTGGGTGGAAGTGCCATGCATTCTTGCTGGCAAGTGTTATACTGTATGAAATGCAAGCTTTTCACCCTTCACCCAGTGCAGAAGATGTCACAATTTTAGAAGATATCAAAATTTATTGTGCCCCCGACCTGAAAAGTTGAAGGGGCATCTAATGGAGACCTCTGTCCATCTGTCCATCCGTCCATTTTATCCTTCCATTCGTCCATCTGTACCAACATTTTCCGTTGTATCTCAGCCATTGCTACTCTGTTTAGAAAGATATGTGGTGTTGTGATAGAGCATAATCTGGGAACAATACCTGTGTAGCATAAGTTTCTTCCACATTTTTTCCAGAGTTATGGCCCTTTTTCACTTTTGACTTAGAAAATTTTTTGCTCGTTCCAGTGAGGGGATCACATGATATGGTTTGGTTTTGGTTTTGGTTTTGATATGGTTTTGTTGAATTTCTTTTGAAAATATACATTTAGTGAACTGCTTAATTTGTAAATTATGCATGCATATGTGGCTAAGTCATTAGGCAGATGGTTAACACTTAAGCCAACCTGCCTGATTTGGACACAATATTCATAACACATGTTGTACAGCATGGAATACTATTTTCTCTTCATACCAAAGCACAGGTTATCAGGCCTGTCATTATTAGAAATGCAGGAGGGCTAAAAATCGCTCCCTCGCATGTGTTAGGTGAGCGATTAGCTCTCCTGAAGCTTACAAAAAGATAAACGTAGCAAAATGAAGTTTCACTATTAATGAATTCTGCCTAGTGTGCTTTGTACATTTTATTTGGTGCTGCTTACAAGGTAGTCTCTGTGAGATGGCTACACTGCCCCTCCCACCCCTCTGGGCCCCAGCAAGGCAGTGTTACCATCTTACAGAGACCACAAACATATTAGATGTGGGTTTTAGGGATAGGCGGTTACAGTAATCATCATTTTCTAAGTCCAGGAGGGCTAGTTTTTACCTCATTTTTTTTAAGGCGAGCAGTAGACGAGAGAATAAAACGCTCTCCTCAAAATGTCAGGCCTGAGTTATAATCCCCTCAGTGGAACAAGCTCAATAAACTTTTTCAAGAGGGGTCATAATACTTGTTTCTGGATTAGAAATTAAAAATAATATTAAACAGCAATATTGTTAATTGCTTTGACATATTTTACCAGTGTATTGTGAATAGTTATTCCTTGTATATGAAGCCTATAAATGTGTGGAACTGGACACTTGAGAATTTTGTGAAGTCACCAGTAATTTGAGGTAAGAGTTTGGGAGAGGTTCGGTATGGTGTGGGTTGTGGTACAGCAGGACTGTCATTTTAAGGAGAGAAACTGCTCTTGCTCTCAGTGGTTCTCCTAAAATAAAATTTATGAGGGCAGTAAATGCCTTCCTTGCCACATACAAGGAGGGCCACAAAAGTGAATTTTGTTAGATTGCGATGATTGGTATCGCACAACTTAGTATGTGATCGAGCACTTTGGAAGAAGCTCACTTGTAGCTAGTCTTTGTGAGGCCCCTACTTCTCAAGATGGAGGCCAGGTGTAGGGGTGCTTACATATCAGATACTAACTATAATTGCCTGACTACATACATAATTCATGTAGAAATACTCACATGTTCAGCACGAAATTATTGCATTTTTGAAACGTACATTAGATATATGCACAGTCTAAACAATAAGATGGAAAGATATGGTAAAATTACTAATCTTAATAACAGATCCCAGTGACTCCCCTTGTGTCAAATTAAAGTGGGCTAAAAATGATCCTCCTAAGTTCATTTTAGGCTGGCCATCATTGCACTCATCCCATTTTGAAAATGGAAGGCCTGGTACAGAGAAAGTATGTTTGGAATTGAGAAGTGCAAACTGATTATGTGTGTCAGCATAAAGGGAGCCTTGTGTTTTAATCTTGCCCCCCCCCCCCCCCCCCCCCCCCCCCCCCCCCCCCCCCCCCCCCCCCAGTGTATAGTAATGGATGTTAAAATGTAGGGTTACCTTTCCTTCTGTTCAGCCTTTTGGATCCCCCCCTCTCCGCCATTTGAGCATGATGCAAGAGATAGTGTGGCCATGTAAGTGAATTGTGTGTCCCTAGTGTAGTATGGCACCCCATAAAAGACAGGCAATGACACCAGAAGCAGGGGTAACTGCTCCAAGGTTGGACGATGGAGCAGGCAGTGCATGTCCTTTTTTACCAAAAATGCTCTAGTGGAAAAGACTTTACATTCTGATAACTGTAACTAAGTAACTCTCACAGGCCTTTAAAATTTTTAGGAATGCTCATTTAATTTGTGCATTGGTTAGGCCCCACAAAGTAGATCTTCTGTTTCTCAGACCATTTTTTGTAAAACTACTTGTGGACAGGCGGTTTTTAGCTCGCCTGACTTTCAGTCATGTGAGCCATAGTGATAATACACCGTATGTCGTCCGTGAACATGGTGTTTGCGTCTTCTCCCAAAAAAAACGCTGAACCGATTTAAATTTGAGATAATAGTTTATGAAATTGCATTTTGATTTTATTCAAGTTGCCTTGCCCCTCGGTAGGGCCACGCTCAAAAAGTGTTCTTAAATCTTAAAAAGTCTTCTTGTAAACGAGCAGTAGCAGAGACTTGATATTTGGTGTGCAGCTTCCTTTTGAGGTGTAGACTCAGATTTGTTCAAGAGAAGTTCGAGGAGCTATATTTGCCATCGTTATGGGAGGGGCAAGCATTTTATTTTCGCCCTGCCCAAAATTTCTATATTTTTATACTGTACCAATGACCCAGACACAGCTGGTGCTAACTCTTAAAATATAGGGCCAAACACAAATTTTGCCCCCCAATCCCCAAAATTTGCATCTAAAACTAAAGAAAACATGTCCTGAAAGGCCCTCCCCTACTGCGCATGCGCAGTGTCAAGGACGTTCCGAAATTGGCGCCATTAATCATTCTAAGTTTGGCCCTTCATCAGTTAACATCTGACTGATCTTTGTGCTTATAAATCTCAGTTTAAATGATGCTAGACACATAAATATTAGTGAAATGGTGATTCTAAGGAGGATAGAGAAGGAGGAGAGGAAAAGAATGTGTGACAGAATATTATCAGGGCTGTAACTTAAAATTTTTTAATGAAATTATGTTAAGTTACCTATTTTCAAGGCAGCAGCCATTTTGTTGTCATTCTGATTATTTAGTTACACTGTTTTTTAAGTGTTTTCCTCTCTCCCTGTCCTTTAAGTTCCCCCTTGCTATTCTCCCATGCTTTTGGCATAGCTTCTGTAATTATTATTACTAAAATTTCTTGGGAGTTTTAGCTGAATAACAGAATGAATTCTGTTCTTTCCCCATGTTTACGTCTTCACCTACGGGTGGTTAGGCGTTGTGTTCTGCATCTACCATCTGATGTTCTGCAGTTTCTTCCCTGGAAGTCTCTGTTTTGCATCAGATAGTGTATTTTTGGTAACTGATTTCGGGCCTGGGTGCCTGGAGTCTTATTTTAGTGTTTTTACACTCATTGTTTACATTTACAACAGCCCTCTGTGTGAGGGGGGGATTTCTAAAAAATAATATCTTTATGTTATTTTAATCATAACTAGATACATTATTATTGTTCGTAAGTGTTGAATAAATTGTTTAAAATTTTTTTAAAATTTTTGTCCACACTTAGGCTTGGGATCCATTGGGGCTCAACGTTACTTTTCAGAAACTTGGGCTGTTCTGAAAAAATATTTTTTCAAATATTTTGATTTCAATTATTTTTTCTATATTAATGGATCATATTATTATTATGTATTTTGATTGCCAGGGGTTAGTGCGAGTACCAGGACTTGTTTTCTTTTCACATTGAAAGGATATTGATCAATTGTTTTAAGAGGAAGTCTTCCTCTGACTTTATTATCATTCTATATGTGGTCAGTGTACTCGCATTAACTCCTGTTCTGTATCGTATGATTTCGATGACAATACGGGAAGCGTATGTCACGGTATGTTGTTGGGGATTTGGACACTCCGGTCCTTTCCCCGCAGGGTCACTCTACTTTATCAATTTCTATTTCAGACGATCAAGATTAGGGTGATGTATCTGTGATGTCTTCCAACAGTGTGCCTCCGTCGTCACAATTAATGAAGGGCTAGCGGAAAAGTGCTCATGTAAATACGCCAATTGCCTAAGAGGACCCTAGTAGGTTCGACGGCCTTTGACGTCCGCTAGCTCGCCCGGTGTAGCATCCATTCACCGAATGGTTCGGCAGCCGGGTTCGTCCGTTGCGGTCTAGAAGGAATTTTGGGGTGATACGAGCACTATAAATTAACTTAATGCACACCCAGTGACGGCGGATCGGAGGGAGAACGCAGGAAGCCTTTTAGTCCGGTTCATAGCTCGTTCCGGTCCATCCGGACGGCAAGCGAGAGAGGCCCCTCTCTCGTTCAACAACATCTGGCCCCAGATGTTGTGGTACAAAATGTGTCGCAAGCGGAGCATACGTCCGTCGCTCGGGACGCTCCGTTGTATAGGCAGTCCGCTGAGACTGCTAAGGCTTCCTCTTCTCGTCAGCGCACACGACCGCACCTTGGCTGCGTGACCGCCGATATATTACCAGCTTCGCCGATCAAGGATTCTTCGGCGACCAGGTCACTCCATCCGGTAGCCAGGGACACGAGGCCTGCAGACTCCGGACGTTCGCATAGGAAGTGTGCGGGAGTCAACGTACACGGAGCTTCCGGCGGCAATGCATCGTAAGACCGCTACTGCACAGGCCTCGGGAACGGACGTGCTTTCCTTAATAGCACAGTTTATCGCAGCATCCCAGCATCAACTGAATCTGTCGCATATATTTTATCCGACGATGCTGGGTTGGGACGCTCCGCGGAAGCGGGTACGGACGTCCGAAAGTTTCATCCGGTTCGACGGGATACCGAAAGGGATTCGGAGGATTTCGAGCTTTCCCTTTCGGAACAACATATGCTGTTGTGTATGTCATCTGACTTGGTCTTCTACAGCTTCTTTCGTCGGACCAGAATGCTGCGATGCCGGATAAGAAACTGATAGCGTCGGTGGACTTAGAAATTTTTGGTTCGGTTCAGGGACATCCTCCCTCAGTTCCGACATAGTCCAATAATGTCACACAAACTTTCGAATTATTGAACGACGCTATATATATTATTATTTTATGCTTGCTATCCAAGCATTTCTGGTTTCTTGTTCGAAGAGTTATGGAGATGTCTTTCAAAAGTGTGCCTCTGTCGTCATAGTTAATGAAGAGTTAGCGGCAATAAGTGCTCATGGAATATGTCTATCGCCTACGGAGTGACATTCGCTAGCTCACCCGGTGTAGCGTACATTCATCGAATGGTTCGGCTGCCGGGTTCGTCCGTTGCGGTCTAGGAAGGAGATTTGGGTGATGCGAGCACTTTAATTACTTTAGTACTCACCCAGTGACGGCAGATTGAGGACAGATCGGAGGAAGCCTGTTAGTCCGGTTCCTGGCTTGTCCAGGTCCGTCCGGGCTGTGAGCGAGAGAGGTCCCTCTCTCGCCCAACAACATAGGGGACCGCATGTTGTGGTTCAGATATTTTACATTCGGAGCATATGTCCGTTGGTCGGGACGCTCCGTTATATTGACAGTCCGAGAGACTGTCTTTAATGCTTCCTCATCCTCACAGCAGGGCACACGACCGCACATTGGCTACGTGACCTCGAGTATCCGATCAGTTTCGGCATTCAGTGATTCCACGGCGAATAGGTCGCGCCATCCGGTAGCCAAGGGACACGAGGCCTATACACTCCGTTCGCTCGCATATTGGTAGTATGCACGGGGTAACGATCACGGAGCTTCCAGCGGCAATGCATCGTAAGACCGCTTCTCCTCAGGCCTCAGTGACGGACGTGCTATCCGAGTTAGCACAATTGTTTCGCAGCATCCCAGCAATTGACAGTTTCTCGGTCGAATCAGGAATTATCCGACGGCGCTGGGTCGGTGCGGTCCGCGGTTGCATCAGCTACGGACGACCGAACGCTTTATAGGGTCCGACAGGATAGCGAAAGGGATTCGAAAGATTTCGAGTTTTCCCTTTAGTAGTATCGGAAGATGCCTTTCATATCTTCTGGCATTATCTTCCAGTGATTATTATTTCGGACTTCATTGCTGCGATCTTGGATAAGAGACTTATAGCGTCATTGGACTCGGATTTTTCGATCGGTTCAGGGACATTGTCCCTGACTTACCGACGCAGTCCAATATTGTCATTACAACATGTGTTTTATTTTTCGACGCTATATATATATATATATATATACATGCCTGCTACTAAGCATGATAGTTTAGTTTCTTGTCCGCGTTGCTCATTTCTGCCATTTTATCATTTATACAAATAGTTTATTTTGGCAGAGCAGGGCATACCGAGAGTTCATATGCGTCTAGACGGTGTGATTAAAGACTGCATATATTCTTTTTCGCCGTTTATGTCTTTTCCAATTTCAATGTTGGGAACGACATTATGTATAGTAGACTTAACTTAGACGCTTTATTATACGTAATCCGCCTTACTGAGGCGTTATCATTACGTCTTCAAGAAAAGATTTACGGGATATTATTCTCAATGTAATTTCTTTTGAGGGCAGTAGTTTGTTCACGTATAACTCCGCCCTTCAGTGGCTGATTGGAGTTAGTTAGACGTGACGCAGCCCTAGCTACATCCACACGCGTGGATAGTAAGGTTAAGAACTCTCTCAGAGTCGCTTCGTTCTCGGAGGAGCTTCTCTTCGACGGCAACTTTTCGGCAATCCATGAATTGCTCGATTTATACGTTCTCTTGTCTATCTAGTGTTACAAGAGATTCAGACTGGGGCAAACATTCGGTGGTTGACTCAGAGAGTGCCGCCGCAGTTGCCGGACCCGAGTGTGGCTGTTATGACGGTTGCCAGTCAAACAGATTGGGATATAATACTGATCCCTACGGATTCGAAGTGCCAGGGTCTTTGGGTTCCGCAGTCTTTTAGCAATCAGTTTAACTTCCGCGGAATAATGTTTTTTAGGCTTGCTTTATGTCATTGCATGAACATTATTCAGAAACGCATGCCCAAATTCCTGTCCTTTAATTCGACAGTAGTGGCGTATCTCCGGAACCAGGGAGGCACTCTTTCGTTTCCGTTATTCAATTTAATGGAAAGAATCCGTCTGTTGGTTATTGTACACCAAGTTCAGTTTTGGTCCGTCATATTCCGGGTCGTCTGATTGTTTTATCGGACTCCCGTTCTCTTACGGGTCGCTTGTTGCTGTCAGAATGGACTCTCAACAAACAAGTATTCAATCAGATTTGCTATCTATGGGAGCGCCCAATGATGATTTATTTATGACACAGCTTGCTAATCAATTGCAGACGTATGTGTTGGCTTGTCCAGATCTCTGAGCTAATATTCTTAACGCTCTATTGATCTATAGGACGGAATGATAGGATATGCGTATCCTCCGGCGCTGTTGTTTTAGCAGGTATTGCTAAGATAAACAACCACAATACATTTCTGTTGATAGCATCTCTATCTTCACAGAGATCATGAGTAATTTACTCTCTTGTCTACTGTGGGTCTTAACGTGAAATCTTCCTCTATGTGAGGATCTTTTTCACTGGGTAATCGTGTCATCTTTATCACAACCAGCAAGGTCGCAACCTTCATGTATTCCGTTGTGTGGTCCGTATTGCATTGTAAGCACTGTACTGGACGAGCTTTGGACGCGATTTCTTACTATAGGAGATCCTCTTCTTCGCTATTCTATGCGGCTAAAGTGGAGGCTCTTCCGTCGTGGTGTAGGGATCATTATGTTCATATTGTTGATCCCTCCATACTACTCATTGCTATTTTTTAGTATACTTGTTTCACAAGATCTACTGCAGCCTGTTATTATTTAGGTTATAGGTTTATGTTACCTCATACCTATGCACTCTACGATAGTTTACAATTGAGTCTTTTGTCTCTTTATCTAAGTCAGTTAGTAACTTTTTGATAAATAGACTTAGAATCTTTAGATTAAATTCCTATACGGATTTTAACTTCGGTTCTTATTTAGCTAAGTAATCATTTGAGCCTCTGGAAACAGTAGTTTTCAAATTCTGACCTTTTAGACAGTAATTCTGTTGGTTTCTCTTTTACTGTAGAGTCAGTGAGTTTCATGCACTATCGATGGATGATTTTCACTTTCATAGTTTCGGAATCAATACTTCCGTTACTATTTAGGTTGGATTGTTGCATAAGAGTTAGGCTCCTATTATCCGGAACCTATTATTTTAAGGTCCTTCCGTCTTCGTATGGGCATAGGCCTTTACTCTTTCCGGGTACAGTTTATGTATTTATAAACAGATATCTGTTTATTACAAAGGGCGTAAGCTTCTTCTGCTTTGATGTCTAGTAGAAGGACGTTACGCTCCATTTTATTGTTAATGGATTCTATTAACTATCGGTACTGCTTATGGTATATCATTGACTTAGCAGTTGTGCTTAAGGTTTCGGCTCATGAAGTAAGAGTTCTTCTACTTCTTGGGCTTACATTAATAGTGTCGCTATTATAGATTTTTGAAGGCCGCTCATTGCGCTCAGCCATCCACATTCATGAATTTTATCTTAGAAATATCGAGTCCATTTCTGGAGGCCTCTATTGTTAGGTCTATTATCTACTGCTCAGAATGTCATTCACTTAACAGTTGCTACTATAGCTAGGTAGGCTGTCTGTTTCGGCAGTGTCTCCGTTCGGCTGCCCTCTTCGCTCTGGGCTATTTGACCCAGGGCAAGAAAAGGGGGGGGGGGGAGGGTGTTCCCTTGGGTCACCTGTTTTACTATGAAAACAAGGGGATACCTCCTCCGGAGTTAGTAATTCTGAGCTGTTATTGGGATGGTTGTTTAGTGAGAAGTTTAGGTTTTTAAAATTCATTCAAGTCTTAGTTTTTAAAGTATAGCTTTTGAATATTGCATATGTCAACGGACATGATTATGCAATCCTCAGACACTTTTAGGAGTATAAGAGTCTCTATTCTCTAGACTTACTTTATTTATTGGCTTACTTTAAAAATTATTAGTATAAGGATTATATTGGATATTAATAGAGTACATGGATGTATGAAGCTCAATTTTGGAAGGTGTTGTATCTTTCTAATTTATCATAAATAAGAAAGATACATGTAAGGCCTATTACTTCTTTTTCCCTACAGGGGATGACTCTATTTTATTTTATTGAGCGTATTCCATTTTGCTCTATGTCCTTGGCCCTCCAGCCTTTTTACTATTCAGCTATGTCTGGGTCATTGGTACAGTATAAAAATGTTAAAAAATTTATAGTAATTTATATATTTTTTATACTTACCAATGACCCAGACGGGGATGGCCCTCCCAGGAGTTGGGAACTCTTGCCTCCCCGCTGAGTACATAGCGCTTACCAGGCACTGGTTATTAGAATGATTAATGGCGCCAATTTCGGAACGTCCTTGACACTGCGCATGCGCAGTAGGGGCGAAGTGTGGAGGGCCTTTCAGGACATGTTTTCTTTAGTTTTAGATGCAAATTTTGGGGATTGGGGGGCAAAATTTGTGTTTGGCCCTATATTTTAAGAGTTAGCACCAGCTATGTCTGGGTCATTGGTAAGTATAAAAAATATATAAATTACTATAAATTTTTTAACTTTCCAAACCAAGAGGCTGATTTGAACCAAATTTGATACAAGGGCTTATTGGGACATAGGCACCTAATTTATGCCCCAAAACAATTTACCATACCCCATGGGAACCGCAGGAGCTAAAACTAGAAAAAATTTAAAATGCCCATATCTCAAAAACTACACTGCACTGATAATTGTTATTTGGTGTGAAGCTTCCTTAGGACAACAGAATGGAATGGTCCCAAAAAATTGCTATTAGCTTTATCATAGGGTACTTTTTCGGGACTTTGAAAAAGAGCTGAGTCAGGGGAGAGGAAACACTGAATAAGCAGTGCAACTTTTTAGCAAGAATGACAACAAGAGGCCCATGCCTCGAAAATAGGCAACTTAACATAATTTCATAAAAAAATTTTAAGTACAGCCCTGATTATTTTTTGTCACTCCTTTTTCCTCTCCTCCTTCTATATCCTCCTTAGAATCACCATTTCTCCAATAATTACGTGTCTGGCATCCTTTAAACTGAGATTTACAAGCACAAAGATCAGTGAGATGTTGACTGATGAAGGGCCAAACAGAGAATGAAAATTGGCGCCAATTTCGGAACGTCCTTGACACTGCGCATGCGCAGTAGGGGCGAAGTATGGAGGTCCTATAGGACATGATTTCTTTTGGTTTTGGATGCAAATTTTGGGGATTGGGGGGCAAAATTTGTTTTTGGCCCTGGTTTTGTTAGAGTTAGCACCAGCTAAGTCTGGGTCATTGGTAAGTATAAAAAATATATAAATTACTATAAATTTTTTAACTTTTAGCTCACCGAAGGGAGCTAAACTTATCACTTGCCATCCGTCGTCGGCCGGCCGGCATTGTGAACATTTTTCAAACGACTTCTCCTCTGAAACCACTAGGTCGATTTGCTCGAAACTTGGTATGGATGTTCATTACCATATGTCAATTCAAGTTTGTTCAAATGAAATGGACATGCCCACTTGGGGCTCCATAGGGGGCATAACTCTGATAGCACCATATGAATTATAGAAGAATTATTAAAAAATCTTCTTCTCCAGAACCAGTGAGCAAAATCTTTTGATACTTGGTATGCAGCATCTTGGTATGGGTCTGATTCAAGCTTGTTCAAATCGGCCCCCTGGATTCATATTTGGGCTCACTATAGAAGCCCAAATTCTAATTTAGTGCATTTCAGGCAAATTTCTTAAAAAATCTTCTTCAGATCCAGCAGGCAGAAGCTTTTGATATTTGGTATGAAACATTGTGGGGTGGATCTGATTCAAGTTTGTTCAAATCACCCCCCCTGGATTCTCATTTGGGCTCAGTATAGAAGCCTGAATTTGAACTTGGTGCATTTCAGGCAAATTTCTTAAAAAAATCTTCTTCTCCAGATCCAGCAGGCAGAATCTTTTGATATTGGGTATGCAACATTGTGGGGTGGATCTGATTCAAGTTTGTTCAAATCGGCCCCCTGGATTCATATTTGGGCTCAGTATAGAAGCCCGAATTCGAACTTAGTGCATTTCAGGCAAATTTCTTAAATAAAAAATCTTCTCCAGATCCAGCAGGCAGAATCTTTTGATATTTGGTATGCAACATTGTGGGGTGGATCTGATTCAAGTTTGTTCAAATCGGCCCCTGGGATCTTATTTGGGCTCAGTATAGGAGCCCAAACTTGAACTTAGTGCATTTCAGGCAAATTTCTTTAAAAATCTTCTTCTCTTGATCCAGCGGGCAGAATCTTTTGATATTGGGTATGCAGCATGCTTAGGGGGATGAGATTCAAGTTTGTTCAAGACAAGTCCCTGGGTTCATATTTGGGCTCACTGTGGTAGCCCGAATTATAACTTAGTTCAAAATGAGGAATTTTCTTTAAAAATCTTCTCCTTCAGATCCAGCAGTTGGAATGTTTTGATATTTGGTATGTGGCATCCTTAGGGGAGTGAGATTCAAGTTTGTTAAAGCGATGTTCCTAGGTCCATACTTGGGCTCACTGTCTGAGCCTGAATGATAACTTAGTTCAAAATGAGGAATTTTTTTAAAAAATCTTCTTCTTTAGATCCAGCAGTTGGAATGTTTTGATATTTGGTATGCAGCATCCTTGGGGGAGGGGGGGGGGGGGTGGTGGAGATTCAAGTTTGTTCAAGCCATGTCCCTAGGTCCATATTTGGGCTCACTGTGGGAGCTTGAATTGTAACTTAGTTCGAAATGAGGAATTTTCTTAAAAAATCTTCTTCAGATCCAGCAGTCGGAATGTTTTGATAAGTGGTGTGTAGCATCCTTAGAGGGGGGTGGGGGGGATTCAAGTTTGTTAAAGCCAAGTCCCTAGGTCCATATTTGGACTCACTGTGGGAGCCTGAATAATAACTTAGTTCAAAATGAGGAATTTTCTTTAAAAATCTTCTTCTTCAGATTCTGCAGTTTGAATGTTTTGATATTGGGTATGCAGCATGCTTAGGGGGATGAGATTCAAGTTTGTTCAAGACAAGTCCCTGGGTTCATATTTGGGCTCACTGTGGTAGCCCGAATTATAACTTAGTTCAAAATGAGGAATTTTCTTTAAAAATCTTCTCCTTCAGATCCAGCAGTTGGAATGTTTTGATATTTGGTATGTGGCATCCTTAGGGGAGTGAGATTCAAGTTTGTTAAAGCGATGTTCCTAGGTCCATACTTGGGCTCACTGTCTGAGCCTGAATGATAACTTAGTTCAAAATGAGGAATTTTTTAAAAAAATCTTCTTCTTTAGATCCAGCAGTTGGAATGTTTTGATATTTGGTATGCAGCATCCTTGGGGGAGGGGGGGGGGGGGTGGTGGAGATTCAAGTTTCTTCAAGCCATGTCCCTAGGTCCATATTTGGGCTCACTGTGGGAGCTTGAATTGTAACTTAGTTCGAAATGAGGAATTTTCTTAAAAATCTTCTTCAGATCCAGCAGTCGGAATGTTTTGATAAGTGGTGTGTAGCATCCTTAGAGGGGGGTGGGGGGGATTCAAGTTTGTTAAAGCCAAGTCCCTAGGTCCATATTTGGACTCACTGTGGGAGCCTGAATAATAACTTAGTTCAAAATGAGGAATTTTCTTTAAAAATCTTCTTCTTCAGATTCTGCAGTTTGAATGTTTTGATATTTGGCATGCAGCATCCTTAGGGGGTGAGATTCAAGTTTGTTCAAGCCAAGTCCCTGGGTTCATATTTGGGCTCAACTGTGGGAGCCTGAATGATAACTTAGTTGAAAATGAGGAATTTTCTTTAAAAATCTTCTTCTTCAGATTCTGCAGTTTGAATGCTTTTGATATTTGGTATGCAACATCCTTGGGGGGTAAGATTCAAGTTTGTTCAAGCCATGGCCCTAGTTCCATAAAATTTGTCTCTCATGACTTCATTCCTTTGTAGTGTTGATGAACCATGTGTAACTGAATGTGACCCCCAAATACTTCTTTGAACCACTTTGGCTGGTGAGCGATTAAGGCTCCTTGGGGCCTCTTGTTTTTAACACTGTGGGCAATGGAAAAAAACATTTAAGATGTTCTTCTCCCAAACCACTGCTCCAAAAGCTTTTAAATTTCACATGTAACATCTTTAGAAGATTGTTTCACATGTTTATTGAAAATCAAATTCCAGGGTCCATATTTGGGCTCTGTATGGGAGCCCAAATGTTCAAATTAGTGCTATATCAGGAGTATTCCTTAAAAATCTTCTTGCGATCCACCAATCAGAATCTTCTGATATTTGGTATACAACATCCTTAGCTTGGTGAGATTCAAGCTGTTCAGGCCAAGTCCCTGGGTTCATATTTGGAATCCCTGTGGGTGCTCGAATTATAACTTAGTTCAATATGAGGAATATTCTTTAAAAATATGTTTCTTCCGATCCAGTAGTCATAATCTTTTGATATTTGGCATACAGCAAAGGGAATGCAGCAGCCAAAAAGACCATGTGGGAGGGCCTGGGAAAAAGATTTTTAAATTTTTTAGGCTTTGTGCAATTTCCTTAACATGACCTTTCTCTCGTTCTTCCAAAATTTCAACCTAAAATCAATTGGAGTCAGGAAACTGCACTTCTTATTCAGATCCTTCAGTCAGGATCTTTTGATATTTGGTAAGTAGAATCCTCAGGGGGGGCGAGATTAAAGTTTGTTGAAAATTCAAGTTCCTGACCTCCTATTTGGGCACCATATTCGAACACAAATTTCAACACGGTGCAATATAAGGAAAAAATTTTCAGAATCTCCACCAGTCCGCATCATTTGATGATTGATGATCCTTAGAGGGGTGGTATTGAATTTTTTTCAAATGAAGGATCATTCATATTTTTGCTCTTTGTGGGAACCAAAATTTTAACCCTTTACCTAAGATAGTTTGACAGTACATGGAAATAAAATTCTTGAATAACTAATTAGGTTTCCTTTTTTGCGTCAAAAACATAGCTTATGACCTATCATTGGAATGATGTGAATGAGCTCATTCCAATTTTGAGTCAAAAGCTATGTTTTTGAGACAAAAACTGAAAAAAATTAATGAAAATTGAATTGTGATTTTTGTGAGCAGTGCTTGCCATTTTTGGCTGTTATGTTGGATTGGTGCAGTATGAGGAATATTCTTTAAAAATCGTCTTCACATCTGCTGGTTGTAATCTTTTTACCTGCGTCGTCAGTGGCAGAGCAGGTCTAGTAACTGCTTGACTCTGTCCGTCCGTCCATCCATCCGTCAGTCCGTCCAAAACACTTCTTCTGTCAAAGTTTTCTTGGCTTCTACGAAAGGGAATGATTTTAAATTTGGTCTGCTGCTTCATAATGATGAGTTGTATCGTGTATCTAATTTTCAGATCTGCTGTGCAGCCACTTCCTGTTTGCCGATACTTTGAAGTCTGTTCATCTCTGCAATCAATTGCATGCAGCGATGCAGGTCCAGACCCGGTATTGGTCTTGGCTTGTTATATTTATGTGCAGCATCTCCAGATACAAGTTTGTTCAAAGGAAGTGCCTAGGGTCGTATTTGGGTCTTCCTGTGGAAGCTTGAATTTCTACTTAGTGCAATATGAGGAATATTTTAGGAAAAAATCCTCGTTTGGATCCATTAGTCTGAATCTTTGGATATTTGCTAAGATCCTGAATAGAGTAAGGTTTCAATTTGTTTAAATCAAGTCATTGAGTCCATATTTATACTTCCTGCAGAACCTAAATTTTAACTTTAGTACAATATTGGGAAATTTCTTTTAGAAATCTTTTTTTTCAATGCACAAGATTCTTTTGATAATATGCTGCCACCTCAGGAGGTTGAGATTCCATTTCGTTGAAATAAAGTCCCTTGGGTTATATCTGGGATTGTAACTAAAATCAATTAAACGACTATTTTTGTAAAATCTCCTCCAAATCCATGAGACCAATTTTTGTCAGCTCAACTTGACAAAGACAAACTGAGCTTATCTAATCACTATCCGTCCGGCATCCATCTGTCAACATCATGTTTTGGTCTTGTTCTTCAAAACCACTGCGCCACTTCAAGTGAAAGTTTGTGTGAGTGGTGGTGGAGGGGCGTTGCATTTTTGTTCAACTCAACATGCCTAGCCCCATGGGGAGGGGGTGGGGGAAAATGCTCCAAAAATATTTTTAGAATCTTCTTCTCATGAACCAGTGGGTACAATGACTTAATAATGGGTATGGAGCTTCCTTTTGAGGTGTAGAATCAAGTTTGTTTAAACAAATTTTTTGAAGCAATATTTGCCTTTGCAATGGGAGGGGCAAGATTTTTGGCCCACCCAAAATTTCTAATTTTCTGAACTGTTGGTCCGATTTGAACCAAATTTGGTATGTGGTATTATTGGGTCATAACTACATGACTAATGCAAAAAAAATTTTTCCTGTGTCCCCGTGAGGACCCCATGAGCTAAAAATAGAAGTATTTTCAGATGCCCATATTTCCCAAACCACACAGAACAGAAAACTGTTATTGGTGTGAAGCATTCTTAGGACCAGTAAAATTGAATGGTAACAAAAAATTGCCATCAGCTATGTTAGGGTGTTCTGTAGGGCATCGAAAAAAATGCCGAGTCTGCATATTTGCAAAAAAATTTTTTAAAAATTTCTTCAGAACCAATGGTCCGAATCTTTTAGTATTTGGTATACAGTATCCATGTTTGTGGGGGGGGGGGGGGGGGGGGGGGGGGGGGAGGGAGGGGATGGTGGGTCGTCAGATACAACTTTGTTAAAACGAAGCCCCTTGGTTCATATATGGGCTCTATACAGGAGCCTGAATTTTTTACTTCGCGCAATATGGGAAATATGGAGATTTTTAGAAATCGTCTTCTTCAGAACCACCAGGCCGAATCTTTTAATGTTTGGTATACGTCATTGTTATGAAGGTCCGATTCAAGATTGTTCAAACCAAGTCGCTAGGTTAATATTTGGGCTTCCTATTGAAGCCCAAATTTTAACTTAGTGCATTATTATGAGGAAATTTCTTTAAAAATCTTCATCGTTGGATCCACCAGTCAGAATTCTTTCGTATTTGGTATACAACATCTCTAGTGGGGCGACATTCACGTTTGTTCAAATCGAGTTCCTGGGTTAATATTTGGGCTCCCGATGGGAGCCAGAATGGGCCATGTAGCTGAAGAATTAGAAATATTTTATTAAGTACCCTGTTGAGGTGTGTAACTAAGATTAGTTCATAGGTTGTATCAAGGGTCTCCATGTTGTACCTTATGATCAACTGAAAAGACATGATGCTTGGACTATTTTATTCCCTCCTGAGGAGATCAAGCATTGACAATGTATCCTATGGAGGTTGATTGCTTAATGTAGATTCATTCTTGGACTCTGTTTCTTAGCTCACCTTACTGAAAGTCAGGGTGAGCTTTTCTGATCACTCTTTGTCCGTCGTCCATCCGTCTGTCCGTCCGTTGTCCTGTGTGAAGGATGTGTTTGAGCCTCTTTCTCCTAAACCACTGGCCACATTTTAATTAAATTTCATGTAAGTAGTGGTTATTTGATATTTAGTATGTGGCATCCTTAGGGGGTGAGATTCAAGTTTGTTAAAGCCATGTTCCTATGTCCATATTTGGGCTCACTGTGGGAGCCTGAATGTTAACTTAGTTCAAAATGAGGAATTTTCTTTAAAAATCTTCTTCTTCAGATCCAGCAGATGAATGCTTTTAATATTTGGTATGCAACATCCTTGGGGGGGGGGGGGGGGGGGGGGGGGCGGGTAGGTAAGATCCAAGTTTGTTCAAGCCATGGCCCTAGTTCCATAAAATTTGTCTCTCATGACTTCATTCCTTTGTAGTGTTGATGAACCATGTCTAACTGAATGTGACCCCCAAATACTTCTTTGAACCACTTTGGCTGGTGAGCGATTAAGGCTCCTTGGGGCCTCTTGTTTTTCACACTGTGGGCAATGGAAAAAACATTTAAGACGTTCTTCTCCCAAACCAAATGTTCATTTTAGTGCTATATGAGGAGTATTCTTTAAAAATCTTCTTCCGATTCCCCGTGGGAACCCCGGGAAGTAAGCAGCACTTGTTTACTGTGGTAAACCAGTTCCGCTTTACTAGTAAAATAGGACCCAGTCACCAATGCTTGGGGTGAAAGTCCTCTAAAATGGGCAATATGTAGATCAACGATTGACTAAACTTGACTTCATCTCCATGTTGTGTCACGATTAGCCATAGTGCATAAATATGTGACGTTAACCACCAACAAACAAACTTCTTCCGATCCACCCAGTCAGAATCTTCTGATATTTGGTATGCAGCATCCTTAGCTTGGTGAGATTCAAGCTGTTCAGGCCAAGTCCCTGGGTTCATATTTGGACTCTCTGTGGGTGCCCAAATTATAACTTAGTTCAATATGAGGAATATTCTTTAAAAATATGTTTCTTCAGATCCAGTAGTCATAATCTTTTGATATTTGGCATACAGCAAAGGGAATGCGGCAGCCTAAAAGACCATGTGGGAGGGCCTGAGAAAAAGATTTCTAAATTTTTTAGGCTTTGTGCAATTTCCTTAACATGACTTTTCTCTCGTTCTTCCAAAATTTCAACCTAAAATCAATTGGAGACAGGAAACTGCACTTCTTATTCAGATCCTTCAGTCAGAATCTTTTGATATTTGGTAAGTAGAATCCTCAGGGGGGCGAGATTAAAGTTTGTTGAAAATTCAAGTTCCTGAGCTCCTATTTGGGCACCATATTCGAACAGAAATTTCAACACAGTGCAATATAAGACAATTTTTAGCTCAACTTGACAAAGTCAAGCTGAGCTATTGCCATCACTTCTCGTCCGTCGGCGTACGTACGTACGTACGTTAGTATGTTAGTACGTTAGTACGTACGTCCACAATTTCCTTTGGCACACCTCACAGGTCGCATTTATGATCAGATTACTTTGAAACTTCTTATGCTTGTTTGGGGTGACCTCTAGATGGGAGCTATCTATTTTCTTCAATTTCCGTCAAAAAATGTTGCCGCGGCCAACGTTCTTAGAACTTAGTTTAGTCAAACCACAATATTTCCCTTTGGCACACCCTACAGGGCACATTTATGATTTGATTGCTTTGAAACCTGATACGCTTATTAAGGGTGACCTCTAGGTGGGAGCTATCGATTTTCTTCAATTTCCGGCAAAAAATGTTGCCACGGCCAACATTCGTAGAACTTAGTTTAGTCAGACCTCAATATTTCCCTTTGGCACACCCTACAGGGTACATTTATGATCAGATTGCTTTGAAACCTGGTATGCTTGTTTGGGGAGACCTCTAGATGGGAGCTATCGATATTTTTATACTGTACCAATGACCCAGACATAGCTGGTGCTAACTCTTAAAATATAGGGCCAAACACAAATTTTGCCCCCCAATCCCCAAAATTTGCATCTAAAACTAAAGAAAACATGTCCTGAAAGGCCCTCCACACTTCGCCCCTACTGCGCATGCGCAGTGTCAAGGACGTTCCGAAATTGGCGCCATTTATCATTCTAAGTTTGGCCCTTCATCAGTTAACATCTGACTGATCTTTGTGCTTTTAAATCTCAGTTTAAATGATGCCAGACACATAAATATTAGTGAAATGGTGATTCTAAGGAGGATAGAGAAGGAGGAGAGGAAAAGAATGTGTGACAGAATATTATCAGGGCTGTAACTTAAAATTTTTTAATGAAATTATGTTAAGTTACCTATTTTCAAGGCAGCAGCCATTTTGTTGTCATTCTGATTATTTAGTTACACTGTTTTTACAAGTGTTTTCCTCTCTCCCTGTCCTTTAAGTTCCCCCTTGCTATTCTCCCATGCTTTTGGCATAGTTTCTGTAATTATTATTACTAAAATTTCTTGGGAGTTTTAGCTGAATAACAGAATGAATTCTGTTCTTTCCCCATGTTTACGTCTTCACCTACGGGTGGTTAGGCGTTGTGTTCTGCATCTACCATCTGATGTTCTGCAGTTTCTTCCCTGGAAGTCTCTGTTTTGCATCAGATAGTGTATTTTTGGTAACTGATTTCGGGCCTGGGTGCCTGGAGTCTTATTTTAGTGTTTTTACACTCATTGTTTACATTTACAACAGCCCTCTGTGTGAGGGGGGGATTTCTAAAAAATAATATCTTTATGTTATTTTAATCATAACTAGATACATTATTATTGTTCGTAAGTGTTGAATAAATTGTTTAAAATATTTTTAAAATTTTTGTCCACACTTAGGCTTGGGATCCATTGGGGCTCAACGTTACTTTTCAGAAACTTGGGCTGTTCTGAAAAAATATTTTTTCAAAATATTTTGATTTCAATTATTTTTTCTATATTAATGGATCATATTATTATTATGTATTTTGATTGCCAGGGGTTAGTGCGAGTACCAGGACTTATTTTCTTTTCACATTGAAAGGATATTGATCAATTGTTTTAAGAGGAAGTCTTCCTCTGACTTTATTATCATTCTATATGTGGTCAGTGTACTCGCATTAACTCCTGTTCTGTATCGTATGATTTCGATGACAATATGGGAAGCGTATGTCACGGTATGTTGTTGGGGATTTGGACACTCCGGTCCTTTCCCCGCAGGGTCACTCTACTTTATCAATTTCTATTTCAGACGATCAAGACTAGGGTGATGTATCTGTGATGTCTTCCAACAGTGTGCCTCCGTCGTCACTATTAATGAAGGGCTAGCGGAAAAGTGCTCATGTTATACGCCAATTGCCTAAGAGGACCCTAGTAGGTTCGACGGCCTTTGACGTCCGCTAGCTCGCCCGGTGTAGCGTCCATTCACCGAATGGTTCAGCAGCCGGGTTCGTCCGTTGCGGTCTAGAAGGAATTTTGGGGTGATGCGAGCACTATAAAATTAACTTAATGCACACCCAGTGACGGCGGATCGGAGGGAGAACGGAGGAAGCCTTTTAGTCCGGTTCATAGCTCGTTCCGGTCCATCCGGACGG
Organism: Pictodentalium vernedei; assembly: GCA_031216915.1. Classification (NCBI taxonomy): domain Eukaryota; kingdom Metazoa; phylum Mollusca; class Scaphopoda; order Dentaliida; family Dentaliidae; genus Pictodentalium; species Pictodentalium vernedei. The sequence continues at coordinate 102,201,286 of CM062290.1, forward strand.
CAAGCGAGAGAGGTCCCTCTCTCGTTCAACAACATCTGGCCCCAGATGTTGTGGTACAAAATGTGTCGCTAGCGGAGCATACGTCCGTCGCTCGGGACGCTCCGTTGTATAGGCAGTCCGCTGAGACTGCTAAGGCTTCCTCTTCTCGTCAGCGCACACGACCGCACCTTGGCTGCGTGACCGCCGATATATTACCAGCTTCGCCGATCAAGGATTCTTCGGCGACCAGGTCACACCATCCGGCAGCCAGGGATTCGAGACCGATGGACTCCGGACGTTCGCATAGGAAAAGTATGCGGGAGCCATCTGATGCGGAGCTGCCCTCGGCGAAGCAGCGATAGACTGCGCCTCCGCAGGTCTCGACGCCGGACATTCTTGTGCACATAGCACAGCGTATCGCAGCATCCCAGCAGCCGACAGAAACGGTGTCGGATCGAGAATTATCCGACAGCGCTGGGTCGGTAGCCGGGGACTCGAGGCCTGCAGACTCCGGACGTTCGCATAGGAAGTGTGCGGGAGTCAAAGTACACGGAGCTTCCGGCGGCAATGCATCGTAAGTCCGCTACTGCACAGGCCTCGGGAACGGACGTGCTTTCCTTAATAGCACAGTTTATCCCAGCATCCCAGCATCTACTGAATCTGTCGCATATATTTTATCCGACGATGCTGGGTCGGGACGCTCCGCGGAAGCGGGTACGGACGTCCGAAAGTTTCATCCAGTCCGACAGGATACCGAAAGGGATTCGGAGGATTTAAAGCTTTCCCTTTCGGAACAACATATGCTGCGATGCCGGATAAGAAACTGATAGCGTCGGTGGACTTAGAAATTTTTGGTTCGGTTCAGGGACATCGTCCCTCAGTTCCGACATAGTCCAATAATGTCACACAAACTTTCGAATTATTGAACGACGCTATATATATTATTATTTTATGCTTGCTATCCAAGCATTTCTGGTTTCTTGTTCGAAGAGTTATGGAGATGTCTTTCAAAAGTGTGCCTCTGTCGTCATAGTTAATGAAGAGTTAGCGGCAATAAGTGCTCATGGAATATGTCTATCGCTTACGGAGTGACATTCGCTAGCTCACCCGGTGTAGCGTACATTCATCGAATGGTTCGGCTGCCGGGTTCGTCCGTTGCGGTCTAGGAAGGAGATTTGGGTGATGCGAGCACTTTAATTACTTTAGTACTCACCCAGTGACGGCAGATTGAGGACAGATCGGAGGAAGCCAACAACATAGGGGACCGCATGTTGTGGTTCAGATATTTTACATTCGGAGCATATGTCCGTTGCTCGGGACGCTCCGTTATATTGACAGTCCGAGAGACTGTCTTTAATGCTTCCTCATCCTCACAGCAGGGCACACGACCGCACATTGGCTACGTGACCTCGAGTATCCGAGCAGTTTTGGCATTCTGTGATTCCACGGCGAATAGGTCGCGCCATCCGGTAGCCAAGGGACACGAGGCCTATACACTCCGTTCGCTCGCATATTGGAAGTATGCACGGGGTAACGATCACGGAGCTTCCAGCGGCAATGCATCGTAAGACCGCTTCTCCTCAGGCCTCAGTGACGGACGTGCTATCCGAGTTAGCACAGTTGTTTCGCAGCATCCCAGCAATTGACAGTTTCTCGGTCGAATCAGGAATTATCCGACGGCGCTGGGTCGGTGCGGTCCGCGGTTGCATCAGCTACAGACGACCGAACGCTTTATAGGGTCCGACAGGATGGCGAAAGGGATTCGAAAGATTTCGAGTTTTCCCTTTAGTAGTATCGGAAGATGCCTTTCATATCTTCTGGCATTTCTTCCAGTGATTATTTTTCGGACTTCATTGCTGCGATCTTGGATAAGAGACTTATAGCGTCATTGGACTCGGATTTTTCGATCGGTACAGGGACATTGTCCCTGACTTACCGACGCAGTCCAATATTGTCATTACAACATGTGTTTTATTTTTCGACGCTATATATATATATATATATACAAGCCTGCTACTAAGCATGATAGTTTAGTTTCTTGTCCGCGTTGCTCATTTCTGCCATTTTATCATTTTTACAAATAGTTTATTTTGGCAGAGCAGGGCATACCGAGAGTTCATATGCGTCTAGACGGTGTGATTAAAGACTGCATATATTCTTTTTCGCCGTTTATGTCTTTTCCAATTTCAATGTTGGGAACGACATTATGTATAGTAGACTTAACTTAGACGCTTTATTATACGTAATCCACCTTACTGAGGCGTTATCATTACGTCTTCAAGAAAAGATTTACGGGATATTATTCTCAATGTAATTTCTTTTGAGGGCAGTAGTTTGTTCACGTATAACTCCGCCCTTCAGTGGCTGATTGGAGTTCGTTAGACGTGACGCAACCCTAGCTACATCCACACGCGTGGATAGTAAGGTTAAGAACTCTCTCAGAGTCGCTTCGTTCTCGGAGGAGCTTCTCTTCGACGGCAACTTTCCGGCAATCCATGAATTGCTCGATTTATACATTCTCTTGTCTATCTAGTGTTACAAGAGATTCAGACTGGGGCAAACATTCGGTGGTTGACTCAGAGAGTGCCGCCGCAGTTGCCGGACCCGAGTGTGGCTGTTATGACGATTGCCAGTCAAACGGATTGGGATATATTCTGATCCCTACGGATTCGAGTGCCAGGGTCTTTGGGTTCCGCAGTCTTTTAGCTATCAGTTTAACTTCCGCGGAATAATGTTTTTTAGGCTTGCTTTATGTCATTGCATGAACATTATTCAGAAACGCATGCCCAAATTCCTGTCCTTTAATTCGACAGTAGTGGCATATCTCCGGAACCAGGGAGGCACTCTTTCGTTTCCGTTATTCAATTTAATGGAAAGAATCCGTCTGTTGGTTATAGTACACCAAGTTCAGTTTTGGTCCGTCATATTCCGGGTCGTCTGATTGTTTTATCGGACTCCCGTTCTCTTACGGGTCGCTTGTTGCTGTCAGAATGGACTCTCAACAAACAAGTATTCAATCAGATTTGCTATCTATGGGAGCGCCCAATGATGATTTATTTATGACACAGCTTGCTAATCAATTGCAGATGTATGTGTTGGCTTGTCCAGATCTCTGAGCTAATAGTGTTAACGCTCTATTGATCTATAGGACGGAATGATAGGATACGCGTATCCTCCGGCGCTGTTGTTTTAGCAGGTATTGCTAAGATAAACAACCACAATACATTTCTGTTGATAGCATCTCTATCTTCACAGAGATCATGAGTAATTTACTCTCTTGTCTACTGTGGGTCTTAACGTGAAATCTTCCTCTATGTGAGGATCTTTTTTCACTGGGTAAATCGTGTCATCTTTATCACAACCAGCAAGGTCGCAACCTTCATGTATTCCGTTGTGTGGTCCGTATTGCATTGTAAGCACTGTACTGGACGAGCTTTGGACGCGATTTCTTACTATAGGAGATCCTCTTCTTCGCTATTCTATGCGACTAAAGTGGAGGCTCTTCCGTCGTGGTGTAGGGATCATTATGTTCATATTGTTGATCCCTCCATACTACTCATTGCTATTTTTTAGTATACTTGTTTCACAAGATCTACTGCAGCCTGTTATTATTTAGGTTATAGGTTTATGTTACCTCATACCTATGCACTCTACGATAGTTTACAATTGAGTCTTTTGTCTCTTTATCTAAGTCAGTTAGTAACTTTTTGATAAATAGACTTAGAATCTTTAGATTAAATTCCACGGATTTTAACTTCGGTTCTTATTTAGCTAAATAATCATTTGAGCCTCTGGAAACAGTAGTTTTCAAATTCTGACCTTTTAGACAGTAATTCTGTTGGTTTCTCTTTTACTGTAGAGTCAGTGAGTTTCATGCACTATCGATGGATGATTTTCACTTTCATAGTTTCGGAATCAATACTTCCGTTACTATTTAGGTTGGATTGTTGCATAAGAGTTAGGCTCCTATTATCCGGAACCTATTATTTTAAGGTCCTTCCGTCTTCATATGGGCATGGGCCTTTACTCTTTCCGGGTACAGTTTATGTATTTATAAACAGATATCTGTTTATTACAAGGGCGTAAGCTTCTTCTGTCTTTGATGTCTAGTAGAAGGACGTTACGCTCCATTTTATTGTTAATGGATTCTATTAACTATCGGTACTGCTTATGGTATATCATTGACTTAGCAGTTGTGCTTAAGACTTCGGCTCATGAAGTAAGAGTTCTTCTACTTCTTGGGCTTACTTTAATAGTGTCGCTATTATAGATTTTTGAAGGCCGCTCATTGCGCTCAGCCATCCACATTCATGAATTTTATCTTAGAAATATCGAGTCAATTTCTTGAGGCCTCTTTTGTTAGGTCTATTATCTACTGCTCAGAATGTCATTCTCTTAACAGTTGCTACTATAGCTAGGTAGGCTGTCTGTTTCGGCAGTGTCTCCGTTCGGCTGCCCTCTTTGCTCTGGGCTATTTGACCCAGGGCAAGAAAAAGGGGGGGGGGAGGGTGTTCCCTTGGGTCACCTGTTTTACTATGAAAACAAGGGGATACCTCCTCCGGAGTTAGTAATTCTGAGCTGTTATTGGGATGGTTGTTTAGTGAGAAGTTTAAGTTTATAAAATTCATTCAAGTCTTAGTTTTTAAAGTATAGCTTTTGAATATTGCATATGTCAACGGACATGATTATGCAATTCTCAGACACTTTTAGGAGTATAAGAGTCTCTATTCTCTAGACTTACTTTATTATTGGCTTACTTTAAAAATTATTAGTATAAGGATTATATTGAATATTAATAGAGTACATGGATGTATGAAGCTCAATTTTGGAAGGTGTTGTATCTTTCTAATTTATCATAAATAAGAAAGATACATTTAAGGCCTATTGCTTCTTTTCCCTACAGGGGATGACTCTATTTTATTTTATTGAGCGTATTCCATTCTGCTCTATGTCCTTGGCCCTCCAGCCTTTTTACTATTCAGCTATGTCTGGGTCATTGGTACAGTATAAAAATGTTGAAAAATTTATAGTAATTTATATATTTTTTATACTTACCAATGACCCAGACGGGGATGGCCCTCCCAGGAGTTGGGAACTCTTGCCTCCCCGCTGAGTACATAGCGCTTATCAGGCACTGGTTATTAGAATGATAAATGGCGCCAATTTCGGAACGTCCTTGACACTGCGCATGCGCAGTAGGGGCGAAGTGTGGAGGGCCTTTCAGGACATGTTTTCTTTAGTTTTAGATGCAAATTTTGGGGATTGGGGGCAAAATTTGTGTTTGGCCCTATATTTTAAGAGTTAGCACCAGCTATGTCTGGGTCATTGGTAAGTATAAAAAATATATAAATTACTATAAATTTTTTAACTTTCTTCAATTTCTGTCAAAAAATGTTGCCGCGGCCAATGTTCTTAGAACTTAGTTTAGTCAGAAGACTCAATATTTCCCTTTGGCACACCCTACAGGGTACATTTATGATCGGATTGCTTTGAAACCTGGCATGCTTGTTTGGGGTGACCTCTAGATGGGAGCTATCGATTTTCTTCAATTTCTGTCAAAAAATGTTGCCGCGGCCAACGTTCTTAGAACTTAGTTTAGTCAAACCACAATATTTCCCTTTGGCACACCCTACAGGGCACATTTATGATTTGATTGCTTTGAAACCTGGTATGCTTATTTAGGGTGACCTCTAGATGGGAGCTATCGATTTTCTTCAATTTCCAGCAGAAAATGTTGCCACGGCCAACGTTCGTAGAACTTAGTTCAGTCAGACCTCAATATTTTCCTTTGGCACACCCTACAGTGCCCATTTATGATCAGATTGCTTTGAAACCTGGTATGCTTGTTTGGGGAGACCTCTAGATGGGAGCTATCGATTTTCTTCAATTTCCATCAAAAAATGTTGCCGCAGCCAACATTCTTAGAACTTAGTTTAGTCAGACCACAATATTTCCCTTTGGCTCACCCTACAGGGCTCATTTATGATTAGATTGCTTTGAAACCTGGTATGCTTATTTACGGTGACCTCTAGATGGGAGCTATCGATTTTCTTCCATTTCCGTCAAAAAATGTTGCCACGGCCAACGTTCTTAGAATTTGGTCTAGTCAGACCACAATATTACCCTTTTGTACACCTTACAGGGCACATTTATGATCGGATTGCTTTGAAACCTGGCATGCTTGTTTGGGGAGGCCTCTAGATGGGAGCTATCGATTTTCTTCGGTTTCTGTCAAAAAATGTTGCCACTGGCAAAAAAACTGACATTGGTCCCAATGATCTTCAATTTTGCCATTTCATTTATAACTTACCAAGTTCAAGTTTGTCAAGTTGAGCTACAGTGTCATTGACACTTTCATTTCAGAATCTCCACCAGTCCGCATCATTTGATGATTGATGATCCTTAGAGGATGGTATTGAATTTTTTTCAAATGAAGGATCATTCATATTTTTGCTCTTTGTGGGAACCAAACTTTTAACCCTTTACCTAAGAAGATAGTTTGACAGTACATGGAAATAAAATTCTTGAATAACTAATTTGGTTTCCTTTTTTGCGTCAAAAACATAGCTTATGACCTATCATTGGAATGCTGTGAATGAGCTCATTCCAATTTTGAGTCAAAAGCTATGTTTTTTGGACAGAAACTGAAAAAAAATAATGAAAATTGAATGATTTTTGTGAGTAGTGCTTGCCATTTTTGGCTGTTACGTTGGATTGGTGCAATACGAGGAATATTCTTTAAAAATTGTCTTCACATCTGCGGGTTTTAATCTTATATCTGCGTCCCCAGTGGCAGAGCAGGTCTCGTAACCACTCGACTCTGTCCGTCAGTCCATCCCTCAGTCCGTCTGAAACACTTCTTCCGTCAAAGTTTTCTTGGCTTCTATGAAAGGGAATGATTTTATATTTGGTCTGCTGCTTCATAATGATGAGTTGTATCGTGTATCTAATTTTGAGATCTGCCGTGCAGCCACTTCCTGTTTGCCGATACTTTGAAGTCTGTTCATCTCTGTAACCAATTGCATGCAGTGACGCAGGTCCAGACCTGGTATTGGTGTTGGTTTGTTATATTTATGTGCAGCATCTCCAGATACAAGTTTGTTCAAAGGAAGTGCCTAGGGTCGTATTTGGGTCTTCCTGTGGAAGCCTGAATTTCTACTTAGTGCAATATGAGGAATATTTTAGGAAAAAATCCTCTTGTTTCGATCCATTAGTCTGAATCTTTGGATATTTGTTAAGATCCTGAGTAGAGTAAGGTTTCAATTTGTTTAAATCAAGTCATTGAGTCCATATTTATACTTCCTGCAAAACCTAAATTTTAACTTTAGTACAATTTGGGAAATTTCTTTTAGAAATCTTTTTTTTCAATGCAGAAGTAAGATTCTTTTGATAATCAATATGCTTCCACCTCAGGAGGTTGAGATTCCATTTCGTTGAAATAAAGTCCCTTGGGTTATATCTGGGATTGTAACTAAAATCATTTAAATGACTATTTTTGTAAAATCTCCTCCAAATCCATGAGGCCAATTTTTGTCAGCTCAACTTGATTAAGACAAACTGAGCTTATCTAATCGCTCTCCGTCCGGCATCCATCTGTCAACACCATGTTTTGGTTTTGTTTTTCAAAACCACTGTGCCAATTCAAGTGAAAGTTTGTGTGAGTGATGGTGGAGGTGCGTTGCATTTTTGTTCAACTCAACATGCCTAGCCCCATGGGGAGGGGGTGGTGGAAAATGCTCCAAAAATTTTTTTAGAATCTTCTTCTCATGAACCAGTGGGTACAATGACTTAATATTTGGTATGGAGCTTCCTTTTGAGGTGTATAATCAAGTTTGCTTAAACAAAGTTTGTGAAGTAATATTTGACTTTGCAATGAGAGGGGCAAGATTTTTGGCCCCACCCAAAATTTCTAATTTTCTGAACTGTTGGTCCGATTTGAACCAAATTTGTTATGTGGTATTATTGGGTCCTAACTACATGACTAATGCAAAAAAAAATTTTCCCGTGTCCCCGTGAGGACCCCATGAGCTAAAAATAGAAATATTTTCAAATGCCCATATTTCCCAAAACACAGAACAGAAAACTGTTATTGGTGTGAAGCATTCTTAGGACCAGTAAAATTGAATGGTAACAAAAAATTGCCATCAGCTATGTTAGGGTGTTCTGTAGGGCATCGAAAAAAATGCCGAGTCCGCATATTTGCAAAAAAATTTTAAAAAAATTTCTTCAGAAACAATGGTCCGAATCTTTTGCTATTTGGTATACAGTATCCATGTTTGGGGGGGGGGGGGGGGGGGGGGGGATGGTGGGTCGTCAGATACCACTTTGTTAAAATGAAGCCCCTTGGTTCATATATGGGCTCTATACAGGAGCCTGAATTTTTTACTTCGCACAATATGGGAAATATGCGGATTTTTAGAAATCGTCTTCTTCAGAACCACCAGGCCAAATCTTTTAATGTTTGGTATACGTCATTGTTATGAAGGTCCGATTCAAGATTGTTCAAACCAAGTCGCTAGGTTAATATTTGGGCTTCCTATTGAAGCCCAAATTTTAACTTAGTTCATTATTATGAGGAAATTTCTTTAAAAATCTTCATCGTTGGATCCACCAGTCAGAATTCTTTTCTATTTGGTATAGAACATCTCTAGTGGGGCGACATTCACGTTTGTTCAAATCAAGTTCCTGGGTTAATATTTGGGCTCCCGATGGGAGCCAGAATGGGCCATGTAGCTGAAGAATTAGAAATATTTTAGTAAGTACCCTGTTGAGGTGTGTAACTAAGATTAGTTCATAGGTTGTATCAAGGGTCTCCATGTTGTACCTTATGATCAACTGAAAAGACATGATGCTTGGACTATTTTATTCCCTCCTGAGGAGCTCAAGCATTGACAGTGTATCCTATGGAGGTTGATTGCTTAATGTAGATTCATTCTTGGACTCTGTTTCTTAGCTCACCTAACTGAAAGTCAAGGTGAGCTTTTCTGATCACTCTTCGTCCGTTGTCCTGCGTGAAGGATGTGTTTGAGCCTCTTTCTCCTAAACCACTGGCCACATTTTAATTAAATTTCATGTAAGTAGTGGTTATTTGATATTTGGTATGTGGCATCCTTAGGGGGTGAGATTCAAGTTTGTTAAAGCCATGTTCCTATGCCCATGTTTGGGCTCACTGTGGGAGCCCGAATGATAACTTAGTTCAAAATGAGGAATTTTCTTTAAAAATCTTCTTCTTCAGATCCAGCAGATGAATGCTTTTGATATTTGGTATGCAACATCCTTGGGGGGTAAGATCCAAGTTTGTTCAAGCCATGGCCCTAGTTCCATAAAATTTGTCTCTCATGACTTCATTCCTTTGTAGTGTTGATGAACCATGTCTAACTGAATGTGACCCCCAAATACTTCTTTGAACCACTTTGGCTGGTGAGCAATTAAGGCTCCTTGGGGCCTCGTTTTTCACACTGTGGGCAATGGAAAAAACATTTAAGACGTTTTTCTCCCAAACCACTGCTCCAAAAGCTTTTAAATTTCACATGTAATATCTTTAGAAGATTGTTTCACATGTTTATTGAAAATCAAATTCCAGGGTCCATATTTGGGCTCTGTATGGGAGCCCAAATGTTCATTTTAGTGCTATATGAGGAGTATTCTTTAAAAATCTTCTTCCGATCTACCCAGTCAGAATCTTCTGATATTTGGTATGCAGCATCCTTAGCTTGGTGAGATTCAAGCTGTTCAGGCCAAGTCCCTGGGTTCATATTTGGACTCCCTGTGGGTGCCCAAATTATAACTTAGTTCAATATGAGGAATATTCTTTAAAAATACGTTTCTTCAGATCCAGTAGTCATAATCTTTTGATATTTGGCATACAGCAAAGGGAATGCGGCAGCCTAAAAGACCATGTGGGAGGGCCTGAGAAAAAGATTTTAGAATTTTTTAGGCTTTGTGCAATTTCCTTAACATGACCTTTCTCTCGTTCTTCCAAAATTTCAACCGAAAATCAATTGGAGACAGGAAACTGCACTTCTTACTCAGATCCTTAATTCAGAATCTTTTGATATTTGGTAAGTAGAATCCTCAGGGGGGCGAGATTAAAGTTGGTTGAAAATTCAAGTTCCTGAGCTCCTATTTGGGCACCATATTCGAACAGAAATTTCAACTCAGTGCAATATAAGAAAATTTTTTCAGAATCTCCACCAGTCCGCATCATTTGATGATTGATGATCCTTAGAGGGGTGGTATTGAATTTTTTTCAAATGAAGGATCATTCATATTTTAGCTCTTTGTGGGAACCAAACTTTTAACCCTTTACCTATGAAGATAGTTTGACAGTACATGGAAATAAAATTCTTGAATAAGTAATTTGGCTTCCTTTTTTGCGTCAAAAACATAGCTTATGACCTATCACTGGAATGATGTGAATGAGCTCATTCCAATTTTGAGTCAAAAGCTATGCTTTTTTGACAGAAACTGAAAAAAAATAATGAAAATTGAATGATTTTTGTGAGTAGTGCTTGCCATTTTTGGCTGTTATGTTGGATTGGTGCAATATGAGGAATATTCTTTAAAAATTGTCTTCACATCTGCGGGTTTTAATCTTTTATCTGCGTCGCCAGTGGCAGAGCAGGTCTAGTAACCACTCGACTCTGTCATCAGTCCGTCCGTCCATCCCTCAGTTCATCTGAAACATTTCTTCCATCAAAGTTTTGTTGGCTTCTACGAAAGGGAATGATTTTATATTTGGTCTGCTGCTTCATAATAATGAGTTGTATCGTGTATCTAATTTTGAGATCTGCCGTGCAGTCACTTCCTGTTTGCCGATACTTTGAAGTCTGTTCATCTCTGTAACCAATTGCATGCAGCGACGCAGGTCCAGACCTGGTATTGGTCTTGGCTTGTTATATTTATGTGCAGCATCTCCAGATACAAGTTTGGACGCAGGTCCAGACCTGGTATTGGTCTTGGCTTGTTATATTTATGTGCAGCATCTCCAGATACAAGTTTGTTCAAAGGAAGTGCATAGGATTGTATTTGGGTCTTCCTGTGGAAGCCTGAATTTCTTATCAACCTACTCACAATTGTTTACTACAGGCTTGCACTACAGTGGAAGTCCCTAACTCGGATAAAATACTCTCTATTTTTGTCTTTCCCAAGCAAGTTGGGAAAGAAAAGTGGTGCAAAAGCACCAATAAAAATAAGCCAAAACTGGGTCGAGTGCAACCGGCGCAGACCCAGTACGGGACGCTCTATCCCAAGTACAACTCCACGACTTCCGTTGCCAGTGCGCATATACCGTCTCTAAAGACTCATTCTTTTTATAATCCGCTTCGTGTCGAGATGTTTTTGCACGCTTATCAGTGTTCCACCAGCTCGATGTTTGATGATTCCTGATTCATAATACCACAGTGTATCCTTTGTATTCTCAGGAACAGTGTTTTATATTCTCTTTTCTATTATTATGTCCATAATGTATATTTATTTGCTCTCTCTCGAGTCGCGCGCGAATTTCGTGTGCCACGCGGTTCGGACTTAGATTTTTCACAATTATTGTTAATGCTTTTTTTTGCAAACTTTTCTAATTGTGTTCGAGTCAGGTGTCAGCGGGGTACTACTCCTACAGTGTTTCTTCTTTCTTTTGAGAGTAGTCTTCCTGTTGTGTGGTTCCCGGTCGACCGTCTGGGGTCTTTGTTTCTGTCACCTTTCTCTCTTCTTTGGGGGTGTTCTGTTTTCTGATCTCACCTTCTCTGCTCCTCTCACCTCTATCATGCCCAGGACAATTCCTTGTGGGCAATGTCTGCTGCCAAAGCATGTGGACGATGTACATTCGTCTTGTTCCTCCTGTAATGGGTGTTCGGCCGAGCGGCCGTGTGGTGTCTGTGGAACATGGTCTTCCACCTTCTGGGCGTCAGTAAACCGTGTCGTTCGTTCTCGTGGCCGTGCCTCCCGCTCCCGCGGGAAAGGAGAACATGGTCGTTCGGGGCCTCCCGAGCCGACTTTGTCTGGTGAGAGTTATTCCTCCTCCGTGGGGGATGTGCAGTCTTTTCCTGTGGTGGATACTGCGGGAGCTGTTGAGTGTTCTGGTGAAGAGATGCCTGGTTCCGGGACTACGATCCCCCTCCAGTCGACATCTGAGGCTGTCACTAAGGTTGTGACTCCTCCTTCGGAGCCGAGCCGGTGTGCTCTCTCCACTATTTCACCAGCCTCAACGACTCTCGACGTATCTACTACTGCTGCTGGTCCGTCTGCTTCGTTGTCTGTTTCAGCCGGACTCGGCTTTTCGCTGCAGGGGACTGCAGGAATGTCCGATACTGTAAACGTTGGATATCGGCCTCAGTCTTCCCTGACTTCAACTCGGCGAAGTCGGAAGGGGCTGACGGCCGAGCCCATCGCTGTGGTCTCTTCGCCGTCGAGCACCACAGTTGTGTCTTTGGATTCGGCTGTTCGTAATGGAAACACTATGAACTCCGTGGCGTTTCCGTCTACTCACTCTGATCACAAGACCAGTTTTGGGGGACCAACGGCTTTTGTGCAGCCTGGACCTTCTGCCCCGCAGAGGTCCACGGTGACTCTCATGAGTTCTCGCAATATTGATCCTCGGGGTGCATCGTACCCCTATACACGTCTGCCTTCAGATGTTTCGGCTGCCGCCCGTCGTCCCGCGTCGGGTGTTTTGGAGGATCGAGACCCTTCGCTGGTTAAGAGGGTCAGAGGTGAAGCCACTTTGCCGGTTCGCTCCCCTGTCGAACCGGTCGGTACGGGCAGTGAGCTTAGGGAGGCCCTCTCCTTACTCACTCAGGTTCTTTCTAAGAGCCTTCCTGTTGCTTCCAGCGAGGCTATGGGTGGTTTCCAGGCGCCTCCTATGGCGCCGCCTCCTGGGATTGGAAACAGGCCGGTTTCCGATTCCTCTGGTGTCCCGACACCATGGGAGGCGTCAGCTGGTTTGCCCACGATGGGCTATGTGTCTTCCGACTCTGGGGAGGAGTCCGACATGCTTGAGGTCGAGGGCCAGCAGTCTTCGGACTTGGGGGCGGCTCTTGACTTTGTGTTTGGGTTTCTGCCTGAGCTCAAACCTGCTAACCAGCCGACAGTGTCAGCCTGGCCGCGATCATCGGTCGTGCGCCAACAGCCTATGGAGCAACCTGCTTCTGGGCGCCTTCAACCGTGCCAGTCGGTACAGGTGGTTGAAGCTTTTTCAGCATTGGATGCCAAGCTGAATTCCAAGGCTTTGAAGACTTCGTTCTTCACCAGGGTTGACACCTTTTTGCCTCCTGTGCGTTATCGTTCCTACGATTCCGCCAATCCATCAGTCTGCCAGGCTTTGACGGTTCTGGATCAGGACTCCACTTCCCTCGGGCTTTCCAAGCCCAAGTCTGCCGTCATTCCAATGACGACTCTGGAGTCCACGTTGGGCTTATCTAGAGAGTTGCTTGGCAAGCTTTCTCTCTCAGATCACATCGTCTCAGCTTTGGCTGCTTATCTGCCTCCAGATAAGTTTGACGAGGTACAGGCTCCTTTGCGTGTGCTGTCCAAGGCTCTTATGCACCTTACTCACACGCATGCCTGTAACACGGCTAATTTGGAATTAGTTCGAAGGGACGCTGTGCTGGACACAGGACGATCCCTTCCCGAGGAGCAGCGTGCTACTCTTCGATCTGCTTCTTTGGCAGGTCCGCAACTCTTCCATGGTTCCGTGTCGACGGTCCGGGATGACGTCCTACGTCATTCCAAAGATCAGCTGCTGTTTCGTCAGCTTGATCAGCCTTCTCGGGGAGGCAAGGGCCATTCCAAGCCTAACAAGTACCCTTCTGCTTCCTCTGTGAAGCAAAAGGCTGGTCCTTCTGCCGCCGCCTCTACTTCTTACTCACAGGGTAAAGGTAGGGGTCGGCAGAATCGAGGGAAGTCTCAGGATTCTTCATTTAGCAGAGGAGGTGGTTTCTCCTCTCGCGGGCCTCGTCGGGGCTCGAAATGAAGGTCCTCACCTCGACTCGTCCCAGGTTGGAGGAAGGATAGCAGAGTTCGCAGACCATTGGACCACCATCACATCCGATCCATGGGTGTTAGATGTTGTTCGGTCCGGGCTGCGCATATCCTTCCGACGGCACCCCACTCTGTCAAGGGTGCCTCTTCCAACCACAGTTCCTTCAGACGTTTTACGTCGGGAACTTTTGTCCACGGAGATTGCCAATCTCCTGGCAAAGGGGGTGATCGAGGTCGTCAAGAACGTTCAGTCAGTGGGTTTCTATTCCCGCCTGTTCTTGGTGCCGAAGAAGGACGGCCGACTCCGACCGGTTATCGATCTGATTATCTTGAACCAGTCTATCATTGCTCCCAAGTTCAGCATGGAGACTTTCAGGTCGGTCCACCAATCAATTCACCAGGGAGATTTCGCAGCCAGCATCGACCTGCGAGACGCTTACTTCCACGTTCCGATGCATCGGGTGTCACGGAAGTATCTCAGGTTCGCTTTTCTGGGGCGAGTTTACCAGTTCAAGGCCATGCCTTTCGGCCTCAACCTGGCTCCTTGGGTGTTCAGCAGACTGATGTCGCATGTGATAGCGTTCCATCGCACACAGTCCAGGGTGACTACTTCGGCATATCTGGACGATATCCTCCAGAGGCATTCCAATGCTGCCTTACTGGAATCGGATGTCGCCACTCTGTTGAACTTGCTCACGTTGCTAGGATTCAGAGTCAACGAGGAGAAGTCGGACCTGGTCCCTTCTCAGTCGTTTTGTCATCTGGGGATGTCTTTCCAAACCAAATTCAATTTGTTGGCTGTTCCCCAGGCCAAGGCTGTGATTCTCTCAGCTTTTGCTCTGACTCTGTCCCAGTCCAGGTCCGCGACCGCTCGGAGTTTTCTCCGGCTGATCGGTCTCTGCTGTTCGGTGACGGATCTCATTCCTCTAGGTCGGCTGCGTGTCAGACCTCTCCAACACTTTCTGCTCAGTCGTTGGAGGCCGAATGTAGATTATCTGGATCAGGTGCTTCCGTTTCCGGACTCTCTGTATCCTCACCTTCTTCCCTGGACAGATGTTCAGTGGATTACGCAGGGTGTTCCACTGGACTTACCCACGTCCGATCGCGTTCTGACGGCAGATGCCAGCGATCTCGGATGGGGTGCGACGTTGGATCCTCTCGGTCTTTCCCTACACGGGATGTGGGACCAGGATCAAGCAGCTCTACACATCAACCAGAAGGAGCTTCTTGCTCTTCTTCTGAGTTTCAGGCAGTGGATCCCTCACCTGTCGAATCGCCAGGTCCTTCTACTATCCAACAATTCGACAGTGGTTGCTTACATTCGGAACCAGGGCGGCACGCACTCGCTTCCGATGTACAAGTTAGCTCGGGATCTTCTCCTGCTCGCTCAGGATGTTCACGCCGGAGTGGTTGTTCGTCACATTCCCGGTCATCTGAACGTCCTAGCCGACTCCCTGTCCTGACAGGGCAGGGTTATTTCCACTGAGTGGATGCTTCACAGGGCAGTGTTCCAGTCGCTTTGCGATCTCTGGGGACGTCCCCACATCGACCTCTTTGCGACTCGTTGGAACCATCAGGTGGACACTTTTGTGTCCCCGTGTCCAGATCCTCTGGCTTTTGCCGTGGACGCTCTGTCACTCGATTGGAACGGTCTAGTCGGCTACGCCTTCCCGCCGGTTCCGATTCTTCCTCAGGTTCTCGCCAAAATTCGAACCTGCAGTTGTCGAATCATTCTGATCGCTCCCCTGTCGCCTCAGCAGGTGTGGATCAATCAGCTCCGCTCGCTGATGGCGGCGGTTCCAGCACGTCTCCCGCTACGTCGCGACCTTTTTTGTCAAGGTCGCCCGAGGAGGTTTCACGTCGACCCGACTTCGTTGTGCCTTCACGCATATCTTTTGTCAGGTCCTGTCTCCTCCGTAGAGGTTTTTCGAGACGAGCAGTGGAGTGCATTTCTTCTTCAAGGAGGCACTCGACTGGTTTAGCTTATGCAGCTAAATGGAAGGTCTTCTGTCGATGGTGTGCTGATCACTCTGTTGATTATGCCAATCCTTCGATTTCACAGATTGCGGAGTTTCTGGTATATCTGTTTGATTCTCGGGGGCTCCAGCCTGTTACCATCAAGGGTTACAGGTCTATTATGCTTTCAGAGACTTTTTCTTATGTGGGGAAGTGTCGTATCGGCACTAATCCTTACCTCTCCAAGCTTGTTCGGCACTTTTCTTTGAAACGGCCTCGGACTTTGCAGCTTACTCCACGATGGAATCTTTCGTGGGTGCTGCTTTGCTTGGGGTGGGGCGCCGTTCGAACCTTTATCCCAGGTGGATATGCATTTTCTCACATATAAGACGGCTTTTCTGATGGCATTTGCTTCGGCCAGACGGGTTAGTGAGCTTCACGCCCTCTCGGTTGACCCGGCCTTTTTTAGGAGCTCTCCCAACAGTGTTACTTTTACCACTGATTGCTCCTTTTTGGCTAAGAATCAGTTACCAGATACTACTCCTCCTCCTATCTGTATCAGGGCTCTTCCCTCTGTTGAGGGTACTCACCCTTTGCTCTGTCCGGTCCGTGCTATTCGCATTTATCTTGATCGGACACGCTTCATACGGAAAGGCAGAAAAGTTTTTTTCTGTCTCTCATTCCGGGTTGACAGAAGATCTCTCCTCAATCCATTTCTCGATGGATTTGTCTTGCTATTCGTACGGCTTATAGTCGTTTAGCAGCTGGCAATTGTATTACCAATCGTATTTCTGCCCACGAGGTGCGGGCACTGTCTACCTCTTGGGCTTATTCTAACTCCGTCAAGTTGTTGGATGTTATGCAGGCAGCCTACTAGAGAAATGCTTCTACTTTCTCCACCTTTTATTTGCGCCAGTTGCAGGAGCAGTCGGAGGACCTTTTTGCCCTGGGTCCTCTTTCTTCTGCTCAGGCTGTTGTCTGCCATAGCCATTAGGCTTCTTGAAGGTCAGTTTCAGTCTTGTGCTGTTACTGCCCTTTTTCTGTCTGTGTGTCACACAGGCTCATATGTCTCTTTTCATTGTCCTTTACCAATGATTGCGACATTATGGTTGATAAGCCTCGGGACCTCTTCCTTCTACTTCATGGTTCCAGTGCACTGGGGTTATGTGGGGGTTGGTTATGCGATTCCCTCCAGCCTTTTGTCTATTCAGCCTGTAGTAAACAATTGTGAGTAGGTTGATAAGAAATCTAAATTTTATAGTAAATTTCCTTTCTTATTATACCTACCACAATTGTTTACATGGAGGCCCTCCCATCTTCTTTACGGGTAAAGAATCTTTCCTCCCCACTGATCACATAACTCTAACGTTTACGGATTCAAAAAGAATGAGTCTTTAGAGATGGTATATGCGCACTGGCAACGGAAGTCGTGGAGTTGTACTTGGGATAGAGCGTCCCGTACTGGGTCTGCGCCGGTTGCACTCGACCCAGTTTTGGCTTATTTTTATTGGTGCTTTTGCACCACTTTTCTTTCCCAACTTGCTTGGGAAAGACAAAAATAGAGAGTATTTTATCCGAGTTAGGGACTTCCACTGTAGTGCAAGCCTGTAGTAAACAATTGTGGTAGGTATAATAAGAAAGAAAATTTACTATAAAATTTAGATTTCTACTTAGTGCAATATGAGGAATATTTTAGGAAAAAATCCTCTTGTTTCGATCCATTAGTCTGAATCTTTGGATATTTGTTAAGATCCTGAGTAGAGTAAGGTTTCAATTTGTTTAAATCAAGTCATTGAGTCCATATTTATACTTCCTGCAAAACCTAAATTTCTTTTAGAAATCGTTTTTTTCAATGCAGAAGTAAGATTCTTTTGATAATCAATATGCTGCCACCTCAGGAGGTTGAGATTCCATTTCGTTGAAATAAAATCCCTTGGGTTATATCTGGGATTGTAACTAAAATCATTTAAACGACTATTTTTGTAAAATCTCCTCCAAATCCATAAGGCCAATTTTTAGCTCAACTTTGACGAAGTCAAATTTGAGCTATTGTCATGGCTCGTCGTCCGTCTGTCCGTACGTCAACAATTGGCTATGGCTCGGGCTAGAGGTCGCATTTATGAACTGATCTTTACGAAACTTCTTGTGTACCTTTGTTATGACCCTGGGACGGGAACGAGTGTTTTTAGGTGCCATTTTGTACCGATGATGCAAAAATCAGTTTTTTGTACAGAACTTCTGTATGAAAGTTCTGATTTGAATCAAGTTTTGTATAAATGTTTAGTACCATAGGATACATCATATATAATACGGGTTTTTTTCTCGTGCGTAAATTATGCAAATTAGACTGACTTTGATTTATTTAGTGTTACTTTCAGAGCTGTAAGTGCCAAGCTGCTATGGCTCGGGCTAGAGGCTGTATTTATGAACCAATCTTTACGAAACTTCTTGGGTACCTTTGTTATGACCGTGGGATGAGAACGAGTGTTTTTGGGTGCAGTCCGAAATTCAAGATGGCTGCCAGCAGCCATTTTGTTCCGACGATGCAGAAATTTTTTTTTAGCTCACCTGAGCGAAGCTCAAGGGGAGCTTTACTAATCACTTTCCGTCCGTCGTCCGTCGTCATCCGGCGTTAACTTTACATTATCGACTTCTCCTCCTAAACCACTAGCCCAATTTTATTCAAATGTTGGCTAAATGTTTATTACCTAATGCCAATTCAGATTTGTTCAAATGAAGTTGCCCCTCCTCCTGGGTGGTGCCACGCCCCCAAGGGGCACCAAAATCTTTGTAAATCTTCTTCTCATGAACCAGCAGTAGCAGAGACTTGATATTTGGTGTGCAGCTTCCTTTTGAGGTGTAAACTCAGATTTGTTCAAGAGAAGTTTGTGGGGCTATACTTGGCGTTGTTATGAGAGGGGCAAAATTTTTTGCCCCGCCCAAAATTTCTATTTTCCAAACCGAGAGGCTGATTTGAACCAAATTTTATGTGAGGGCTTATTGGGTCATGAGTACTTGATTTATGCAAAAAAAAATTTTCCCACAGCCCCCGTGGGAACCGCAGGAGCTAAAAATAGAAAAAATTTAAAACGCCCATATCTCCAAAACTGCACGGCACTGAGAATTTTTATTTGGTGTGCAGCTTCCTTAGGACCAACAGAAAGGATTGGTAAAAAAAAATTGCCATCGGTTTTATCATAGGGTACAGTTTCGGGACTTTGAAAAAGTGCTTAGTCAGCACTTTTTAACACTGTAGGCAATGGGAAAAACATTAAAAAATCTTCTTCTCCAGATTCAGCAGGCAGAATCTTTTGATATTTGGTATGCAACATTGTAGGGTGGATCTGATTCAAGTTTGTTCAAATCGGCCCCCTGGGTTCATATTTGGGCTCAGTATAGGAGCCCGATTTCGAACTTAGTGCATTTCAGGCAAATTTCTTAAAAAATCTTCTTCTCCAGATCCAGCAGGCAGAATCTTTTGATATTTGGTATGCAACATTGTGGGGTGGATCTGATTCAAGTTTGTTCAAATCGGCCCCCTGGGTTTATATTTGGGCTCAGTATAGGAGCCCAAATTTGAACTTACTGCATTTCAGGCAAATTTATTTGAAAATCTTCTTCTCCAGATCCAGCAGGCAGAATCTTTTGATATTTGGTATGCAACATTGTAGGGTGGATCTGATTCAAGTTTGTTCAAATCGGCTCCCTAGATTCATATTTGGGCTCACTATAGGAGCTCGAATTCGAATTTAGTGCATTTCAGGCAAATTTCTTCAAAAATCTTCTTCTCCAGATCCAGCAGGCAGAATCTTTTGATATTTGGTATGCAATGTTGCGGGGTAGATCTGATTCAAGTTTGTTCAAATCGGCCCTCTGGATACATATTTGGGCTTACTATAGAAGCCCGAATTCGAACTTAGTGCATTTCAGGCAAATTTCTTAAAAAATCTTCTTCTCCAGATCCAGCAGGCAGAATCTTTTCATATTTGGTAAGCAACATTGTGGGGTGGATCTGATTCAAGATTGTTCAAATCGGCCCCCTGGGTTAATATTTGGGCTCAGTATAGGAGCCCGATTTCGAACTTAGTGCATTTCAGGCAAATTTCTTAAAAAATCTTCTTCTCCAGATCCAGCAGGCAGAATATTTTGATATTTGGTATGCAACATTGTAGGGTGGATCTGATTCAAGTTTGTTCAAATCGGCCCCCTGGGTTCATATTTGGGCTCAGTATAGGAGCCCAATTTCGAACTTAGTACATTTAGGCAAATTTCTTAAAAAATCTTCTTCTCCAGATCCAGCAGGCAGAATCTTTTGATATTTGGTATGCAACATTGTGGGGTGGATCTGATTCAAGTTTGTTCAAATCGGCTTCCTAGATTCATATTTGGGCTCACTATAGAAGCTCGAATTTGAACTTAGTGCATTTCATGCAAATTTCTTAAAAAATCTTCTTCTCCAGATCCAGCAGGCAGAATCTTTTCATATTTGGTAAGCAACATTGTGGGGTGGATCTGATTCAAGTTTGTTCAAATCGGCCCTCTGGGTTTATATTTGGGCTGAGTATAGGAGCCCAAATTTGAACTTAGTGCATTTCAAGCAAATTTATTAAAAAATCTTCTTCTCCAGATCCAGCAGGCAGAATCTTTTGATATTTGGTATGCAACATTGTGGGGTGGATCTGATTCAAGTTTGTTCAAATCGGCTTCCTAGATTCATATTTGGGCTCACTATAGAAGCTCGAATTCGAACTTAGTGCATTTCAGGCAAATTTCTTAAAAAATTTTCTTCTCCAGATCCAGCAGGCAGAATCTTTTGATATTTGGTATGCAACATTGTGGGATGGATCTGATGCAAATTTGTTTAAATCGGCTCCCTAGATTCATATTTGAGCTTACTATAGAAGCTCGAATTCGAACTTAGTGCATTTCAGGCAAATTTCTTAAAAAATCATCTTCTCCAGATCCAGCAGGCAGAATCTTTTGATATTTGGTATGCAACATTGCGGGGTGGATCTGATTCAAGTTTGTTGAAATCGGCCCCCTGGATTCATATTTGGGCTTAATATAGAAGCCTGAATTCGGACTTCGTGCATTTCGGGCAAATTTATTAAAAAATCTTCTTCTCCAGATCCAGCAGGCAGAATCTTTTGATATTTGGTATGCAACATTGTGGGGTGGATCTGATTCAAGTTTGTTCAAATCGGCTTCCTAGATTCATATTTGGGCTCACTATAGAAGCTCGAATTCGAACTTAGTGCATTTCAGGCAAATTTCTTAAAAAATCATCTTCTCCAGATCCAGCAGGCAGAATCTTTTGATATTTGGTATGCAACATTGCGGGGTGGATCTGATTCAAGTTTGTTCAAATCGGCCCCCTGGATTCATATTTGGGCTCACTATAGAAGCTCGAATTCAAACTTAGTGCATTTCAGACAAATTTCTTCAAAAATCTTCTTCTCCAGATCCAGCAGGCAGAATCTTTTGATATTTGGTATGCAACATTGCGGGGTGGATCTGATTCAAGTTTGTTCAAATCGGCCCCCTGGATTCATATTTGGGCTTAATATAGAAGCCCGAATTCGCACTTAGTGCATTTCAGGCAAATTTCTTCAAAAATCTTCTTCTCCAGATCCAGCAGGCAGAATCTTTTGATATTTGGTATGCAACATTGCGGTTTGGATCTGATTCAAGTTTGTTCAAATTGGCCCCCTGGATTCATATTTGGGCTTAATATAGAAGCCCGAATTCGCACTTAGTGCATTTCGGGCAAATTTATTAAAAAATCTTCTTCTCCAGATCCAGCAGGCAGAATCTTTTGATATTTGGTATGCAACATTGTGGGGTGGATCTGATTCAAGTTTGTTCAAATCGGCTTCCTAGTTTCATATTTGGGCTCACTATAGAAGCTCGAATTTGAATTTAGTGCATTTCAGGCAAATTTCTTAAAAAATCTTCTTCTCCAGATCCAGCTTCAGAATCTTTTCATATTTGGTAAGCAACATTGTGGGGTGGATCTGATTCAAGTTTGTTCAAATCTGCCCCCTGGGTTTATATTTGGGCTCCGTATAGGAGCCCAAATTTTAACTTAGTGCATTTCAGGCATATTTCTTAAAAAATCTTCTTCTCCAGATCCAGCAGGCAGAATCTTTTGATATTTGGTATGCAACATTGTAGGGTGGATCTGATTGTGATTCATGAACGTATTTATTTGTAAAGTTGATAGAATCTTAGACAAAATTGGCAGAAAAGATCTACTATAGAAGGGGTGGTATCCAGGGTGAACTGTTTACCCAAATCTAGCAGTACTAATGCATTATTCACACAAATCTTCGTTCAAATTTTATGACCCCTCATTGGAACACACGCATTCAGCTCATTCCAACAAAGGTCATATGCCATGTTTTCGAGACAAAGGAATAAAAATTTTAGTTATTCATGAAATTTTTAGGCAACTGTTGTCTGTTATTCACATTGCTTCATGAAATTTCAGTACTTTTAGAAGTTACCTCAGTAATCAAGGGTTAATTCCCCTTAATTAAATGTCGCCTCTAAAAAACAACCACTTTGCATATCTTACCTTTTTACCAGCATAACTGCCAAAACTTGTCAGCATTCTTCGCAAAAATCGCTATTCAAATTTTAATTTTTGTCTTTTAAACATACATGTACTTATCGCTTGTAAATACCCCATTGGAATGAGCTTTTTGAGCTCATTCCAATGAGAGGTCGCACACCATGCTTTTTGAGTCAAAAAAGCAATTTTTTTAGTTATTCCAGAATTTCGTACGTAAAACACAGCTTTATGACTTCACATTAAAATGAGCTCTCTAAGCTTGTTCCAATCAACATTCACGCACTATGTCTTTCACACAAAAAATAAAATTTTCCATTTATTCAGGAATTTTGTTTGCAAGAACACTCTTAACCCCCCCCCCCCCCCCCCCCCCACACACACACACACAAACACACACACACACACACACACAAACACAGACACACACATCTAAAAGTTCGTCAGCAAAAAAACAGTTACTTCAATTTTTAAATGCATTATAGGAACAACTTGCCTAATCAAATTTAAATACTTTTGCATCATTCTGTATCTAGAACAAACCATTTACCATATCTTTACGCAAAATTCTCCAGCATCATTCACAAAAAAACACCATTATTTATATATTCACATTTCTGTCTCAAAAATATACCTGATCTTCCCATACCCCTATTGGAATAAGCTGTTTGAGCTTGTTCCAATGATGATAAAAAAAAATAAAATTTGTGAAAATTTTTGTTTTCTTGCATGCAAATATATACATGTAGCACATGGAAGATATCCACAGTTGGGGAGAGATGTCCAAGGCTATCTCTTCACATTCCTTGTTTGTGCTTCATGCTAAACCAGTTTGTCTGCAGAGATAAATTTGCTTTATTAAAAATCATTGGAGATTGGCCACACACCAATGATTTTAAATAAAACTAATTTTAGGTAACAAATGTTGAACTTCAAACAAAATCTATCACTCAACCAGTTAATGTTGATGAGGCATGACATGGTGAAGGTGACCTAAAATACTTCTTAGAGTCACTTTGTCAGGTGAGCGATTAAGGCCACGTGGGGCCTCTTGTTTGTACAGAACTTCCATATGAAAGCTCTGATTTGAATAATTTTTCTTATGAATGTTTAGTACCATGAGATACATTACATATCATATGGGTTTTTTTCTCGTGCTTATATTATACAAATTAGACTAACTTTGATTTATTTAGTGTTACTTTCAGCACTGTGAGTGCAAATCCCTATACGGCTCGGGCTAGAGGCCGTATTTATGAACCGATCTTTACGAAACTTCTTGGGTACCTTTGTTATCACCGTGGGATGAGAACGAGTGTTTTGGGGTGTTGTCCGAAATTCAAGATGGCCACCGGCAGCCATTTTGTACCAAAATTAGTGCAATCAGTCCTTTGTACAGAACTTCTGTATGAAAGTTCTGATTTGAATAAATTTTTGTATGAATGTTTAGTAAAATGGAATACATCACATACAGTACAGGTTTTTTTCTCGTGCAGAAATTATGCAAATTAGATGAATTTTGATTTATTTAGTGCTACTTATACACTGTAAGTGCACATGTCAATACGGCTCAGGCTAGAGGCTGTATTTATCAACCGATCTTCACAAAACTTCTTGGGTACCTTTGTTATCACCTTGGAACGAGAATGAGTGTTTCTGAGTGCGGTCCAAAATTCAAGATGGCTGCCAGTGGCCATTTTGTACCAAAATTAGGTCCAATCAGTTTTTTGTCACAACTTCTATACAGCTCGTATTTACGAACTGATCTTCACGAATCTTATTGGGTACCTTTGTTTTCACCTTGGGACAGGAACGAGTGTGTTTTGGGGTGCCTTTTGTTATCACTTTGCTATGAGAACAGATATTTTGGGGTTCAGTCAGACCCACTCTGGGACTCGAAGATTTCTTTTCTAGTTTAGCATCTGACTGCCACCCACCTTTACAATATTTTACCTATACATTTGTTACAGACTATGGTCAGTATTTATGTACAGACCGTTGCAATACTTTATATGTACCTTTGTTATCAGGTCATTACCTAGATGTTTGTCATTGCTGTGTCACATACTATACATGTACATGTGTTGACAAGTTGAGCTAAAGTGTCATTGACACTTTCATTGTCAGCTCAACTTGACTAAGACAAACTGAGCTTATCCAATCGCCCTCCGTCCAGCATCCATCTGTCAACACCATGTTTTAGTCTTGTTTTTCAAAACCACTGTGCCAATTCAAGTGAAAGTTTGTGTGAGTGATGGTGGAGGGGCGTTGCATTTTTGTTCAACTCAACATGCCTAGCCCCATGGGGAGGGGGTGGGGGAAAATGGTCCAAAAATATTTTTAGAATCTTCTTCTCATGAACCAGTGTGTACAATGATTTAATAATTGGTATGGAGCTTCCTTTTGAGGTGTATAATCAAGTTTGCTTAAACAAAGTTTGTGAAATAATATTTGCCTTTGCAATGGGAGGGGCAAGATTTTTGGCCCCACCCAAAATTTCTAATTTTCTGAACTGTTGGTCCGATTTGAACAAAATTTGTTATGTGGTATTATTGGGTCCTAACTACATGACTAATGCAAAAAAAAATTTTCCTGTGTCCACGTGAGGACCCCCATGAGCCAAAAATAGAAATATTTTCAAATGCCCATATTTCCCAAAACTCAGAACAGAAAACTGTTATTGGTGTGAAGCATTCTTAGAACCAGTAAAATTGAATGGTAACAAAGAATTGCCATCAGTTATGTTAGGGTGTTCTGTAGGGCATCAAAAAAAATGCTGAGTTGGCATATTTGCAAAAAATTGTTTTTTAAATTTCTTCAGAACCAATGGTCCGGATCTTTTGCTATTTGGTATACAGTATACAGTATCCATAGGGGAGGGGGGGGGGGGGGGGTGGGGGGATGGTGGGTCGTCAGATACAGCTCTGTTAAAATGAAGCCCCTTGGTTCATATATGGGCTCTATACAGGAGCCTGACTTTTTAAGTTTGTGCAATATGGGAAATATGGAGATTTTTAGAAATCGTCTTCTTCAGAACCACCAGTCCGAATCTTTTAATGTTTGGTATACGTCATTGTTATGAAGGTCCGATTCAAGATTGTTCAAACCAAGTCGCTAGGTTAATATTTGAGCTTCCTATTGAAGCCCAAATTTTAACTTAGTGCAATATTATGAGGAAATTTCTTTAAAAATTTTCATCTTTGGATCCACCAGTCAGAATTCTCTCTAGTTTGGCGACAATCACGTTTGTTCAAATCGAGTTCCTGGGTTAATATTTGGGCTCCCGATGGGAGCCAGAATGGGCCATGTAACTGAAGAATTAGAAATATTTTAATAAGTACCCTGTTGATGTGTGTAACTAAGATTAGTTCATAGGTTGTATCAAGGGTCTCCATGTTGTACCTTATGATCAACTGAAAAAAGACATGATGCTTGGACTATTTTATTCACTCCTGAGGGGCTCAAGGATTGACAGTGTATTCTATGGAGGTTGATTGCTTAATGTAGATTCATTCTTGGACTCTGTTTCTTGGCTTACCTTATTGAAAGTCAGGGTGAGCTTTTCTGATCACTCTTAGTCCGTCGTCCATCCGTCTGTCCATTGTTATGCATGAAGGATGTGTTTGAGCCTCTTTCTCCTAAACCACTGGCCACATTTTAATTAAATTTCATGTAAGTAGTGGTTATATAGGGGCATTTTGATTTGTATGGAAATTAGGTTTCGTCTCATATTGTGCAGAGTGGTTGGGAAAGAATTGGCAAATTTTTTGAAATTGTTGTAAGGAACCACCAGTAGCAGAGCATTGATATGTTGTATACAGAGTCCTTTTAAGGTTTAAAATCAAGTTTGTTGAAGAGAAGTTTGTCGGGCATTATTTGCCTTCGTTGTGGGCATTGAAAAAATTTTGGCCATGCCTAAAATTTCTGTTTTCAGAACTGTGAGATCGATTTGAACCAAATTTGATATGAGATGATAATGGGTCCTAAGTAGTTGATTGATGCCGAAAAGATTTTTCTCATTGGCCCATGGGAACCTCGGGAGCTAAAAGTAGGAAAAACCTTAAAACTGCCATATCTCCAAAACTGCACGACACCGAGAATTTTTATTTGGTGTGAAGGTTCTTTATGACCAACAGAAAGGATTGGTAAAAAAAAATTGCCATTGGTTTTATCATAGTGTACAGTTTCTGGACTTTGAAAACGTGCTGAGTTAGCACTTTTTAAGAGTGTTGGCAATGGGGAAAACATTAAAAAATCTTCTCCAGATCCAGCAGGCAGAATCTTTTGCTATTTGGTCTGGAACATTGTAGGGTGGATCTGATTCAAGTTTGTTAAAATCGGCCCCCTGAGTTAATATTTTGGCTCAGTATACCAGCCCGATTTCGAATTTCAGGCAAATTTCTTGAAAAATCTTCTCCCGATCGAGAAGGCAGAATATTTTGATATTTGGCATGCAACATTGTGGGGTGGATCCGATTCAAGTTTGTTCAAATCGGCCCCCTGTGTATATATTTTGGCTCAGTATAGAAGCTCCAATTCGAACTTAGTGCATTTCCGGCAAATTTCTTAAAAAATCTTCTCCAGATCCAGCAGGCAGAATCTGTTCATATTTGGTATGCAACATTGTGGGGTGGATCTGATTCAAGTTTGTTCAAATCGGCCCCCTGGATTCATATTTGGACTCACTATAGAAGGTCGAATTCGAACTTAGTGCATTTCAGGCAAATTTCATAAAAAATCTGCCTCAGATCCAGCAGTTTGAATATTTTGATATGCAGCATCCTTAGGGGGGTGAGATTCAGGTTTGTTAAAGCCATGTCCCTAGGTCCATATTTGGACTCACAGTGGGAGCTTGAATTGTAAGTTAGTTCAAAGTGAGGAATTTTCTTTAAAAATCTTCTTCAGATCCAGCAGTAGGAATGTTTTGATATTTGGTGCGCAGCATCCTTAGGGGGTGAGATTGAAGTTTGTTAAAGCCAAGTCCCTGGGTTCATATATGGGCTCCCTGTGTGAGCCCGAATTATAACTTAGTTCAATTTGAGGAATATTCTTTAAGAAACTTCTTTTTTTTTTAGATACACTGGTCAGAATCTTTTGATATTTGGTGTAAGCTTTTCTTAGGAGGAGCAGATGCAACTTGTTGAAATCAATTCTCTGGGTTGATATTTAAGCTACCATGTCAGGTGAGCGCCCTCAGGCCCCTTGGGGCCTCTTGTTTTATTATCCTTCCTTTTCATCAAACATAACACAGACAAGTTAAGCTACAGTGTCATTGACACTTTCATTTTTTGATGTAATGGGAATTCTCAGAATTCAGTGAATATTGTCTGCTAATGATAACTGAGTGGAAGCCGAAAAGAAGAAAGGATATGGAAATCAGGTCAGGTGACCATTTTGTTGATAATTTGAAGAACCTCTACAGTGCTTTGTAAATGAATGATTGTAGGAAAATTTCAAAACCGACCAGCTGTAACCAAAATGCAAATTTCTTCGAAATTATCATTGGGTGCCCAGCTGCTTGAACTCCCTCCCCTGCAGATAAGGATTGTTCTTGGCCCTTATTGTATTGTCAGCGCTAGCATCTCGGTTCAAACTTAGCAGCAAAGTATAGAGAATATTGGCCCAGTCAATTCAAAGACTGCCCCCTAGAGCAGTGCCATTCTGCAAACACTATCTTACCGATGTATGTAACATAGCCATACATATATGCATTGTTTTTCTTCCTTGCAGATGAAAAATTCTTGACTTCCAATCTAATCCGCAAGGCATCACAGCTGATCATCCATCCCACCCAGACTGGCTGATAAAAGTGTAGGGGTTGTTTCACTCCTACATTCCTGACCTGCATGTCGTTCCAACAACTGTTCAATGTTAAAATAGATAAGTAGAGGAAATGTTCCCTGTCCTATCCAAATTTCCACAGAGCACCCCCCTCCCCCCCACACCATCCTTTCAAGATGCAGAACTTTGTATGACCATTTGGCATTCGTAGCTGCACTTTATTCCCAACATGCTTGGAAAAATATTTTGTGCCCAGCCCTCTTGAACACCAACCCCTGCCTTGCATGCAGATAAATAAGTATTGTTCTTTCCCCTTCTTGTATTATCAACGTTTCAACTTTGCAGCAAAGTAGATAGAATATGTTTCAAGTTGGTTCAAAGACCCCTGCCAGCCCCTCCCCCCACCCCAACAGTTTCACACAACATACACTCCACCTTACAGATGTATGATACATGGTCATTGTTCTCTTCCTCAGAATTCCATGAAGAAACGTAATGGTGCTAGAAGCCTTATCCCCAACCGATTTTCCTGATCTCCCCAACCCACCCAGACTTGTCTACAGAGGTGTAAGGGTTGTGTTTTGCCTCTACCTTCCATACCTGCATATCTCTTAGCAAATGTTCAATGTTAAAGTTGAAACAGATAGGCGAAGGAAATGGTCCCAGTGCGATCCAACTGCCTCCCCACCTTAGCTGGTCGAGGTGCAGAAAGAACTTGGGCGACCAATTGTACCTGCATTGTTATCCCAACATGCTTGAAAAGACAACATTGTGTGCCAGCTCCTTGAAATTGTATCCCAGACCTGCATCTGCATGCACATGAGGATTGTTCCCTGTCTATTGTTCTCCCAGAAGTTCATGAAGAAATGTTATGGCATTAGAACTCTTATCCTCAACCAGTATTGCTGATATGATACGCAAACTTACCTACAGAAGTGCAAGTGTTGTGTTTTGCCCTCTTTCCCTCCCCCTCCCCCTTGACTTTCCTCACCTTCAAATCCCTCAAAACATTGTCAACTGTTTTCTCAACATGCTTGGAAAAATATTCTTGTGTGGCTGTGCCCAGTCAAACACTTACTTAACTGACATGCCCAGTTAGGGGGAGTGGGGTTTTGGGGTTGTGCACAGACACACAATGTCCTCAATTCTATCCAACCTCACCCCGACCCCACTGAGATGCAGAACTTGTGACCATCTGGCATTTGTAGGCACTGTTTTCCCAACATGATTGGAAAGATGTTGTGTACCTGTGAGCAACTGGAATGCCCAGTTGGGGGGCTGGGCACAGGTACATAATGATGTCCCCAGTCCAATCCAACCTCACCTTCATCCCAACAAGATGCAGAACTTGTGTGACCATCTGGCATGTGTTGCCATTTTTTTTCCAAAAATGCTTGGATATTGTGTACAGCCAAGCCACACCTCCTCCCCAGATGGGCATGCCGGTTGGGGGCTGGGTATAGGCACATAATTGGCCCAGTCCTATTGAACCTCAACTCTTTGCCCCACCACTTGAGATGCAGAACTTGTGACCCTTTTGCATTTGTGACTGTTTTCCCAACAAGCTTTAAAAGATATCCTTGAGTGCCTTGCCCGGCCAAGCCATCCCCTCCCCCCCCCCCCCCCCCAACTTGCACGCGAAGTTGGAGGAGTGAGATCTTGGGGCTGGGCACAGGCACACAATGTCCCCAATCCTATCCAACCTTACCCCCAGCCCACTGAGATTCAAAACCTGTGTTGCCATCTGGCATTTGTTGCCATTGTTTTCCCAACATGCCTGGAAATATATTATGTGCCTGTGCCCCCCATCCCCCACTCTGTCAAATTCTCAGTTGGAAACACGATGGGGAAAAAGATGTGCCCAGTCACTTCAAAAACCTTCTTCTCTCTCATTCTCAATAGAATAACACCCATGCCCCCACCTCAGGGCTGAACCATGTGTTAACCAAGAGCAGGCCTATGAACTCCAATGTAAGTCTTTCAAAGTGACAAAATATATTGTCATTATTATTGTAAATGTGAAGTATATGTATACTTTTTGTAGAACTGTCAATGAACTGGAAGTATCTTGAATAAAATGTCTGTGCTCACAAATCCTTGATTATGTTGTTTCTCTTTCCCATAACACAGAAAGATTTTTAAGTGAAACAGATACATGCATATGGAAACAAAATGAAGAACTATTGAAGATATTTCAAGTATTTATTAAGAATATTATATGTACAAGTGTATATTTATATAAGTACACATACATATAAGTATATCAATGAATAGTATTTTATAACAACATATTAAATGTATATAAGAACATCATATTATAAAGATATTACAGAAAGAAACAGAATATTATTATTTTTTTTTTTTTTTTTCTTTTTTCGTTTTTTTCGTGGCCCCACCCAATAAAAAAAAAATCCGGGTGGGGCTTCGGAAAGAAAAGAAGCTGACTTACTCAGACTGTCCCACCCAAGTGAGAAAACCTGGTGGCAACTGACTAAGACACAGTCCACACAAGATGACTCGGCATGCCTGAAGACAATTTACTCCCAAGAACTTTGGCACTGCTGCTACACGCAAGGAAATAATGTTTGAGGAGGTTTTCTATCACACTCAGGAAATGCATCTTTTAAGGACGGGTGTCTCTGCACTAACAGGAAAATCCTCTATTTAAAAAAAAATTATTTTAATTAAAATAGAAGATTTCCCCGTTATTGCAGACATCCGTCATTAAAATATGCATTTCCAGTGTGTGGCCATCAATAAAAGATGAACTTTTAAGAAAACCCCCCCTCAAACAACATGGATTCTTAACAGTGCCATAGCTCTTTGGGGTAAAGCATTCAGACATGCTGGGTCATCTCAAATTTCCTGTGCCTCAGTCAACTGTCACCAGGTCCTCAGTCGGGTGAGACAGCATCAGTAAGTCAGAAATTTAGTAAGTTAGTGGGCCAGTTAGTGGGCAAGTGGATTTTTTCCAACCTCAGTAATGTTGGGCTCTGTGCAGCAATCCATTTTTGTTCTTGTAATTTTTGTGATGAATAAAGTGACATGGTTCGCAACAACCCAAATGGTGGACATCAACCTATACACTTATTTGCTAGACAAGTGGACATTTTAGGATCAAACGAGGGAAAGTACAGACCATGGAGTTATCCATGAACTACACATTTCCTTGTTCAATCCTAAAATTTCTACTTGTCCAGCAAGCAAGTCTTTAGGTAGATGTGTACCATTTTGGATGACCGAGCACCACATCACCTTTGTCAGTATTGTTGGTAATATTGTCCCTAGACTGTAACAAGGCACAATCTGCAATGCAAAAGCATTGCAGATGCTGCCTTCTTGCATTCTAGAGATATGAGGAAAAAATTATTGGAACTGACTCTGTACAGAAAAAACGAAAATGTACAAAAACTAAATATACACTCAATATACAAATCAGTAATCGAAACCTTTTGGAACACAGTCTATCATTACTCCATTCTAAGACCAACTGTCTACAAGGTTATGTCACATTAATGGAATCCTCCACTATCGAATCAATCTACTCGCTATACCACTCATTCACTCTTGAAACTGAAAAAAAAGAAGAAAAACAAGAAATTATTTTTCAATTTCCATTTCATGTCTTTCTAATTAACAAAACATCTTTAACACTTAACACAAAAGGCAGATAGATATTTGCAAACAAAATTCCAGAATGACTATTTTTTGGTGCCTAAAACATACTTTACGAACCCTTATAAGAACAAGTTCAACAAGCTCATTCCAATGAGGGGTCCTAAGATGTGTTTTTGAGGAAACAAGAAGAATGTTACTAAGGTAATACATCACCCTCCACCCCCACCCCCTTGTGACCTTCACCTTGCAGATGCAGCGGAAACTATTATACGCGACACAACTTCTGACTGTCCTTAACATTTGTAAAAAGTTCAACAATTTTACTTTGATTCATTTCTCAGTTATGGCCGAGACACGAATATTGACCGATTTTTAGTGTAACCTTGAAATGTGACCTTGAAGGTACGAACCCAGGTATGGCGTGTGACAAATCCTCCCATGGTCCTTTATAATTGTGTGAAGTTTGATAACTGTAGCCCTAATAGTTTTGGAGTTATGCTTGAGACACGATTTGTGACCCTGAACGTATGAAGGTCAATTATGACCTTCACATTGCATATGTGGCAGAAACCTTTTTTCGCGACACACCTTCTTACTGTCCTTAACATTTGTAAAAAGTTTAATAATAGTACTATGATTCGTTTCTCAGTTATGGTCGAGACACAAATATTGACCGATTTTTAGTGTGACCTTGAAATGTGACCTTGACCTTGAAGGTATGAACCCGGCTATGGTGTTTGACGCATCCTCCCATGGTCCTTTATAATTGTGTGAAGTTTGATGACTTTTTTTCTCACTGTTAAGGTATACTACTAAAGTTTGCTAAGCACCAAGCACATCGAACTAGCTGTTTTACGTTTTAGTTGAAATATTGTAATGAAAAGTGTATATATTTTTTATTTAATTATATCTTTAATGATTTAAGTACAGAAATTAAGATTTTATTTGTGTTTGACATTATTTTTTAGCTTTTGAATACGATAACCATGGAAAATGGATATTATTGGTAAAAGAGGAAATTTCTCAATATGCCGAAACATTGACACAGCGAAGTGATATGGCTTCAATATCGAGTATGAGACCCATTACTGTTTATTACAGCTTGACAATGCCTTCTCATGCTCCCAATCAAGTTCCTGCTGGTCCTTTGTGGGATGTTGTTCCATTCTTGGACCAGCATGGCACCAAGCTCCTGGACACTTCTTGGCTGGACTGGATGGGCTAAAATTGCAAGCTGAAACTCATTCCAGACATGTTCGATTGGACTGAGGTCAGGGGATCTTGCTAGCCAGTCCATACGCTCAATTCCCTCCCAATGTCGGTATGCCCCGACAGCATGGACAACATGAGCACAGGCAGTATCGACCATCAGAATGAATCTATCACCCACTGACCTGCATACAATCTGATGTGGACATCCAGGATCTCATCAATGTATTGTTGTGCAGTCAATGTACCATGTTCAAGGACACAGAGCTCTGTACGTCCATCCCAGCTGATGCTGCCCTAAACCATGATTGACCCTCCACCATAGCAGTCATGCTCAGCAATGTTGGCTGCATGGAATCGCTCTCCTGGTCTTCTCCATACCCTAGAACGCCTATCTGTGTGGTCTGGGCAGTACCTTGACTCATCTGTAAAAAGGACAGGTCGTCAGTCTTCTCTGGTCCATCCAACGTTGTCCATGGCCCATTCAAATGGTGCCCGGCCGTGGTTCTGGGACAGCGGAATGCGAATACATGGTCTTCTCGACTGGAGGCCACCTTCGTGCAACCTTGCCTGGATAGTCTGCATTGAAACATTTACCTCAGATGCATTCTGAAGGTCACTGTGAAGCTGGGTTGCTGTGGCAAAGTGGTTGCTATGGGCCTGAATGATCAATGAGAGGCCTCAAGGGGCCTGAGGCCGCTCACCTGACATATCAACCCAGAGAATTGATTTCAACAATCAACAAATTGCATCTGCTCCTCCTAAGAAACGCTTATACCAAATATCCAAAGATTCCCACAGGGAACCCATATTTGAAACCAGGGACTTGGCTTTAACAAACTTGAATCTCACCCTCCTAAGGATGCTGCACACCAAATATCAAAACATTCCGACTGCTGGATCTGAAGAAGAAGATTTTTAAAGAAAATTCCTCATTTTGAACTAAGTTACAATTCGAGCTCCCACAGTGAGTCCAAATATGGACCTAGGGACATGGCTTGAACAAACTTGAATCTCACCACCTAAGGATGCGGCATACCAAATATCAAAACATTCCGACTGATGGATCTGAAGAAGATTTTTAAAGAAAATTCCTCATTTTTAACTAAGTTATAATTCGGGCTACCACATTGAACCCAAAGATGAACCCAGGGACTTGGCTTGAACAAACTTGAATCTCAACCCCCCTAAGCATAGTGTATACCCAATATCAAAAGATTCTGCCGGCTGGATCTTGAGAAGATTTTCAAAGAAATTTGCCTGAAATGCACTAAGTTCAAATTTGGGCTCCTATACTGAGCCCAGATATAAACCCAGGGAGCCAATTTGAACAAACTTGAATCAGATCCACCCCACAATGTTGCATACCAAATATCAAAAGATTCTGCCTGCTGGATCTGGAGAAGAAGATTTTCAAGAAATTTGCCTGAAATGCACTAAGTTCGAATTCCAGCTTCGACAGTGAACCCAAATATGAATCTAGGGAGCCGATTTGAACAAATTTGAATCAGATCCACCCCACAATGTTGCGTACCAAATATCAAACGATTCTGCCTGCTGGATCTGGAGAAGATTTTTTTAAGAAATTTGCCTGAAATGCACTAAGTTCAAATTTGAGCTCCTATACTGAGCCAAATATAAACCCGGGGGGGGGGGGGGGGCCGATTTGAACAAACTTAAATCAGATCCACCCCACAATGTTGCTTACCAAATATGAAAAGATTCTGCCTGCTGGATCTGGAGAGATTTTTGAAGAAATTTGCCTGAAATGCACTAAGTTCAAATTCAAGCTTCGACAGTGAACCCAAATATGAATCTAGGGAGCCGATTTGAACAAATTTGAATCAGATCCACCCTACAATGTTGCATACCAAATATCAAAAGATTCTGCCTGCTGGATCTGGAGAAGAAGATTTTTGAAGAAATTTGCCTGAAATGCACTAAGTTCAAATTTGGGCTCCTATACTCAGCCCAAATATAAACCCAGGGAGCCGATTTGAACAAACTTGAATCAGATCCACCCCACAATGTTGCTTACCAAATATGAAAAGATTCTGCCAGCTGGATCTGGGAAGAAGATTTTTGAAGAAATTTGCCTGAAATGCACTAAGTGCGAATTCGGGCTTCTATATTAAGCCCAAATATGAATCCAGGGGGCCGATTTGAACAAACTTGAATCAGATCCACCCCGCAATGTTGCATACCAAATATCAAAAGATTCTGCCTGCTGGATCTGGAGAAGATTTTTGAAGAAATTTGTCTGAAATGCACTAAGTTTGAATTCGAGCTTCTATAGTGAGCCCAAATATGAATCCAGGGGGCCGATTTGAACAAACTTGAATCAGATCCACCCCGCAATGTTGCATACCAAATATCAAAAGATTCTGCCTGCTGGATCTGGAGAAGATGATTTTTTAAGAAATTTGCCTGAAATGCACTAAGTTCGAATTCGAGCTTCTATAGTGAGCCCAAATATGAATCTAGGAAGCCGATTTGAACAAACTTGAATCAGATCCACCCCACAATGTTGCATACCAAATATCAAAAGATTCTGCCTGCTGGATCTGGAGAAGAAGATTTTTTAATAAATTTGCCCGAAATGCACGAAGTCCGAATTCAGGCTTCTATATTAAGCCCAAATATGAATCCAGGGGGCCGATTTCAACAAACTTGAATCAGATCCACCCCGCAATGTTGCATACCAAATATCAAAAGATTCTGCCTGCTGGATCTGGAGAAGATGATTTTTTAAGAAATTTGCCTGAAATGCACTAAGTTCGAATTCGAGCTTCTATAGTAAGCTCAAATATGAATCTAGGGAGCCGATTTAAACAAATTTGCATCAGATCCATCCCACAATGTTGCATACCAAATATCAAAAGATTCTGCCTGCTGGATCTGGAGAAGAAAATTTTTTAAGAAATTTGCCTGAAATGCACTAAGTTCGAATTCGAGCTTCTATAGTGAGCCCAAATATGAATCTAGGGAGCCGATTTGAACAAACTTGAATCAGATCCACCCCACAATGTTGCATACCAAATATGAAAAGATTCTGCCTGCTGGATCTGGTGAAAATTTTTGAAGAAATTTGCCTGAAATGCACTAAGTTCGAATTCGGGATTCTATAGTGAGCCCAAATATGAATCCAGGGGGCTGATTTGAACTAACTTGAATCAGATCCACCCCACAATGTTGCATACCAAATATCAAAAGATTCTGCCTGCTGGATCTGGAGAAGAAGATTTTTTAAGAAATTTCCCTGAAATGCACTAAGTTCGAAATCGGGCTCCTATAATGAGCCCAAATATGAACCCAGGGGGCCGATTTGAACAAACTTGAATCAGATCCACCCTACAATGTTGCATACCAAATATCAAAAGATTCTGCCTGCTGGATCTGGAGAAGATTTTTTAATGTTTTTCCCATTGCCTACAGTGTTAAAAAGTGCTGACTCGGCACTTTTTCAAAGTCCTGAAAAAAGTACCTTGTGATCAAACCGATAGATATTTTTTTTAACCATTCTATTCTACTGGATAAAAGTAAGCTTTATACAAAAAAAGAATTCTCTGTGCCGTGTAGTTTTGGAGATATGGCAGTTTTAAGGTTTTTCCTATTTTTAGCTCCCGAGGTTCCCACGGGGCAATGAGAAAATTTTTTTTTTTTTGCATCAATCAACTACTTATGACCCATTATCATCTCATATCAAATTTGGTTCAAATCGACCTCACGGTTCAGAAAATAGAAATTTTAGGCGTCGCCAAAATTTTTGCCCCTCCCATAACGAAGGCAAATAATGCCCAACAAACTTCTCTTGAACAAACTTGATTCTACACCTCAAAAGGAAGCTGCATACCAAAAATCAAGTCTCTGCTACTGCTGGTTCATGAGAAGAAGATTTTCCAAGATTTTAGTGCCCCTTGGGGGCGTGGCCCCACCCAGGAGGAGGGGCAACTTCATTTGAACAAATCTGAATTGACATTAGGTAATAAACATTTACCCAACATTTGATAAATATTGGGTCACTGGTTTCTTCGTCGAAGTTGGTTTTGTAAAGTTTACGCTGGACGACGACGGACGGATGGAAAGCGATTAGTAAAGCTCACCTTGAGCTTTGCTTAGGTGAGCTAAAAATCGGTCTTCACCTGCAGATGTTGCCCTGTCTCTCCCACCACCATGCCGTCTGACTGGTGTGCCATACTATTGAAATCTTGCCCAGGCTCTGGTGATCACCGTATGGTGCACACCAAGGGCTTCACCAACCTGACGATGGGTAGCCCCTTGCTCCACTATCCCTACAGCCCACCACATTTCTGCTTCAGACAAATGTCTTCTTACTTTTGCATTTACCCTATTCAATCATTAAATCACAAGGGTTTGTGTTGAAATGAAGATTGAATACCCTACACATGTCATGTACATGTAGACAATACACGAAAACATCATAAAAATCAATCAATTCCTCAATCATGTCCACCAAAAATATCGCAAATATGTCACAAGCAAATTTCACAATGATGTGTCAAATACTTGGTGCTTAGCAAACTTTGAGTAGTTACCAAGTTACAGTGAAATTATTCCAAAATGAGTCATCCTATCAAGTTACAATGAAATCCCTTCCTAAATACGTGCTAAAGGTTTTTAGGCTTTGAGCCTGTGCAGCCATTGTGGTTGATCGATTGCAACCAAAAGGGGACATCCTCATCTAGGCATTATACTAAGTCATCCTACAAAGTTACAATGAAATCCCTTCATAAATTCGACCTGTAGTCTATGCTAAAGGTTTTCAGGTTTGGGGTTTGGGCAGCCATGAGCGCTACCCAAAGAGGACATTCGCACCTAGACATTATCTGAAATCATCCTACCAAGTTACAATGAAATCCCTTCATTAATACGACTTGTAGACTGTGCTAAAGGTTTACGGGCTTCAGGCCCCTGTAGCCATCACAGTTGTCCAATCGTAACCAAAAAGGGGCATTCTCATCTAGACATTATATGGAGTCATCCCACCAAGTTACAATGAAATCCCTCCATCAATATGGCCTGTAGGCTGTGCTGAAGGTTTTCAGGTTTTGGGCTCGGGCAGCCATCATGGTTGACAGATCACGGCCAATGTTTATATTGGTTCATAAATACAGCCTCTAGCCTGAGCCATATTGACATGTGCATGTACTGTGTATAAGTAGCACTGAATAAATCAAAGTTCATCTAATTTGCATAATTTCTGCACAAGAAAAATACCTGTATTATATGTGATGCATTCCATGTTACTAAACATTCATTCAAAAATTGATTCAAATTAGAACCCACATATAGAAGTTCTGTACAAATGAAAGTGTCAGTGACACTGTAGCTCAACTTTGAATATGACAGGAATTAGTATTTGCTGTGACCAGGTCAACAATCTATACTATATTTTAGAATGTCTGTCTGTCTGTCTGCCCACTATAGAAATGAATATGGGGCCACCCCGGTGTCCAAAATGGGTCTACTAAGAGTAGTTTTTTTGTGGCAGAAGTCATCGTCAGGTTTAAAAAAGTGTGTGGGGTGGGGGGCACCAAAAGTTATGACCAAAATTTTTTGTACTGATATGTCTTCAAAGGAGTCTACTAGGGGTACGTTTTTATCAGGAACCTAATGGTCAGGTTTAAAAAAGTATCGGGGTGGGGGTGGGGGTGTAGAGGGGCACCAAAAGTTATGACCAAAAGTTTACTCACCGATATAGGTCTTCAAGGGGTTTACTAGGGGTAATTTTTTACCAGGAATCTAATGGTGAGGTTTAAAAAAGTGGGGGTGGGGGTGTAGAGGGGCACCAACAGTTATAATACTCTCCTCAGCCTGAGCAACGCCGGGTAACCCTGCTAGTAATGAATATGACAGGAATCACTATTTGTTGTGACCAAGTCAACAATAATGAATAAGAGAAAAAGGAGTGTTGTTGTGACCACGTCAACCACAGTAAATCAATTACAAGGTGACTGCAATGGTCTAAAGAATAGGACATAAGAATTATATGTGATGCATCGCATGTTAGTAAACATTCGCACACAAATTTATTCAAATCAGAGCTTTCATACAGAAGTTCTGAGCAAAAAACTGATTGCACAAACTTTTGTTAAAAATAGCTTCTGGTGGCCATCTTGAATTCCGGACCTGACCCCAAAACACTTGTTCTCGGCCCACGGTGATAACAAAGATATCCAAGAATTTTCGTAAAGATCGGTAAATAAATATGACCTCTAGCCCGAGCCGTACTGGCATTTGCAGTTACAGTGCTGAAAGTAACACTAAACAGATCAAAGTTAGTCTAATTGGTATAATTTATGCACGAGAAAAAAACCTGTATTATATGTGATGTATCCCATGGTACTAAACATTCACACACAAAATTATTCCAATCAGCACTTTCATATGGAAGTTCTGTGCAAAAATCTGATTGCTCCTAATTTTGTACAAAATGGCTGCCAGTGGCCATCTTGAATTTCGGACCGAAATCAAAAACACTCGTTCTCGTCCCACAGTGATAACAAAGGTATCCAAGAAGTTTCGTAAAGATCAATTCATAAATCTAGCCCGAGCAGTGTAGACGGCATGACAGACGTACGACGGGCCATGACAATACCTCAAATTTGCCTTCGCCAAAGTTGAGCTAAAAATTGATTGTTCCTAATTTGGGTACAAAATGGATGCTGGCAACCATCTTGAATTTTGGACCGCACCCAAAAACACTCATTTTCGTCACAAGGCGATAACAAAGGTCCCCAAGAAGTTTCATGAAGATTGGTTCAGAAATACAGCACCTCGGCCGAGCCGTATTGACATGTGTACTTACTATGTATAAGTAGCACTGAATAAATCGAAGTCCATCTAATTTGCAGAATTTCTGCACAAGAAAGAAAACGGTTATATACGTGATGTATTCCACGTTACTAAACATTGATACAAAAATTTATTCAAATCAGAACTTTCATACAGAAGATCCATACAATACTGGTTGCACTCATTTCGGTACAAAATGGCTGCCAGTGCCATCTTGAATTTCAGACCGCTCCCAAAAACACTTGTTCTGGTCCCACGGTGATAGCTAAGGTACCCAAGAAGTTTTGTAAAGATCGGTTCATAAGTACAGCCTCTAGCCCAAGCTGTATAGAAGTTGTGTACAAAAAAACTGATTATACCTGATTTCGGTACAAAATGGCCACTGGCAGCCATCTTGAATTTTGGACCACACCCAGAAACAATCGTTCTGAATCCAAGGAAATAACAAAGGTACCCAAGAAGTTTCATGAAGATCGGTTCATAAATACAGCCTCTAGTTCGAGCTGTATTGACATGTGTACTTATTGTCAGGGCTGGGATGTTCTGAAATTTGCATTTCGGTTCGGTTTCGGTTTTGTACAAAAACTCGGTTTTCGGTTTTTGAAAATATATTGTAGAAATCCACATGTTAGAGGGTAATGTATACATAAAATGTGTCTGTATTTGTCATCCAAGTCATGAGGATCATACAGCATGTTGAGCCACCAGGATTACTCAGTGTTCACCCCTCATCTCAGATAATGGACATTGTGATGGACTACTGTATTGGGTTACAGCGGTGACCCATGAGGGACCCCCCACCCCAAATCCCACTTGCTCCTCCCATCCCCAAATTTGAAAATATGAAAAGATTCTTTTTGATTTCCTAACCTCAGTACAGTACAGTACAGTACCCTCAGTCTTGAGATCCCCCCCAAACTCTTCACCAGCATGGTTCCCAAGGATTTCAAACCATGGCTCCACCACTGGTGGGATCTGCCTTGTTCTGTCAGTGAGATTGGTGCCTTGTCAAGATGCAAACATATTCTAGAAAAGCAACATTTTAGCAAAAATTAGCATTTCCTTATTCTCGCTAAATTCTCACCCTGCTTTTGGTGGATAATATGCAATTGTTGTGCTTATTCCGGTAATTATCACATCCCTTCAAAATAGACTGCCCCCTGTTTATTAATGGTTCCTGTTTCAAATGATGATGGAACATGAGCGCTCGTATCGCTGAAGCAATACAATGTCCCCTACCGGACTAATGAGCATTAATAATTATACAAATGTTATAACCTAGATGTGATCAGCATGAATTCTGTTGAAGCATTTCCCAAAAAAAGTCCAGAAAACTGATATTTTGGCGCTTTTCCATATTTCCAAGGGCCATAACTCACACAAGAATAATGCAATCAGCATGAAACTCAAACTTGATCTGTAAGTCATCATTCTATAGTAGGATACCAAGAATGAAATCATTCGGTTGAAGCATTTCCAAAAAGAGTCCGGAAAACTACAGTATGACCGACAGACTGACGGATGGACAGAGTACAAATGAAACTTGATCTGTAAGTCATCGTTCTATAGTAGGTTACCAAAAATGAAATCATTCCGTTGAAGCGTTTCCAAAAAAAAGTCCAGAAAACTAAAGTACGACTGACAGACTGACTGACAGACTGACGGATGGATGGACAGAGTGTAAATGAAACGTGATCTGTAAGTCATCATTCTATAGTAGGTTACCAAAAATGAAATCATTCTGTTGAAGCGTTTCCAGAAAAAGTCCGGAAAACTGATATTTTGGCGCTTTTCCATATTTCCAAGGCCAATTACTCACACAAGAATTAGGCAATCAGCATGACACTCAAACTTGATATGTAAGTCATCGTTCTATAGTAGTTTACCAAAAATGAAATCATTCCGTTGAAGAGTTTCCAAAAAAACTCCGGAAAACGGATATTTTGGTGCTTTTCCATATTTCCAAGGGCCGTAACTCACACAAGAATAATGCAATCAGCATGAAACTCAAACTTGATATGTAAGTGATCGTTCTATAGTAGTTTACCAAAAATGAAATCATTCCGTTGAAGCGTTTCCAAAAAAACTCCGGAAAACTGATATTTTGGTGCTTTTCCATATTTCCAAGGGACGTAACTCACACAAGAATAATGCAATCAGCATGAAACTCAAACTTGATCTGTAAGTCATCGTTCTATAGTAGTTTACCAAAAATGAAATCATTTCGTTGAAGCGTTTCCAAAAAAACTCCGGAAAACTGATATTTTGGTGCTTTTTCCCATATTTCCAAGGGCCGTAACTCACACAAGAATAATGCAATCAGCATGAAACTCAAACTTGATCTGTAAGTCATCGTTCTATAGTAGTTTACCAAAAATGAAATCATTCCGTTGAAGCGTTTCCAAAAAAACTCCGGAAAACTAAAGTGTGACTGACAGACTGACGGACTGACAGACTGACGGATGGAGTGCAAACCTATAGTCCCCTCCGGCGATGCCGGTAGGGGACTAATAAAAGAAACACAAGTCATATTTCTTGTTACTTTGATAACTATTATTGAAGTAAGTCGTGATATACGAATCACTTCTATTGGTAACTTACTCACTCCAATGCTTTCACAATAACTCGACTACTGTCTTTTCCATATCATACCCTGCGTTAGACTATATCACATATCTCCTGTTCTGTTTGTTATTCAATTATAAACAACCACTCAAATTGAAGAAAAGGTGAAGGAGCACATTTTTGCATTACTACCTTATCAGCAGGTCTTCATTTTCCCCTGATTTCACTCAAAAGCTCATCGTTGTTGTCATTTTACGCCAGCAGCTGACATGTTTGTTTACCAATGATGTAATGCATAGCCGCATAATCTATTTTTACCTGAGGGTTTCAAGGTTGTTGCAAGGAGTTGTGTTTTGATGGATTTGGATACAGATCAAAACATAAATCTGAACCGTTCCACATCATCGGTATGTTTGTTGCAAAATTCAGGCCCAAGTGAAACTTACTATCACAAAGTGATG
Organism: Pictodentalium vernedei; assembly: GCA_031216915.1. Lineage (NCBI taxonomy): Eukaryota > Metazoa > Mollusca > Scaphopoda > Dentaliida > Dentaliidae > Pictodentalium > Pictodentalium vernedei. The sequence continues at coordinate 102,244,216 of CM062290.1, forward strand.
ACCGTTTCTGTAAAATAATTAAAATACGACGGAAAATAACCGGTGAGGCTTTCTAAATAAAATTTTGAAGTTCACACTGATAAATTTTGTAACAGCTTTAGAAACATTGTGCACGAAAGCAGACTTTTGAATTATTTAATAATGTTTTTCTGCCAAAAATTCCTTTTTCGATGAAAATTCTTTAGTAGGGTCGAAGTTTATCGCCGATTGGTGTGAGGATAAACCCCATATTTTTCAATATATGGGGTTTATCTCCACCCCAATCGGTGATAAAACACTGATTTCAACAGATTTCTGATTGAAGACCAAAACAATGATTTCAACAGATTTCTGATTCAAGAACCAAATTATGTACCATTTTAGTTAGTTAGTTATTGGTGTTTAAAGCCACATATCTCTGCACAATGGCTAATCATGACCACAACAGTTTTACGGATGGAGGAAGCCGGAGTACCTGGAGAGAACCATCGAGTAATGGCAAGCAACTCTCAGCTCCACAACATGGTAACTCGACACAAGCAGGGTTAGCATTGGTTGAAGACAGGTGCTCCATCCACGAGGAGCAGTACGCCTTAGTACACAGCGCCACCATGCCCCAACGTGGGCAGTGGGGTGAAGAGTCTTTCCCAAGGACACAACCCTGTTGCCGCAGGTGGGATTTGAACCGAGTACCTCTCGCCTTGCAGCCTGCTCCCTACCAACTGAGCCACCGTGCCCCCAAGTAATGTTTTTGCATTCAACACAGAATACTTATCGAATGAAAGTGTCAATGACACTGTAGCTTAACTTGTGTGTTGTGTTTGATGAAAAGGATAATGTTCAATGTTTATGAAAGGATTATGAAATAAGACAAGAATTGTGATAATTGGGAATATGTTCATTTCTGTTCCCTGTATGCTATGTTCATGATAAAAATAACATGAGGTGTACACTGTACTAAAGAGCTGAGGGGTGGGTTAATATGACTTCACAGTTAATGTATGTGGCCCTCACAGTAAATGTATATCAACAAAAGTTACCAAGTTACAGTGAAATTATTCCAAAACGAGTCATCCTATCAAGTTACATTAAAATCCCTTCATAAATATGGCCTGTAGACTGTGCTAAAGGTTTTCGGCCTTCAACCCCTGTAGCCGTAAGTTTCCCAATTGCGTCCAAAGGGGACGTTCTCATCTAGACATTATATGAAGTCAACCTACCAAGTTACAATGAAATCCCTTAATAAATATGACCTGTAGACTGTGCTAAAGGTTTTTGGGCTTTGGGCTCTGGCAGCCATCATGGTTGAATGATCGCAACCAAACGGGGACATTCTCATCTGGACATCATCTGGAGTGATCCTATGAAGTTACAATGAAATCCCTTCATAAATATGACCTGTAGACTGTGCTCAAGATTTTCGGGCTTCAGGCACCTGTAGCCATCACAGTTGACCAACCACGACCAAAAGGGGATGTCATCATCTCGGCATTATATGGAGTCAACCTAACAAGCTACAATGAAATCCTTCCATAAATACGACCTACAGACATGCTAAAGGTTTTTGGGCTCGGGCAGCCATCAAGGCTGAATGATCGTGACCAAAAGGGGACGTTCTCATCTGGACACTATTTGGAGTCATCCTACCATGCTACAATGAAATCCCTTCATAATTATGACCTGTAGACTGTTCTAAAGGTTTTCGGGCTTTGGGCCCCTGAAGCCGTCACAGTTGCCCAATCGTGTCCAAAAGGGGACGTTCTCATCTAGACATTATATGAAGTCAACCTACCAAGTTACAATGAAATCCCTTCATAAATATGACCAGTAAACTGTGCTCAAGGTTTTTAGGCTTCGGGCCCCAGAAGCCGTCACAGTTGACCAATCATGACCAAAAGGGGATGTCATCATCTAGGCATTATATGGAGTCAAACTTACGGATTACAATGAAGTCCTTCCATAAATATGACCAATAGACTATGCTAAAGGTCTTGGGTTCCGACAGCCATCAAGCCTGAATGATCGCAACCAAAAGGGGACGATCTCATCCAGACATTATTTAGAGTCATCCTACCAAGGTACAATGAAATCCCTTCATAAATATCACCTGTAGACTGTGCTAAAGGTTTTTGGGCTTTGGGCCTTGGGCCCCTGTAGCCAACACAGTTGCCTAATGGTGTCCAAAAGGGGCTGTTCTCATCTAGACATTACATGAAGTCAACCTACCAAGTTACAATGAAATCCCTTCATAAATATGATCTGAAGACAGTGCTAAAAGTTTTCGGGCTTCAGGCTTGGGCAGCCATCATGGTTGAATGATCGCAACCAAAAGGGGACATTCTCATCTGGACATCATCTGGAGTGATCCTATGAAGTTACAATGAAATCCCTTCATAAATATGACCTGTAGACTGTGCTCAAGATTTTCGGGCTTCAGGCACCTGTAGCCATCACAGCTGACCAACCACGACCAAAAGGGGATGTCATCATCTCGGCATTATATGGAGTCAACCTAACAAGTTACAATGAAATCCTTCCATAAATACGACCTACAGACATGCTAAAGGTTTTTGGGCTTGGGCAGCCATCAAGGCTGAATGATCGTGACCAATAGGGGACGTTCTCATCTGGACACTATTTGGAGTCATCCTACCAAGCTACAATGAAATCCCTTCATAAATATGACCTGTAGACTGTGCTCAAGGTTTTCGGGCTTCGGGCACCTGTAGTCATCACAGTTGAGCAATCACGACCAAAAGGGGATGTCATCATCTAGGCATTATATGGAGTCAACCTAACAGGTTACAATGAAATCCTTCTATAAATATAACCTTTTGCCTATGCTAAAGGTTTTTGGGCTCGGGCACCCATCAAGGCTGAATGATCACGGCCAAAATGGGATGTTCTCATCTCAACATTATTTGGAGTCATCCTACCAAGTTACAATGAAATCCCCTCATAAATATGACCTGTAGACTGTGCTAAAGGTTTTCAGGCTTCGGGCACCTTTAGCCGTCACAGTTGCCCAATCATGTCCAAAAGGGGATGTTCTCATCTAGACATTATATGAAGTCAACCTACCAAGTTACAATGAAATCCCTTAATAAATATGACCTGCAGACTGTGCTCAAGATTTTCGGGCTTCAGGCACCTGTAGAAATCACAGTTGACCAATCATGACCAAAAGGGGATGTCATCATCTAGGCATTTTATGGAGTCAACCTAATACGTTACAATGAAATCCTTCCATAAATATGACCTTTTACCTATGCTAAAGGTTTTTGGGCTCGGGCACCCATCAATGATCGCAATCAAAATGGGACGTTCTCATCTAGACATTATTTGGAGTCATCCTACCAAGTTACAATGAAATCCCCTCATAAATATGACCTGTAGACTGTGCTAAAGGTTTTCGGGCTTCGGGCTTCTTTAGCCGTCACAGTTGCCCAATCATGTCCAATAGGGGACGTTCTCAGCTAGACATTATATGAAGTTAACCTACCAAGTTACAATGAAATCCCTTCATAAATATGACCTGTAGACTGTGCTAAAGGTTTTCAGGCTTCGGGCTTCTTTAGCCGTCACAGTTGCCCAATCATGTCCAATAGGGGACGTTCTCAGCTAGACATTATATGAAGTTAACCTACCAAGTTACAATGAAATCCCTTCATAAATATGACCTGTAGACTGTGCTAAAGGTTTTCGGGTTTTAACTCGGGCAGTCGTCACAGTTGGCAGATCATGTCCAAATGGGGAAATTCTCATCTAGACATCATAAGGAGTCATCCTACCAAGTCAAATGAAATCCCTCCACATTAAACATGACCTGCAGACTGTGCTAAAAGTTTTTGGGTTTCGGGCTTGGGCAGCCATCACGGTTGATAGATCATGCCCAAAAGGGGACGTTCTCATCTAGGCATTATACAGAGGCATCCTACCATGTTACAATGAAATCCCTTCATAAATACGACCTGTAGACTGTGCAAATGGTTTTCAGGTTTTGGGCTCGGGCAGCCATACCGGTTGCCCGATCGAGACCAAAAGGGGACGTTCTCATCTAGACATGACCCCAAACCTGCATATGAAATTTCGTTACGATCAGACAAGAACTGCGGGGTGTAGCCCGTGCTAAAGGAAAATGTGGACAGACGTCACAGACTCAAAGACTTACAGACTTCTGCAAGCGTGATGGCAATAACTTATCTTGACTATGTCAAGTTAAGCTAAAAATCAAGCTCTAAAGTATGTTTCTGTGAGAATACCGACTTTTACTTCCATTTCGCTAAATTTACCAACAAGAGACCTAAAACAAAATTCCCCTCGAGCCAAGAACAAAAAATTCTCTCAAAAATCTATGAGTGGACTTTGGGTGATGCTCCCCCCTAGCCCCCCCCCCCCCCCCCCCCCAACCTGAAGTCCACTCCGGCACTGTCCTGCCATTGAACTACGTAGAATATAATAATTAAGTCAAATGAATCACATTGAAATCAAGTTTGGGGAAATGGGCTAACCATCTTTGGTTTATCGCATATATGTGTCTTGCAAGGAAACAGATTCAAGACAGTATGCGGCTGAGGTTGAAAAATGCACTCCACCTCTCCAAGTGACATACAGACACACATTCCAATTTTTCTCTGCCAGTGAATTAAAAGCCCAATTTCTTTGAAGTCTGGGCGGAGCATATAACTTGAACTAAATTTTAAAAGATTAACCTGGCTATACAGGATCTGCCATGTTTTGGGTTGTCAGCCTTTAATACAATTCAAATAATCGTTAGAAAAAAGTTAAAAAATTTATAGTAATTTATATATTTTTTATACTTACCAATGACCCAGACTTAGCTGGTGCTAACTCTTAAAAATATAGGGCCAAACACAAATTTTGCCCCCCAATCCCCAAAATTTGCATCTAAAACCAAAGAAAACATGTCCTGAATGGCCCTCAACACTTCACCTCTACTGCGCATGCGCAGTGTCAAGGACGTCCCGAAATTGGCGCCATTAATCATTCTTGTAACCAGTGCCTGGTAAGCGCTATGTACTCAGCGGGGAGGTATGAGTTCCCAACTCCTGGGAGGGCCATCCCCGTCTGGGTCATTGGTAAGTATAAAAAATATATAAATTACTATAAATTTTTTAACATTTTTATAATGTACCAATGACCCAGACTTAGCTGAATAGTAAAAAGGTTGGAGGGCCTAGGACATAGAGCAAGTTGAAATACGCTCAATTATATAAAATAGAGTCATCCCCTCTAGGGGAAAAGGAGTATTAGGCCTTACATGTATCTTTCTTATTGATGATAAATTAGAAAGACACAACACCTTCCAAAATTGAGCATCATAACATCCATGTACTCTATTAATATCCAGTATAATCCTTATACTAATAATTTTTAAAGTATTTATTATTTATTTATTGGTGTTTAAGGTCACATACTTATGCACATTGGCTAATCGTGACCGTGACAGTTTTACGGGTGGAGGAAGCCGGAGTACCCGGAGAGAACCACCGAGCAACGATGAGCAGCTGTCAGCTCTCCAACATCGTAACTCTGAACGCTGCACCGCAGCACAGGCAGGGTTAGATTGGTTGAAGACATGCGCACCATCGACGTGCAGTACGCCTCAGTACACAGCGTCATCGTGCCCCCATGTAGGCAATCGGGGTGAAGTGTCTTGCCCAAGGACACAACGCAGTTGCCGCAGGTGGGATTCGAACCGAGGACCTCTCGGCTTGCAGCCTGCACCTCTACCAACTGAGCCACCGCGCCCCAATTTTTAAAGTAAGCCAATAAATAAAGTCTAGAGAATAGAGACTCTTTATACTCCTTAAAAGTGTCTGAGGATTGTATGAAAACGCCTGTTTGACACGTGATATATTCAAAAGCTATACTTTAAAAACTATGACCTGAATGAATTTTTAAAACATAAACTTCTCACTTAAAAGCCATCCCAGTAACAGCTCAGAATTACTAACTCCGGAGGAGGTATCCCCTTGTTTTCATAATAAAACAGGTGACCCAAGGGAACACCCTCCCCCCCCCCCCCCCCCCCCCCCCCTTTTTCTTGCCCTGGGTCAAATAGCCCAGAGCGAAGAGGGCAGCAGGACGGAGTCACTGCCGGAACAGAAAGCCTACCAGTTATAGTAGAAACTGTTAAGTGAATGACATTCTGAGCAGTAGATAATAGACCTAACAATGGAGGCCTCCAAAAATGGACTCAATATTCTGAGATAAAAATTCATGAATGTGGATGGCTGAGTGCAATGAGCAGCCTTCAAAAATCTATAATAGCGACACTATTAGTGTAAGCCCAAGATGTAGAAAGAGCTCTTACTTCATGAGCCGAAATCTCAAGCACAAACTGCTGAGTCAATGATATACCATAAGCAGTACCAATAGTTAATTGAATCCATTAGCAATAGAATGGAGCGTAATGTCCTTCTATTAGGCATCAAAGACAGAAGAAGCTTACGTCCGTACTAATAAACTGATATCCGTTTATAAATATGTAAACTCTAACTGGACAGAGTAAAGGCCTACGCCCGTACGAAGACGGAAGGACCTTAATAACAATAGGTTCCGGATATTATTAGGAGCCTGACTCTTAACCAAAAATCCAACCTAAGTAGTAAAGGAAGTAGTGTTTCCGTCACTACAAAAGTGAGAATCGTCCACCGATAGTGCATGAAGCTCACTGACTCCTCAGTAAAAGAGAAGACTAACAGAATTACTGTCTTAAAAGGTCAGAATTTGAAAACTACTGTTTCCAGAGGCTCAAATGATTACTTAGCTAAACTAGAACTATCACTGAAGGTGATTAATACCCCCGCTTTGGGTTTTTAGAGGAATGCACTTCTGATCATGTAGGCGAAGGCCATAAGGAAATGTATACATAAAGATCATTTTTTGTTGTTGAAATTTGTATTTGCATGTGGCCTTCCACAGAACAGCACTGAATACTTAAAGAGCCCACACATATATGGTTTACATTTGGAAAAACACATTTACAATGTGCAACATGTATTCAAAATCGGTTCATTAATGTAGGAGGAGTTGCACACACAAGAATCCCATTTGAAAACCCATAATAAATCCAAGTTAAAGGGAGATAACCTGGTTAAAATTGTCGCAGATCAAAAATTTGGGAATATGCGTATGTTCACTTAGTTGTGATAATGTTTGAAAGGTTTCGTCAAAATTGATTGATAGATGTAGGAAGAGTTGCACGCACAAGAATTTCATGTAGAAACCCATAATAAATCTAAATTAAAGGGAGATAACCTAGTTAAAATTGCCACAGCTCAAAAATTTTGGAATATGCGCATGTTCACTTAGTAGTGATGATGTCTGTAAACTTTCGTCCAAATTGATTGATAAATGTAGGAGGAGTTGCGCACACAAGAATTTCATGCAGAAACCCATATTAAATCAAAGTTCAAGAGAGATAACCTGGTTAAAATTGTCGCAGATCAAAAAGTTTGGAATATGCACATGTTCACTTAGTAGAGATGATGTTTGAAAGGTTTCATCAAAATCGGTTCATTAATGTAGGAGGAGTTGCGCACACAAGAATTTGTTCGGATGGAAAGACACAATAAATCTAAGTCAAAGGGAGAAAACCTGGTTAAAATTGTCGCAGATCAAAAATCTTGGAATATGCGCATGTTCACTTAGTAGTGATGATGTCTGAAAAGTTTTGTCCAAATTGATTGATAAATGTAGGAGGAGTTGCGCACACAAGAATTTCATGTCCGGAAAGACGTACGGACGGACGGACGTACGTACGGACGGACGGACGGACGGACGGACGGACGGACAGACGGACAGGGCGATTCCTATATAGCCCCCACTTCTTCGAAGCGGGGGTATAATAAGAACCGAAGCTAAATTCCGTATAGGAATTTAATCTAATGATTCTAGGTCTATTTATCGAAAAGTTTCTACCCGACTTAGATAAAGAGACATAAGACTCAATTGTAAACTATCATAGAGTGCATAGGTATGAGATAACATAGACCTATAACCTTAATAGTAACAGGCTGCAGTAGATCTTGTCAAAA
>CM062290.1:102252357-102347556 GCA_031216915.1 Pictodentalium vernedei
TTTGAAAATCTTCTTCTAATGAACCACCAGTAGCAGAGACTTGATATGTGGTATATTGAGTCCTTTTGAGGTTCAGAATCAAGTTTGTTCAAGAGAAGTTTCTCGGGCATTATTTGCCTTCGTTATGGGAGGGGCAAAAATTTTGGCCACGCCTAAAATTTCTATTTTTAGAACCGTGAGGTCGATTTGAACCAAATTTGATATGAGATGATAATGGGTCATAAGTAGTTGATTGATGCAAAAAAAAATTTTCTCATTGCCCCGTGGGAACCTCGGGAGCTAAAAATAGGAAAAACCTTAAAACTGCCATATCTCCAAGACTACACTGCACAGAGAATTCTTATTTTGTACAAAGCTTACTTTTATCCAGTAGAATAGAATGGTTAAAAAAATCCCTATCGGTTTGATCACAAGGTACTTTTTTCAGGACTTTGAAAAAGTGCTGAGTCAGCACTTTTTAACACTGTAGGCAATGGGAAAAAGATTAAAAAATCTTCTCCAGATCCAGCAGGCAGAATCTTTTGATATTTGGTATGCAACATTGTAGGGTGGATCTGATTCAAGTTTGTTCAAATCGGCCCCCTGGGTTCATATTTTGGCTCGGTATAGGAGCCCGATTTCGAACTTAGTGCATTTCAGGCAAATTTCTTCAAAAATCTTCTTTTCCAGATCCAGCAGCCAAATCTTTTGATATTTGGTATGCAACATTGTGGGGTGGATCTGATTCAAGTTTGTTCAAATTGGCCTCCTGGATTCATATTTGGGCTCACTATAGAAGCCCGAATTCGAACTTGGTGCATTTCAGGCAAATTTCTTAAAAAATCTTCTTCTCCAGATCCAGCAGGCCGAATCTTTTGATATTTGGTATGCAACATTGTGGGGTGGATCTGATTCAAGTTTGTTCAAATTGGCTCCCTGGGTTCATATTTGGGCTCACTATAGAAGCCCGAATTCGAACTTAGTGCATTTCAAGCAAATTTCTTAAAAAATCTTCTTCTCCAGATCCAGCAGGCAGAATCTTTTGATATTTGGTATGCAACATTGAGGGGTGGATCTGATTCAAGTTTATTCAAATTGGCCCCCTGGATTCGTATTTGGGCTCACTATAGAAGCCCGAATTCGAACTTAGTGCATTTCAGGCAAATTTCTTAAAAAATCTCCTTCTCCAGATCCAGCAGGCAGAATCTTTTGATATTTGGTATGCAACATTGTGGGGTGGAACTGATTCAAGTTTGTTCAAATCGGCCCCCTGGATTCATATTTGGGCTCACTATAGAAGCCCGAATTTGAACTTAGTGCATTTCAGGCAAATTTCTTAAAAAATCTTCTCCAGATTCAGCAGGCAGAATCTTTTGATATTTGGTATGCAAAATTGTGGGGGTGGATCTGATTCAAGTTTGTTCAAATCAGCTCCCTAGATTCATATTTGGGCTCACTATAGAAGCTCGAATTCGAACTTAGTGCATTTCAGTTTAAGCCTTAGCTTGGTGAGATTCAAGCTGTTCAGGCCAAGTCCCTGGGTTCATATTTGGGCTCACTGTGGTAGCCCGAATTATAACTTAGTTCAAAATGAGGAATTTTCTTTAAAAATCTTCTTCAGATCCAGCAGTTGGAATGTTTTGATGTTTGGTGTGCAGCATCCTGGGGGGTGAGATACAAGTTTGTTCAAGCCATGTCCCTAGGTCCATATTTGGACTCACTGTGGGAGCTTGAATTGTAACTTAGTTCAAAATGAGGAATTTTCTTTAAAAATCTTCTTCAGATCCAGCAGTCGGAATGTTTTGATGTTTGGTGTGCAGCATCCTGGGGGGGGGGGGGGGGGGAGGAGGGGTTCAAGTTTGTTAAAGCCAAGTCCCTGGGTTCATATATGGGCTCCGAATTATAACTTGGTTCAGTATGATGAAACTTGTTGAAATCAATTCTTTGGGTTGATATTTAGGCTACCATGTCAGGTGAGTGCGATCAGGCCCCTTGGGGCCTCTTGTTTTTAAAATCTTCTTCTTCAGACCATGTAGTCAGAATGCTTTCATATTTGGTATACAACATCTCTTGGAGGGTTAGATTCAAGTTTGTTCAATCCTAGTCCATGGGTTGATATTTGGGCTCCCTGTGGGAGCCGAAATTTTAACTTAGTACAATATAAGATAATTTCTTTAAATATCTTCTCCAGATCCACCAGTCAGAATCCTTTGATATTTGGTATACAACATCTCTTGGAGGGTAAGACTCAAGTTTGTTCAAACCTGGTCTCGGGTTTATTAATTTGGGCTACCTATGGGAGCCTGAATTTTTACCAAGTGCAATATGAGGGAATTTCTTTTAAAATCTTCTTCAGATACAACGATCAGAATCCTTTCATATTTGGTATATCACATCTCTAAGTGGGTCAGATTCAAGTTTGTTCAAATCGGGACCCTGTGTTAATAGTTTGGCTCCCTATTTGAGCCCAAACTTTAGCTTAGTGCAATGTGAGGTGATTTCTTTAAAAACCTTCTTCATATCTACCAGTCAGAATTCTTTCCTATTTGGTATATGACATCTCAAGGGGGATCAGATTCAAGTTTGTTCAATTTGAGCCCTTGGCTTAATATTTGGGCGCTATGGTCTGTCTGTGGCCAACGAGTTTGTCTGTGACCAACAAGTTTCAAAACTCAATAACTTTTGAAATACTTTATGGAATGACTTTATATTTGGCATGTAAGTGTATCTTGTTGATGTCTAGCCACTGTTCAATGCATGTGTTGTTCCAAATATTTTTCTTGGAGTTATGGCCCTTGATGAACTTAGAATTTTGTGAGATTGCACCACCCATCACAGCTACGGTGTCGATGTCGCGATTTTTCCATAAAATTTGCCTTTCATAACTTCATTCCTTTGAAGTGTTGGTGAACCATGTCTAACTGAATGTGACCTGAATGTGACCCCCAAATACTTCTTTGAACCCCTTTGGTCGGTGAGCAATTAAGGCCCCTTGCCTCTTGTTATTTTATACCATTTCCTTGCCACAATGTAACCGTAGCTGCTGGTGTGGCATTAAGCACCAATAAATAAATAAATACTAATAAAGAAAATGTATTATTATTACAGACAAAATACAAAATGGGTTGAAAAACGCTAAACTTAAAATTAATGAACCATGGCCTTACTCTTTCACTTACATATAGAATAAACGTGTGGTGTTTTCAAGTAAAAAATTTATTCTACGGGTAGGATTAAGAATGAAACCGACGAGCCTCTGTTCTGTTCTTTCATGGTATATTTTCTTTCGTAGTACATACCCCAGCGGAGCCCTTGCTGACGTGTCAGTTTTCTAGTTCCATTATGCGTTACTTTGTTAACTGGTTTAGTTCCAAATTATTTTTCAGAGATGATTTGAAAATGAGTATTTTTTTTTTTTTATCAATGTTGCCATGCTGCCAACCAGAATGGTCTTAGTTTAGCAAGATTTTGTATGTAAATAACTGGTTTGTTACAATTCATTGTAGAATTTTTTTTTTTTACTACTACTCAGCAAACATCAAGTTAATGTAAGCAGTGTAGCACTTTTCAATAGAGCCATGATAGTGACTTCTAGCACTGAACCAGCTAAATGATGTTGACACCATAAGACACATATAGGATAACTGATGAAATTCATGGTGATATTCTGTGCAATACACCAAAGAATCATGCTATTTTCAACAACCTCAATTTATTTTATGCTAACCCATAAATAGGCTCTGATCACCTATCCTGGTTATGAGGCATCTTTTTATGTCATTTAATTTGTTTAGGTTGATACACCAGATCGTCGGTCAATACGTAAGTCAAATTTGAGCTCATGCCATGGCCAGTCGTCCGCCTGGCCAGCAATTCAATACGGCTCGGGCTAGAGGCCATATTTATGAACCGATCTTTATGAAACTGCTTGGGTACCTTTGTTATGACCGTGGGACGAGAACGAGTGTTTTGGGGTCCGATCCGAAATTCAGGTTGGCCGCTGGCAGCCATTTTGTACAAAATTAGGTGCAACCAGATTTTTGCGCAAGAACTTCCATATGAAAGCGCTGATTGGAATAATTTTTTTGTATGAGTGTTCAGTACCATGGGATACATCACATATAATACGGGGTTTTTTTCGCGTGCATAAATTATGCAAATTAGACTAACTTTGATGTATTTAGTGCTACTTTCAGCACTGTAAGTGCAAATGCCAATATGGCTTGGGCTAGAGGCCGTATATATGAACCGATCTTTACGAAACTTCTTGCGTGCCTTTGGTATCACCGTGGGATGAGAACGAGTTTTTTGGGGTCCGGTCCGAAATTCAAGATGGCCGATGGCAGCCATTTTGTACAAAATTAGGTGCAATCAGATTTTTGCGCAGAACTTCCAAATGAAAGCACTGATTTAAATAATTTTTTGTGTGAATGTTTAGTACCATGGGATACATAACATATAATACGGGTTTTTTTCTCATGCAGAAATTATGCAAATTAGATGAACTTTGATTTTTTCAGTGCTACTTACACACAGTAAGTACACATGTCAATACGGCATGGGCTAGAGTCTGTATTTATGAACCGATCTTCACGAAATATCTTGGGTACCTTTGTTATCACCTTGGGACGAGAACAAGTGTTTCTGGGTGCGTTCCAAAATTCAAGATGGCTGCCAGTGGGCATTTTATACCAAAATTAGGTCTAATCAGTTTTTTGTACACAACTTCTATACGGCTCAGGCTAGAGGCCGTATTTATGAACCAATCTTCACGAAACTTCTTGGGTACCTTAGTTATCACCGTGGGATGAGAACGAGTGTTTTTGGGTGTGGTCCGAAATTCAAGATGGCCACCAGCAGCCATTTTGTACCAGAATTAGTGCAGTCAGTTTTTTGTACAGAACTTCTGTATGAAAGTTCTGATTTGAATAAATTTTTGTATGAATGTTTATTTACATGGAATACATCACAAATGTTCTCGTGCAGAAATTATGAAAATTAGATGAACTTTAATTTATTCAGTGCTGCTTACACAATGTAAGCACACATGCCAATACGGCTGGGGTTAGAGGCTGTATTTATGAACCGATCTTCACGAAACTTCTTGGGTACCTTTGTTATCATCTTGGGACGAGAACGAGTGTTTCTGGGTGCAGTCCAAAATTCAAGATGGCTGCCAGTGGCCATTTTGTACCGAAATTAGGTCCAATCAGTTTTTTGTCTCAACTTCTATACGACTCGTATTTATGAACTGATCTTCACGAAACTTCTTGGGTACCTTTGTTATCACCTTGGGACAGGAACGAGTGTGTTTTGGGGTGCCTTTCTTATCACTTTGCTATGAGAACAAATATTTTGGGGTTCAGTCAGACCCACTCTGGAACTCAAAGATTTCTTTTCTAGTTTAGCATCTGACTGTCACCCACCTTTACAATACTTTACCTATACATTTGTTACAGGCTACTGTCAGTATTTATATACAGACCGTTACAATATTTTCTATGTACCTTTGTTATCAGGTCATTACCTAGATGTTTGTCTTTGCTCTGTCACATACTATACATGTACATGTCTTAACAAGTTGAGCTACAGTGTCATTGACACTTTCATTCTTGTTCAAAATTATGACAGACACCGGTTCAATTGGAAAATGGGCACCTTTGTGTTTGCCAAGCTTCTTGAATTATTCCAGTCTATTATGTTTAATTATCGACGTACGTTTAAAATTTGCTAGAAGACATTTAGCTGTTGATATCTGCGAATTGCACAGATTATTTCTGCCTAAAATGAGTTATAAACCACACGTTAGAAACTTATACAAAATTTCTGCTATTTTATCATCAGGTTGGGGGTAACAATATGGGCTGCCTGCCTCTGTTTGTATAGTATAGTGTTGTGATGGATGTCTAGTCAATTAATAATTGACTAATGGCTGCCGACTGGGAGCACGGTGGTTCACTGGTTACGGAATATGGACTTCAAACCGTAGGTTCATAGTTTGGTCACTGTGCCCCCATATGGTCAACAGGGATGGCACTTCATCCCTATTGACCACATGGGGGCATGGTGACGCTGTGTATTAAGGCATGCTGCATGTCGATGGTGCACTTTTCTTCAACCAGTGCTAACCCTGCTTGAGTAGAGTTAATATGTGGTGAAATTCCCAAATAGTTTCAACACCATGAATTATATACTTAAGGGGATGAGGGGTATGTGTAGCCCGCTTTGATAAGATAAGCAGAGCAAAATACATGTCCAGTCTCCATTTTGTAGAGTGTATTGTCTTTCTTGCAGGTTCAAGATGAATAAAACTGGTGTTAAACGGATAAATGGTGTTGGCATGGATTATGAATTTATGAAACGATAGTAATTCCTGATGCAGGAGCTCAGTATGGAAAGGTGAGTAGGAAGTAGTGATCTGTTAGTGATAGTGGTTAAGTCAGTTTTGATATTTTTCAAACAAAGCCCTGCCCCACCCCCGTCCCCACTCCCACCAACACACTCAACAATTGGAGCAAGTTGACTGCTTTTTTCTCTGCACTGCTGTAAATAGGCTTTTTATTGCATCCATTGGACATATAGTTTGGTTGGAGTCATTCGCTCACCTGACTGTTGATGTAAAATAATGATAACAGAAAGAAATCTGAGAATAAACAACAGTAACTTGATCTTAACTATTTTAAAATTTAATAACAAATATTTTGAGACAAAAATTATACAAAATGTTTTACACTATTTGGTTTGCAGAAAAATGAAAACAAATACTTATCAATTTGTCCAAAATGAAGTTCCATTTGGATTCAGTTTGTCCAAAATAAAGTTCCAGTTGGTATTACAATATCCAAGAATGTGTGCAGAAACAGTATCTAATAAACTGTTATGAAATGTCCGCTCAAATTTTAAGCAGTACCAATAAATTCCAATAAAGCAGTTGGTAAAATTGAAATGAAATTAATATCCAATAACTTTTGGCATTAGGGCTGAAATGGTTACAGGATTTTCATAACTGGTTAACCGCTTCCAGTTACCGGGGTGAACCAATTAACCAGGGTTATCCAAAGAATTCCTTTGGCATATGTCTTTGGTAGGTTAACTGAGTGCGAGATCAAACTGAAAAATGCCACAACCAGTCCTGACTCTCGTCGATGCTGACGAAAATGCTGTGTAGCAATGCACATTGTTGGCCAAAAAAAGAATTGCCAGAGGTGTATTGTAAAATGTCTGTGCCCCCTCCCCAAAAGTTTGTTGAGTAAAAGTTGCTCATTTAGTTCATTGTAACCATAAATTTCATGAGACTACAACTGTGAATTTGAAACCGATTTTGGGAGTTCAAGCTTTTCTAAATTATGTGGAGAAATAAATCTATCGGACAGAATAAACGGGGAGCAAGAGGCAGGTGTCAGTTAGCAAAGGAAACTGCATTTGATAAACTGCTGAACATGTCACATCGCTTCACATTCTTTACATTCGACACTGTATGATGTGCCAGCTGATATAGACCCCCATCCAAACATAATGTCCTACCTTTTTGACTCAGTTTGAATGACAAACTTCATGGGGAGCACTGGTGTTGTGAGACCAATTCTTGTTAAATCACCGAAGTTAAGCAGCGTTGAGCCTGGTTATTTCTTGGATGAGTGACCAATGACCATTCGGCGATTGATTTGAGTGCATTCCCGCAGTAGTGGCTGGTGTCCCATCAGCAAAGTTTGAGTGGTTGATTCTGTGCCATTGCATCACATGCCAGCTGTGAACATTTGGAATGTTCACTAGTACTACGTAATCCTCATCATACCTGGGTGTAAAATAGGGACCTGTTGAGGTGTTTGCCTTGTGTACCCTTCTCTGAAGCACTGGTAGTATGCTCCATTGAGTTGAGCTGAGAATGTCAATGAACAAAGGGTGTGAAAATCTGTGATGGGGGTAATAATGTAAGTCAGAGAGCAATACGGTGGATTCTAGACATTAACATTTCATTATTAGCTCAACTTTGACGTAGTCTGATTTGAGGTTATGCCATTGCCCGTCGTCCAGATGTCTGTCCCTCCACCAACAATTCAATATGTCTCTAGCTATAGGCCGCATTTATGAACCGATCTTCACAAAACTTCTTGGGTACCTTTGTTATCACCGTGGGACGATGAGTGTTTTTTGGGTGTGGTCTGAAATTCAAGATGGCCACCAGCAGCCGTTTTGTACCGAAATTAGTGCAATCAGTTTTTTGGACAGAACTTCTGTATGAAAGTTCTGATTTGATTAAATTTTTGTATCAATGTTTACTAACTTGGAATACATCACATACAATACAGGCTTTTTTCTCGTGCAGAAAGGATGCAAATTAGATAAACTTTGATTTATTCAGTGCTACTTATACACAGTTGGGTGGTTTATCAGTTGTTCGGTTCGGGTTTTATTCAAAACTGAAACCGAACTGCCGCCTTAACAAAAAACCTGAGACTTTCGGTTTCAACAAATTTCCCAGAATTGGTAAGTTTATGACCTCTCAATACCTGCATTCCGTACGTCAAAGGCTAAAATGTCGGGCAAAGGTAAACGCTGCGCCGTTTATGCTTACTTCGAGATGGTTGACAAAAAAATCCCCCAAAACAGTGGTAGCAAATTTGGCCACGCCTAAAATTTCTGTTTTCTGAACCGCAAGGTCGATTTGAACCAAATTTGATATGAGATGATAATGGGTCATAAGTAGTTGATTGATGCAAAAAAAATTTTTTCTCATTGCCCTGTGGGAACCTCGGGAGCTAAAAATAGGAAAAACCTTAAAACTGCCATATCTCCAAAACTACACGGCACAGAGAATTCTTATTTTGTATAAAGCTAAATTTTATCCAGTAGAATAGAATGGTTAAAAAAAAATCCCTATCAGTTTGATCACAAGTTACTTTTTTCAGGACTTTGAAAAAGTGCTGAGTCGATACTTTTTAACACTGTAGGCAATGGGAAAAACATTAAAAAATCTTCTTCTCCAGATCCAGCAGGCAAAATCTTTTGATATTTGGTATGCAACATTGTAGGGTGGATCTGATTCAAGTTTGTTCAAATCGTCCCCCTGGGTTCATATTTGGGCTCAGTATAGGAGCCCGATTTCAAACTTAGTGCATTTCAGGCAAATTTCTTAAATCTTCTTCTCCAGATCCAGCAGGCAGAATCTTTTGATATTTGGTATGCAACATTGTGGGGTGGATCTGATTCAAGTTTGTTCAAATCAGCTCCCTAGATTCATATTTGGGCTCACTATAGAAGCTCGAATTCGAACTTAGTGCATTTCAGGCAAATTTCTTCAAAAATCTTCTCAAGATCCAGCAGGCAGAATCTTTTGATATTTGGTATGCAACATTGTGGGGTGGATCTGATTCAAGTTTGTTCAAATCGGCCTCCTGGATTCATATTTTGGCTCACTATAGAAGCCCAAATTCGAACTTTGTGCATTTCAGGCAAATTTCTTAAAAAAAATCTTCTTCTCCAGATCCAGCAGGCAGAATCTTTTGATATTTGGTATGCAACATTGCAGGGTGGATCTGATTCAAGTTTGTTCAAATTGGCCCCCTGGATTCATATTTGGGCTCAGTATAGAAGCCCGAATTCGAACTTAGTGATTTATGGGTTGATGACAGCTATGACAGTTAAATAGTACCAATTCAGAGTTTTCCGCCTGTGATATTTATCCAATAAAACTGGACTACCGGCATTATCTCTGATCAGTTCTTCCACCAAGTGTAGGTCAGTCGGTCGAGTGTAGGTCAGAGTATTTCTGTTAGTTTATCCAATTCTACGAATATCGGCTCTGAAGAAAATTAACAGCAATAATATGAGTCCCATTCAGACTAATAGAAAACTGTCCTGTTATTTCTATAATTTTCATGGAAGAGCTGTAGCTCTTCTTTCGAGCTTGATTAACCTCTTTGGGCCAACTTCGCAACACAATCTCTAAAAGTAAACAGCCTTCGGAAAATATTATTATGGGCAGCTGGTCACCCCAAGGGTAATCGATCCTTCCCTTCTTCGCAACCTGACCGCTTGGACAATAAATGGTGCACAGGGCTATACACTGTATTTCAATATGACTACAAGTAAGGAAAATGAAACTTTGCTTAAAACAGAATTACATAATTATTTATTATAATGTTTTCTTCTCAATCTCATAAACATATAAATTAATCTTGGCTTTTAACATCGCAAATATAATAACAATTTTATCACAGATTTATCATGTGACTACAAGTAAGGAAAATGAAACTTTGCTTAAAACAGAATTACATAATTATTTATTATAATGTTTTCTTCTCAATCTCATAAACATATAAATTAATCTTGGCTTTTAACATCGCAAATATAATAACAATTTTATCACAGATTTATCCTTGGACGGACTGTGTAATATATAAATTTAATTTCTGCCATGGTGAACTGAGACATTTATTTTGTCCGATAAGCCTTATGGGAATCCCAACTTAATAATTGGCACAATTCCCCTAGAAACTGAAAAGGGTTAAATTTCTTGCTAGTCGCAGATTATTGTAAATAACAATTATGTGTGAGGGATATATGATGAAAACAAAAATTTGAACTGAACCAGATTGGAACACCCAGTCTGGAGTTTGTCAGTTTCATTCCTTGTGAATTTCTCCTATTAAACCAGATTAAATTAATTAATTATTCCTTCTTCCAACATATAATTATTTGCCTTGAACCACACTGGAATCACCAGTCTGGATTTTACTTGGCATTTAAATCCCATTGCACCTAATAATGTTCTCAACTAATTTAACCCTCTGCACACTGATGTAAAAATCTCAAAATTTCAGGCTACTAATTTTTCCCATGATGCAACTAGAAATTTAATCAATTCAGTCTGAATTGATTAAATTTCTAGTTGCATTATGGAAATAATGGCTACTTGAAATTTAGGTATTTTGACATCAGTGTGCAGGGGGTTAATGATTCGTGCTTTCTGAATGTGAATTAAGATTCCGGTTATTGTTATAAATATTAAGTATAAATAATTCTTCATGTAATTTCTAATAATAATTTAGCTTTGCCAGACGTGCAGCTAAAATTTAGATCGTGTAATTGGGACAATTCTGTAAACAGTACCGCATTGGTTCAATAATTGACAGTTGAGCTGACCTAATTCTCACTCCATGAAATAAACACTCCATGGTCGGTTAGTCTATTTACACGCCCAGTAAATTCAACGAGAACCCACAACTTAATATGCACCTTAATTGAGGTTTGAATGAAGGCTGTGAGTGATTTAAGAGTGGTTTTCAGTTGAGAGATTTTTGCCGAGAAGCGTTAAGCGATGTTTGCGCGTCCTTTTATAGACGGGAAAATCCCACGGCTGAGATTGTTGGAAACCATGGGATCACGTGATCTATTCACTTTGTGGGAAAAAATACATTTATGCGCTCTCGCATTTACCGATACATTGCGCATTGCATTTTTATAGTAAATGCATCTTATATAAACAAACGACATCATCCATCAACAATTTCTCATTAATTAACCTTAATTAATTTGCAGTTGGCAACTATTTTCGATGCGTTATGTTTGGAGAGGTTGAATGATGGGACATCAGAAATATTCCAATGTGCAGGACCTTGAACGACTTTTTAAAGCGGAAACGTAAAATTAGGTTGAAATTACAACCAATTTTGTGTACATTATTGCCAAATACAGAAGTAAAACATTTTGTTTAGGACTGTTACCCTTCGAAATGGATCAAAGTTAACTCGTAGAAACCTTTAATAGGTGAGTTCATACGTGACGTTACGTAAAATGTGTGTTTTACTTGAATGAAGCGTCTGCTAAAATCGTGCCGCTGGAATCAGTACTCAGTAACACTGTGGGTTGTCACTGATTTACGCAGGCAACTAAATTAGTAAATAGCTTCCTGTAGCAATGAAACGACTCACATATTTTTAGTTCATTTAAATAAATGAATGAAAAGGTCAACTAAAGTTGCAAAAGTAGCATTCGCCACAATATATTGTTTCAATAAAGGTTTGAAACATACTATTGACATCTTGCACTATTGTTGAATATGCCTGATAAAAAGAGGGTGATTTGATGACTCTTGGACCTAAAAAATACAATTTACTTTTTGTGTGTTTTTGTAGGGAATTGCCTGGAAAATGCATGTGACCTGTACTTCCCATCGTGTCAGTTTTTCTCTCTTACTTGTTCCATGGCCCCTGTTCTCGGGTGAGAAAAAGTCTGAAGGGCTATACTTGACAAAGATATTTGAATGGCAAAATTAAAGTGATATTTTGTCGCCTGAATGTTATAATTGTCGCCTGTGGGAAAATATTTAGTTCCGTGATACCTGTAACTTTGTTTCACTCTCTAATTCAAATTAAAAACTTGGGCATATTGGACTGTGTCACGCAGCGCATTCCGTGTGGCTTGTAAGTGAAGCTAAACGCACTTTTGCAGTTGTGGCAACAGATCTGGGGTCCGACGTGTTATTTTTACCGGAAGCATTTGTCAGAAAGAAAATTGATATAGGAACTCATTGACATCGGCACATGTGTGCGGTTGCATAGGAAACTGAATTTGCTGCCACGAATCCAATCAGCATCGGACAGAAAATGTCGGTGTTCAGCATTCGAACTTGTTGGCCCACATAAAAACAGTCCTTTTTTGAAACTGAATTTGCTGCCACGAATCCAATCGGCATCGGACAGAAAACATTGGTGTTCAGCATCCGAACTTACTTGTAGGCCCATATAAAAACAGTCCGCCTTCTTTTTTCGCATACTTCCTTTTGTTTTCTCAGTTGTTTTATTGTTTCACCCCTTTTTTGGGGGGAGGGGGGGGGGCTCTGGTCGCCCCCTGAACCCTCTCAAACAGACCACTCCCAATGGGTGGAGCAAAATATTCTCCGCCTCGTGAGTTCCAATTCTCGATTTCTGTATTTTCCATTTATGGCGGCTTATCCACTGTGAGTTGATGGTATACTAGTAAAATAAATTAGAAAATTTGCCTCCTCATCTACTTGTTTCAGGCATAGTGGAAGAAATTTGGCGCTGATTGAACAAATTTGAGAAAGACTCGTGCTCAGTTTGAAATAACTTTTAAAACTCAACTTAGACTGGAGAAGGAGGTGGGGTTGCAAATAAAAAATATAGATTCTTGGCTGGAAAAAAACTTTTTTTTTTTTTAGACAATCCCTACCTCCGATCCAAATTTTGCCCCTCTTGAATTTACTTCCCACCGCCTGCACATGTAATTTTGATTGCTTGTGTTGCATTCCAAGAAGTATTTCATGATTTCTACCACAGTGTGTGAAGTTTCCTGCTGTTAGTCAAATGGTAATTCGAATTTTGAAATTTCACGACGTTAATTTTATTTTTTATTTGGGGGGGGGGAGCCCCACTCCCGCGACAAAGAATGTGCACGTCATCGAGAAACATGATGTTTTTAGGACATACATGTAACAGTGATTATAGCTGAATTCCCTGTGACCAAGAGGGTTGGCAACACCCTCCCCCATCTCACATGCCCATGGTCCTTGCAACAAATTCAAATGACCTCCCATTAATTAAAAATATGTGTTAGTTCTGGTGCAGCCGTTTAACTTTCTCCCTACATTTCACCCCCACCCGATAGGGTAAAATCTCAGATGTTTCCCCTCTCTAAATATAAAAAAAACATTTGCTTTTAAAAAGCTTATTATACCCCCCGCAAACAAAGTTTGGCCGGGGTATATAGGAATCACCCTGTCCGTCTGTCTGTCCATCCTTATTAGCGAAACTCCTCCTAAACCGTTTGAAGAATTTTCAGAATATCTCACCCCTGCCTCCGCTATGTGACTTTGCATTCGATTTATTCTTTCTTTCTTCATATTTGAAGATTTTGTAAAGTTAAAACTTTGTGCTATAATTGAGACGTTGTAACTTTTCCTCTTAGTAATGTGGAAGAGAGATAATCCACGCACACTGAAAACTATTTTCAGTAAGATTTACGAGCCTAAAATTA
The DNA here is from genome assembly GCA_031216915.1 of Pictodentalium vernedei. Taxonomy (NCBI): domain Eukaryota; kingdom Metazoa; phylum Mollusca; class Scaphopoda; order Dentaliida; family Dentaliidae; genus Pictodentalium; species Pictodentalium vernedei. The sequence continues at coordinate 102,266,335 of CM062290.1, forward strand.
ACCTACCCTCGTGAAGTATGTTACAATATTTTTATACTGTACCAATGACCCAGACTTAGCTGGTGCTAACTCTTAAAAATATACGGCCAAACACAAATTTTGCCCCCCCAATCCCCAAAATTTGCATCTAAAACCAAAGAAAACATGTCCTGAATGGCCCTCCACACTTCACCTCTACTGCGCATGCGCAGTGTCAAGGACGTCCTGAAATTGGCGCCATTAATTATTCTTTGTTTGGTCCTTCATCAGTTAACATCTGACTGATCTTTGTGCTTGTAAATCTCAGTTTAAATGATGCCAGACACATAAATATTAGAGAAATGGTGATTCTAAGGAGGATATAGAAGGAGGAGAGGAAAAATGAGTGACAGAAAATAATCAGGGCTGTAACTTAAAATTTTTTAATGAAATTATGTTAAGTTACCTATTTTCGAGGCAACAGCCTGTTGTGGTCATTCTTGTTAATCAAATTACACTGCTTGTTCAGTGTTTTCCTCTCTCCCTTTCCTTTAAGTCCCCTCTTGCTATTCTCCCATGCTTTTGGCATATTTTCTGTAATTTTATTACTAAAATTTCTTGGGAGTTTTGGCTGGATAACAGAATGAATTCTGTTCTTTTCCCCATGTTTACGTCTTCACCTATGGGTGGTTAGGCGTAGTATTCTGCATCTACCATCTGATGTTCTGCAGTTTCTTCCCTGGAAGTCTCTGTTTTGCATCAGATAGTGTATTATTGGTAACTGATTTCGGGCCAGGGTGCCTGGAGTCTTGTTCTAGTGTTTTTACACTTATTGTTTACATTTGCTACATCCCTCTGTGTGAGGGGGGATTTCTTGAAAATAATATCTGGATGTTAATTTAATCATAACTAGATACATTATTATATTGTTCGTAAGTGTTGCATAAATTGTTTAAAATATTTTTAGAATTTTTGTCCACACTTAGGCTTGGGATCCATTGGGGCTCAACGTTACTTTTCAGAAACTTGGGCTGTTCTGAAAAAATATTTTTTCAAAATTTTTTGATTGCAATTATTTTTTCTATATTAATGGATCATATTATTATGTATTTTGATTGTCAGGGGTTGGTGCGAGTACTAGGACTTTGTTTTCTTTTCACAATGAAAGGATATTGTTCAATTGTAATAAGAGGAAATCTTCCTCTGACTTTCATAATCATTGTTTATGTAGTCAGTGTACTCACACTAACTCCTGTTCTGTATATGTTAATTTCGATGACAAAATGGGAAGCGTATGTCACGTTATGTTAGTGGGGAATTGGCCATTCCGGTCCTTTCCCCGTAGGGTCACTCTACTTTATCAATCTCTATTTCAGACGATCAAGAATAGGGTGATGTATCCGTGATGTCTTCCAAAAGTGTGCCTCCGTCGTCACAATTAATGAAGAGCTAGCGGAAAAGTGCTCATGTAAATACGTCAATTGCCTAAGAGGACCCTAGTAGGTTTGACGGCCGTTGACGTCCGCTAGCTCGCCCGGTGTAGCGTCCATTCATCGAATGGTTCGGCAGCCGGGTTCGTCCGTTGCGGTCTAGGAAGGAGATTTGGATGATGCGAGCACTATAATAAACTTTAGTACACACCCAGTGACGACGGATTAGAGGACTGATCGGAGGAAGCCTGTTAGTCCGGTTCCTAGCTCGTCCAGGTCCGTCCGGGCTGCGAGCGAGAGAGGTCCCTCTCTCGTACAACAACATATGGGACCAGATGTTGTGGTACAGATATTTCGCATTCGGAGCATATGTCCGCCGCTTAGGACGCTCCGTTATATTGACAGTCCGAGAGACTGTCGATAATGCTTCCTCATCCTCACAGCAGCGCACACGACCGCACATTGGCTACGTGACCTCGAGTATCCGGCCAGCTTCGTCATTCAGTGATTCCACGGCGAACAGGTCACGCCATCCGGTAGCCAAGGGACACGAGGCCTATACACTCCGTTCGTTCGCATAATAGAAGTATGCACGGGGTAACGAACACGGAGCTTCCAGCAGCAATGAGTTTTGGGGTGAAGCGAGCACTATAAATCAACCAAATGCACACCCAGTGACGGCGGATTAGAGGGAGAACGGAGGAAGCCTTTCAGTCCGGTTCCTAGCTTGTCCAGGTCCATCCGGACTGCGAGCGAGAGAGGCCCCTCTCTTGTACAGCAACATCTGGCCCCAGATGTTGTGGTACAAAATGTTTCGCATTCGGAGCATACGTCCGCCGATCGGGACGCTCCGATATATAGTCAGTCCGGAGAGACTGTCAATAAGGCTTCCTCATTCTCATGGTAGCGCACACGACCGCTCTTGGCTACGTGACCTCGGATATCCAGTCAGCTTCGCCAATCAGAGAATAATCGGCGACCAGGTCACACCATCCGGTAGCCAGGGACACGAGGCCTGCAGACTCCGGACGTTCGCATAAGAAAGTGTGCGGGAGTCAACGTACACGGAGCTTCAGGCGGCAATGCATCGTAAGACCGCTACTGCACAGGCCTCGGTGACGGGCGTGCTATCCCAAATAGCACAGCTTATCGCAGCATCCCAGCAACGACAGAATCTGTCGCATCATGTATTATCCGACGACGCTGGGTCGGGACGCTCCGCGGAAGCAGGTACGGACGTCTGAAAATTTCATCCGGTCCGACGGGATGCCGAAAGGGATTCGGAGGATTTCGAGCTTTCCCTTTTGGAACAACATAAGCTGTTGTTTATGTCATCTGACTTTATCTTCTAGAGGTTCTTTCGTCGGACCAGAATGCTGCGATGCTGGATAAGAAACTGATAGCGTCGGTGGACACAGAAATTTTTCGTTCGGTTCAGGGACATCGTCCCTCAGTTCCGACATAGTCCAATAATGTCACACAACTTTCGAATTATTGAACGACGCTATATATATTATTATTTGCTTGCTATTAACAAGCATGTCTGGTTTCTTGTTCGCAAAGTTACGGAGATGACTTTCAAAAGTGTGCCTCTGTCGTCATAGTTAATGAAGAGCTAGCGGCAATAAGTGCTCATGGAATATGTCAATCGCCTAAGAGGTCCCTAGTGGGATCGACGGAGTTGACATTCGCTAGCTCACCCGGTGTAGCGTCCATTCATCGAATGGTTCGGCAGCCGGGTTCGTCCGTTGCGGTCTAGAAAGGAGATTTGGGTGATGCGAGCACTATAATAAACTTTAGTACACACCCAGTGACGACGGATTAGAGGACTGATCGGAGGAAGCCTGTTAGTCCGGTTCCCAGCTCGTCCAGGTCCGTCTGGGCTGCGAGCGAGAGAGGTCCCTCTCTCGTACAACAACATATGGGACCGGATGTTGTGGTACAGATATTTCGCATTCGGAGCATATGTCCGCCGCTTAGGACGCTCTGTTATATTGACAGTCCGAGAGACTGTCGATAATGCTTCCTCATCCTCACAGCAGCGCACACGACCGCACATTGGCTACGTGACCTCGAGTATCCGGCCAGCTTCGTCATTCAGTGATTCCACGGCGAACAGGTCACGCCATCCGGTAGCCAAGGGACATGAGGCCTATACACTCCGTTCGTTCGCATAATAGAAGTATGCACGGGGTAACGAACACGGAGCTTCCAGCAGCAATGCATCGTAAGACCGCTTCTCCACAGGCCTCAGTGACGGACGTGCTATCCAAGTTAGCACAGTTTATCGCAGCATCCCAGCAATCGACAGATTCTCGGTCGGATCAGGAATTATCCGACGGCGCTGGGTCGGTGCACTCCGCTGTTGCATCAGGTTCGGACGACCGAACACTTTATAGGGTCCGACAGGATGGCGAAAGGGATTCGACGATTTCGAGCTTTCCCTTTCGGAACAACGGAAGCTGCCATACATATCTTCCGGCATTATCTTCCACAGGTTGTTCCGTAGGACTACATTGCTGCGATGCTGGATAAGAGACTAATAGCGTCATTGGACATGGAGTTTTGGATCGGTTCAGGGACATTGTCCCTGACTTACCGACACAGTCCAATAATGTCATTAGAACATTCGAATTATTTAACGACGCTATATATAAGCTTGCTTCCAAGCATGATAGTCTAGTTTCTTGTCCGCAGCGCTCTTCTGCCTTTTAGCAATTCTAGGAAATAATTTATTTTGGCAGAACAGGGCATACCGAGAGTTCATATGTGTCTAGACTGCGGGGTTGAAGACTGGGAATTATCTTTTTCGCCGTCTATGTCAATTCCAACCACGATGTTGGAAACGACAATGATGTCTAATAGACTTAACTTAGACGCTTTATCATACGTAGACCACCTTACTGAGGCGTTATCATTACGTCTTCAAGAGAAAGAATTCCAGGATATGATCCTCAATGTGATTTCTTTCAGGGCAGTAGTTTTTCCACGTATAACTCCGCCCTTCAGTGGCAACCTGGAGTTGGTTAGACGTGACGCAGCCCTAGCTACATCCACGCGCTTGGATAGTAAGGTGAAGAACTCTCTCAGAGTTGCTTCGGTCTCGGAGAAGCTTCTCTTCGACGGCAACTCTTCACCAATCTACGAATTGCTCGATGTACACGTTCTCTTGTCTATCAAGTGTAGCAAGAGATTCAGACTGGGGCAACATTCGGTGGTTGACTCAGAGAGTGCCACTGCAGTTGCCGGATCCGAGTTTTATGATTATGACGGATGCCAGTAAAACAGGTTGGGGTACAATATTGATCCCAATGGATTCGAAGTGCCAGGGTCTTTGGGTTCCGCAGTTTCTAGGCAAGCACTTATCTTCCAGGGAATAATGTTCTTTAGGCTTGCACTATGTCATTGGATGAACATTATTCAGAAACGCATGTCCAAATCCTGTCCGATAATACGACAGTAGTTGCGTATCTCCGGAATCAGGGAGGCACTCATTCGATTCCGTTATTCAATTTAACGGAAAGAATCCTTCTGTTTGTTATAGTACACAAAGTTCTGCTTCTGTCCGTCATATTCTGGGTCGTCTGATTGTATTAGCAGACTCCCTTTCACGTAAGGATCGCTTGTTGCCATCAGAATGGACTCTCAACAAACAAGTATTCAATCAGATTTGCTATCAATGGGAACGCCCAATGATAATTTATTTGCGACACAACTCACTATTCATTTGCAGACGTATGTGTTTGCATGTCCGGATCCCTGAGCTTATGTTAACGCTCTATTGATCTAATAGGACGGAATGATAGGATATGCGTATCCTCCAGCGCTGTTGATTCAGCAAGTATTGCTAAGATAAACATCCATAATACAATTCTGTTGATAGCATCTCTGTCTTCACAGAGACCGTGGGTAATTTACTCAGGTGTCTACTGTGGGCCTTACCGCGAAAACTTCCTCCATGAGAGGATCTTCTTTCGCTGGGGAAATCGTGTCAACTTCATCACAACCCGCAAGGTCTCAACCTTCACGTATTCCGTTGTGTGGTCCTTCTTGCATGGCAAGCATTGTACAGGACGAGCTTTGGACGCGATTTCTTACTGTAGGAGAACCTCTTCTTCGCTATACTATGCGGCTAAAGTGGAGGCTCTTCCGTCGTTGGTGTAGGGATCATTTTGTTGATATTTTTGATCCCTCCATACTAGACATTGCAACTTTCTAGTATACTTGTTTGACAAGATCTACTGCAGCCTGTTACTATTAAGGTTATAGGTCTATGTTATCTCATACCTATGCACTCTATGATAGTTTACAATTGAGTCTTATGTCTCTTTATCTAAGTCGGGTAGAAACTTTTCGATAAATAGACCTAGAATCATTAGATTAAATTCCTATACGGAATTTAGCTTCGGTTCTTATTATACCCCCGCTTCGAAGAAGTGGGGGCTATATAGGAATCGCCCTGTACGTCCGTCCGTCCGTCCGTCCGTACGTACGTCCGTCCGTACGTCTTTCCGGACATGAAATTCTTGTGTGCGCAACTCCTCCTACATTTATCAATCAATTTGGACAAAACTTTTCAGACATCATCACTACTAAGTGAACATGCGCATATTCCAAGATTTTTGATCTGCGACAATTTTAACCAGGTTTTCTCCCTTTGACTTAGATTTATTGTGTCTTTCCATCCGAACAAATTCTTGTGTGCGCAACTCCTCCTACATTAATGAACCGATTTTGATGAAACCTTTCAAACATCATCTCTACTAAGTGAACATGTGCATATTCCAAACTTTTTAATCTGCGACAATTTTAACCAGGTTATCTCTCTTGAACTTTGATTTAATATGGGTTTCTACATGAAATTCTTGTGTGCGCAACTCCTCCTACATTTATCAATCAATTTGGACAAAACTTTTCAGACATCATCACTACTAAGTGAACATGCGCATATTCCAAGATTTTTGATCTGCGACAATTTTAACCAGGTTATCTCCCTTTGACTTAGATTTATTATGTCTTTCCGTTCGAACAAATTCTTGTGTGCGCAACTCCTCCTACATTAATGAACCGATTTTGATGAAACCTTTCAAACATCATCTCTACTAAGTGAACATGTGCATATTCCAAACTTTTTGATCTGCGACAATTTTAACCAGGTTATCTCTCTTGAACTTTGATTTAATATGGGTTTCTGCATGAAATTCTTGTGTGCGCAACTCCTCCTACATTTATCAATCAATTTGGACGAAAGTTTACAGACATCATCACTACTAAGTGAACATGCGCATATTCCAAAATTTTTGAGCTGTGGCAATTTTAACTAGGTTATCTCCCTTTAATTTAGATTTATTATGGGTTTCTACATGAAATTCTTGTGCGTGCAACTCTTCCTACATCTATCAATCAATTTTGACGAAACCTTTCAAACATTATCACAACTAAGTGAACATACGCATATTCCCAAATTTTTGATCTGCGACAATTTTAACCAGGTTATCTCCCTTTAACTTGGATTTATTATGGGTTTTCAAATGGGATTCTTGTGTGTGCAACTCCTCCTACATTAATGAACCGATTTTGAATACATGTTGCACATTGTAAATGTGTTTTTCCAAATGTAAACCATATATGTGTGGGCTCTTTAAGTATTCAGTGCTGTTCTGTGGAAGGCCACATGCAAATACAAATTTCAACAACAAAAAATGATCTTTATGTATACATTTCCTTATGGCCTTCGCCTACATGATCAGAAGTGCATTCCTCTAAAAACCCAAAGCGGGGGTATTAATCACCCTCAGTGATAGTTCTAGTTTAGCTAAGTAATCATTTGAGCCTCTGGAAACAGTAGTTTTCAGATTCTGACCTTTTAAGACAGTAATTCTGTTAGTCTTCTCTTTTACTGAGGAGTCAGTGAGCTTCATGCACTATCGGTGGATGATTCTCACTTTTGTAGTGACGGAAACACTACTTCCTTTACTACTTAGGTTGGATTTTTGGTTAAGAGTCAGGCTCCTAATAATATCCGGAACCTATTGTTATTAAGGTCCTTCCGTCTTCGTACGGGCGTAGGCCTTTACTCTGTCCAGTTAGAGTTTACATATTTATAAACGGATATCAGTTTATTAGTACGGACGTAAGCTTCTTCTGTCTTTGATGCCTAATAGAAGGACATTACGCTCCATTCTATTGCTAATGGATTCAATTAACTATCGGTACTGCTTATGGTATATCATTGACTCAGCAGTTTGTGCTTGAGATTTCGGCTCATGAAGTAAGAGCTCTTTCTACATCTTGGGCTTACACTAATAGTGTCGCTATTATAGATTTTTGAAGGCTGCTCATTGCACTCAGCCATCCACATTCATGAATTTTTATCTCAGAATATTGAGTCCATTTTTGGAGGCCTCCATTGTTAGGTCTATTATCTACTGCTCAGAATGTCATTCACTTAACAGTTTCTACTATAACTGGTAGGCTTTCTGTTCCGGCAGTGACTCCGTCCTGCTGCCCTCTTCGCTCTGGGCTATTTGACCCAGGGCAAGAAAAAGGGGGGGGGGGGGAGGGTGTTCCCTTGGGTCACCTGTTTTATTATGAAAACAAGGGGATACCTCCTCCGGAGTTAGTAATTCTGAGCGGTTACTGGGATGGCTTTTAAGTGAGAAGTTTATGTTTTAAAAATTCATTCAGGTCATAGTTTTTAAAGTATAGCTTTTGAATATATCACGTGTCAAACAGGCGTTTTCATACAATCCTCAGACACTTTTAAGGAGTATAAAGAGTCTCTATTCTCTAGACTTTATTTATTGGCTTACTTTAAAAATTGGGGCGCGGTGGCTCAGTTGGTAGAGGTGCAGGCTGCAAGCCGAGAGGTCCTCGGTTCGAATCCCACTTGCGGCAACCGCGTTGTGTCCTTGGGCAAGACACTTCACCCCGATTGCCTACATGGGGGCACGATGACGCTGTATACTGAGGCGTACTGCACGTCGATGGTGCGCATGTCTTCAACCAATCTAACCCTGCCTGTGCTGCGGTGCAGCGTTCAGAGTTACGATGTTGGAGAGCTGACAGCTGCTCATCGTTGCTCGGTGGTTCTCTCCGGGTACTCCGGCTTCCTCCACCCGTAAAACTGTCACGGTCACTGTTAGCCAATGTGCATAAGTATGTGACCTTAAACACCAATAAATAAATAAATACTTTAAAAATTATTAGTATAAGGATTATACTGGATATTAATAGAGTACATGGATGTTATGATGCTCAATTTTGGAAGGTGTTGTGTCTTTCTAATTTATCATCAATAAGAAAGATACATGTAAGGCCTAATACTCCTTTTCCCCTAGAGGGGATGACTCTATTTTATATAATTGAGCGTATTTCAACTTGCTCTATGTCCTAGGCCCTCCAACCTTTTTACTATTCAGCTAAGTCTGGGTCATTGGTACATTATAAAAATGTTAAAAAATTTATAGTAATTTATATATTTTTTATACTTACCAATGACCCAGACGGGGATGGCCCTCCCAGGAGTTGGGAACTCATACCTCCCTGCTGAGTACATAGCGCTTACCAGGCACTGGTTACAAGAATGATTAATGGCGCCAATTTCGGGACGTCCTTGACACTGCGCATGCGCAGTAGAGGTGAAGTGTTGAGGGCCATTCAGGACATGTTTTCTTTGGTTTTAGATGCAAATTTTGGGGATTGGGGGGCAAAATTTGTGTTTGGCCCTATATTTTTAAGAGTTAGCACCAGCTAAGTCTGGGTCATTGGTAAGTATAAAAAATATATAAATTACTATAAATTTTTTAACTTTTTTCTAACGATTATTTGAATTGTATTAAAGGCTGACAACCCAAAACATGGCAGATCCTGTATAGCCAGGTTAATCTTTTAAAATTTAGTTCAAGTTATATGCTCCGCCCAGACTTCAAAGAAATTGGGCTTTTAATTCACTGGCAGAGAAAAATTGGAATGTGTGTCTGTATGTCACTTGGAGAGGTGGAGTGCATTTTTCAACCTCAGCCGCATACTGTCTTGAATCTGTTTCCTTGCAAGACACATATATGCGATAAACCAAAGATGGTTAGCCCATTTCCCCAAACTTGATTTCAATGTGATTCATTTGACTTAATTATTATATTCTACGTAGTTCAATGGCAGGACAGTGCCGGAGTGGACTTCAGGTTGGGGGGGGGGGGGGGGGGGGCTAGGGGGGAGCATCACCCAAAGTCCACTCATAGATTTTTGAGAGAATTTTTTGTTCTTGGCTCGAGGGGAATTTTGTTTTAGGTCTCTTGTTGGTAAATTTAGCGAAATGGAAGTAAAAGTCGGTATTCTCACAGAAACATACTTTAGAGCTTGATTTTTAGCTTAACTTGACATAGTCAAGATAAGTTATTGCCATCACGCATGCAGAAGTCTGTAAGTCTTTGAGTCTGTGACGTCTGTCCACATTTTCCTTTAGCACGGGCTACACCCCGCAGTTCTTGTCTGATCGTAACGAAATTTCATATGCAGGTTTGGGGTCATGTCTAGATGAGAACGTCCCCTTTTGGTCTCGATCGGGCAACCGGTATGGCTGCCCGAGCCCAAAACCTGAAAACCATTTGCACAGTCTACAGGTCGTATTTATGAAGGGATTTCATTGTAACATGGTAGGATGCCTCTGTATAATGCCTAGATGAGAACGTCCCCTTTTGGGCATGATCTATCAACCGTGATGGCTGCCCAAGCCCGAAACCCAAAAACTTTTAGCACAGTCTGCAGGTCATGTTTAATGTGGAGGGATTTCATTTGACTTGGTAGGATGACTCCTTATGATGTCTAGATGAGAATTTCCCCATTTGGACATGATCTGCCAACTGTGACGACTGCCCGAGTTAAAACCCGAAAACCTTTAGCACAGTCTACAGGTCATATTTATGAAGGGATTTCATTGTAACTTGGTAGGTTAACTTCATATAATGTCTAGCTGAGAACGTCCCCTATTGGACATGATTGGGCAACTGTGACGGCTAAAGAAGCCCGAAGCCCGAAAACCTTTAGCACAGTCTACAGGTCATATTTATGAAGGGATTTCATTGTAACTTGGTAGGTTAACTTCATATAATGTCTAGCTGAGAACGTCCCCTATTGGACATGATTGGGCAACTGTGACGGCTAAAGAAGCCCGAAGCCCGAAAACCTTTAGCACAGTCTACAGGTCATATTTATGAGGGGATTTCATTGTAACTTGGTAGGATGACTCCAAATAATGTCTAGATGAGAACGTCCCATTTTGATTGCGATCATTCAGCCTTGATGGGTGCCCGAGCCCAAAAACCTTTAGCATAGGTAAAAGGTCATATTTATGGAAGGATTTCATTGTAACGTATTAGGTTGACTCCATAAAATGCCTAGATGATGACATCCCCTTTTGGTCATGATTGGTCAACTGTGATTTCTACAGGTGCCTGAAGCCCGAAAATCTTGAGCACAGTCTGCAGGTCATATTTATTAAGGGATTTCATTGTAACTTGGTAGGTTGACTTCATATAATGTCTAGATGAGAACATCCCCTTTTGGACATGATTGGGCAACTGTGACGGCTAAAGGTGCCCGAAGCCTGAAAACCTTTAGCACAGTCTGCAGGTCATATTTATGAGGGGATTTCATTGTAACTTGGTAGGATGACTCCAAATAATGTTGAGATGAGAACATCCCATTTTGGCCGTGATCATTCAGCCTTGATGGGTGCCCGAGCCCAAAAACCTTTAGCATAGGCAAAAGGTTATATTTATAGAAGGATTTCATTGTAACCTGTTAGGTTGACTCCATATAATGCCTAGATGATGACATCCCCTTTTGGTCGTGATTGCTCAACTGTGATGACTACAGGTGCCCGAAGCCCGAAAACCTTGAGCACAGTCTACAGGTCATATTTATGAAGGGATTTCATTGTAGCTTGGTAGGATGACTCCAAATAGTGTCCAGATGAGAACGTCCCCTATTGGTCACGATCATTCAGCCTTGGGAAGCATCACCCAAAGTCCACTCATAGATTTTTGAGAGAATTTTTTGTTCTTGGCTCGAGGGGAATTTTGTTTTAGGTCTCTTGTTGGTAAATTTAGCGAAATGGAAGTAAAAGTCGGTATTCTCACAGAAACATACTTTAGAGCTTGATTTTTAGCTTAACTTGACATAGTCAAGATAAGTTATTGCCATCACGCATGCAGAAGTCTGTAAGTCTTTGAGTCTGTGACGTCTGTCCACATTTTCCTTTAGCACGGGCTACACCCCGCAGTTCTTGTCTGATCGTAACGAAATTTCATATGCAGGTTTGGGGTCATGTCTAGATGAGAACGTCCCCTTTTGGTCTCGATCGGGCAACCAGTATGGCTGCCCGAGCCCAAAACCTGAAAACCATTTGCACAGTCTACAGGTCGTATTTATGAAGGGATTTCATTGTAACATGGTAGGATGCCTCTGTATAATGCCTAGATGAGAACGTCCCCTTTTGGGCCTGATCTATCAACCGTGATGGTTGCCCAAGCCCGAAACCCAAAAACTTTTAGCACAGTCTGCAGGTCATGTTTAATGTGGAGGGATTTCATTTGACTTGGTAGGATGACTCCTTATGATGTCTAGATGAGAATTTCCCCATTTGGACATGATCTGCCAACTGTGACGACTGCCCGAGTTAAAACCCGAAAACCTTTAGCACAGTCTACAGGTCATATTTATGAAGGGATTTCATTGTAACTTGGTAGGTTAACTTCATATAATGTCTAGCTGAGAACGTCCCCTATTGGACATGATTGGGCAACTGTGACGGCTAAAGAAGCCCGAAGCCCGAAAACCTTTAGCACAGTCTACAGGTCATATTTATGAGGGGATTTCATTGTAACTTGGTAGGATGACTCCAAATAATGTCTAGATGAGAACGTCCCATTTTGATTGCGATCATTGATGGGTGCCCGAGCCCAAAAACCTTTAGCATAGGTAAAAGGTCATATTTATGGAAGGATTTCATTGTAACGTATTAGGTTGACTCCATAAAATGCCTAGATGATGACATCCCCTTTTGGTCATGATTGGTCAACTGTGATTTCTACAGGTGCCTGAAGCCCGAAAATCTTGAGCACAGTCTGCAGGTCATATTTATTAAGGGATTTCATTGTAACTTGGTAGGTTGACTTCATATAATGTCTAGATGAGAACATCCCCTTTTGGACATGATTGGGCAACTGTGACGGCTAAAGGTGCCCGAAGCCCGAAAACCTTTAGCACAGTCTACAGGTCATATTTATGAGGGGATTTCATTGTAACTTGGTAGGATGACTCCAAATAATGTTGAGATGAGAACATCCCATTTTGGCCGTGATCATTCAGCCTTGATGGGTGCCCGAGCCCAAAAACCTTTAGCATAGGCAAAAGGTTATATTTATAGAAGGATTTCATTGTAACCTGTTAGGTTGACTCCATATAATGCCTAGATGATGACATCCCCTTTTGGTCGTGATTGCTCAACTGTGATGACTACAGGTGCCCGAAGCCCGAAAACCTTGAGCACAGTCTACAGGTCATATTTATGAAGGGATTTCATTGTAGCTTGGTAGGATGACTCCAAATAGTGTCCAGATGAGAACGTCCCCTATTGGTCACGATCATTCAGCCTTGATGGCTGCCCAAGCCCAAAAACCTTTAGCATGTCTGTAGGTCGTATTTATGGAAGGATTTCATTGTAACTTGTTAGGTTGACTCCATATAATGCCGAGATGATGACATCCCCTTTTGGTCGTGGTTGGTCAGCTGTGATGGCTACAGGTGCCTGAAGCCCGAAAATCTTGAGCACAGTCTACAGGTCATATTTATGAAGGGATTTCATTGTAACTTCATAGGATCACTCCAGATGATGTCCAGATGAGAATGTCCCCTTTTGGTTGCGATCATTCAACCATGATGGCTGCCCAAGCCTGAAGCCCGAAAACTTTTAGCACTGTCTTCAGATCATATTTATGAAGGGATTTCATTGTAACTTGGTAGGTTGACTTCATGTAATGTCTAGATGAGAACAGCCCCTTTTGGACACCATTAGGCAACTGTGTTGGCTACAGGGGCCCAAGGCCCAAAGCCCAAAAACCTTTAGCACAGTCTACAGGTGATATTTATGAAGGGATTTCATTGTACCTTGGTAGGATGACTCTAAATAATGTCTGGATGAGATCGTCCCCTTTTGGTTGCGATCATTCAGGCTTGATGGCTGTCGGAACCCAAGACCTTTAGCATAGTCTATTGGTCATATTTATGGAAGGACTTCATTGTAATCCGTAAGTTTGACTCCATATAATGCCTAGATGATGACATCCCCTTTTGGTCGTGATTGGTCAACTGTGACGGCTTCTGGGGCCCGAAGCCTAAAAACCTTGAGCACAGTTTACTGGTCATATTTATGAAGGGATTTCATTGTAACTTGGTAGGTTGACTTCATATAATGTCTAGATGAGAACGTCCCCTTTTGGACACGATTGGGCAACTGTGACGGCTTCAGGGGCCCAAAGCCCGAAAACCTTTAGAACAGTCTACAGGTCATAATTATGAAGGGATTTCATTGTAGCATGGTAGGATGACTCCAAATAGTGTCCAGATGAGAACGTCCCCTTTTGGTCACGATCATTCAGCCTTGATGGCTGCCCGAGCCCAAAAACCTTTAGCATGTCTGTAGGTCGTATTTATGGAAGGATTTCATTGTAGCTTGTTAGGTTGACTCCATATAATGCCGAGATGATGACATCCCCTTTTGGTCGTGGTTGGTCAACTGTGATGGCTACAGGTGCCTGAAGCCCGAAAATCTTGAGCACAGTCTACAGGTCATATTTATGAAGGGATTTCATTGTAACTTCATAGGATCACTCCAGATGATGTCCAGATGAGAATGTCCCCGTTTGGTTGCGATCATTCAACCATGATGGCTGCCAGAGCCCAAAGCCCAAAAACCTTTAGCACAGTCTACAGGTCATATTTATTAAGGGATTTCATTGTAACTTGGTAGGTTGACTTCATATAATGTCTAGATGAGAACGTCCCCTTTGGACGCAATTGGGAAACTTACGGCTACAGGGGTTGAAGGCCGAAAACCTTTAGCACAGTCTACAGGCCATATTTATGAAGGGATTTTAATGTAACTTGATAGGATGACTCATTTTGGAATAATTTCACTGTAACTTGGTAACTTTTGTTGATATACATTTACTGTGAGGGCCACATACATTAACTGTGAAGTCATATTAACCCACCCCTCAGCTCTTTAGTACAGTGTACACCTCATGTTATTTTTATCATGAACATAGCATACAGGGAACAGAAATGAACATATTCCCAATTATCACAATTCTTGTCTTATTTCATAATCCTTTCATAAACATTGAACATTATCCTTTTCATCAAACACAACACACAAGTTAAGCTACAGTGTCATTGACACTTTCATTCGATAAGTATTCTGTGTTGAATGCAAAAACATTACTTGGGGGCACGGTGGCTCAGTTGGTAGGGAGCAGGCTGCAAGGCGAGAGGTACTCGGTTCAAATCCCACCTGCGGCAACTGGGTTGTGTCCTTGGGAAAGACTCTTCACCCCACTGCCCACGTTGGGGCATGGTGGCGCTGTGTACTAAGGCGTACTGCTCCTCGTGGATGGAGCACCTGTCTTCAACCAATGCTAACCCTGCTTGTGTCGAGTTACCATGTTGTGGAGCTGAGAGTTGCTTGCCATTACTCGATGGTTCTCTCCGGGTACTCCGGCTTCCTCCATCCGTAAAACTGTTGTGGTCATGATTAGCCATTGTGCAGAGATATGTGGCTTTAAACACCAATAACTAACTAACTAAAATGGTACATAATTTGGTTCTTGAATCAGAAATCTGTTGAAATCATTGTTTTGGTCTTCAATCAGAAATCTGTTGAAATCAGTGTTTTATCACCGATTGGGGTGGAGATAAACCCCATATATTGAAAAATATGGGGTTTATCCTCACACCAATCGGCGATAAACTTCGACCCTACTAAAGAATTTTCATCGAAAAAGGAATTTTTGGCAGAAAAACATTATTAAATAATTCAAAAGTCTGCTTTCGTGCACAATGTTTCTAAAGCTGTTACAAAATTTATCAGTGTGAACTTCAAAATTTTATTTAGAAAGCCTCACCGGTTATTTTCCGTCGTATTTTAATTATTTTACAGAAACGGTCATCACTTTGTGATAGTAAGTTTCACTTGGGCCTGAATTTTGCAACAAACATACCGATGATGTGGAACGGTTCAGATTTATGTTTTGATCTGTATCCAAATCCATCAAAACACAACTCCTTGCAACAACCTTGAAACCCTCAGGTAAAAATAGATTATGCGGCTATGCATTACATCATTGGTAAACAAACATGTCAGCTGCTGGCGTAAAATGACAACAACGATGAGCTTTTGAGTGAAATCAGGGGAAAATGAAGACCTGCTGATAAGGTAGTAATGCAAAAATGTGCTCCTTCACCTTTTCTTCAATTTGAGTGGTTGTTTATAATTGAATAACAAACAGAACAGGAGATATGTGATATAGTCTAACGCAGGGTATGATATGGAAAAGACAGTAGTCGAGTTATTGTGAAAGCATTGGAGTGAGTAAGTTACCAATAGAAGTGATTCGTATATCACGACTTACTTCAATAATAGTTATCAAAGTAACAAGAAATATGACTTGTGTTTCTTTTATTAGTCCCCTACCGGCATCGCCGGAGGGGACTATAGGTTTGCACTCCATCCGTCAGTCTGTCAGTCCGTCAGTCTGTCAGTCACACTTTAGTTTTCCGGAGTTTTTTTTGGAAACGCTTCAACGGAATGATTTCATTTTTGGTAAACTACTATAGAACGATGACTTACAGATCAAGTTTGAGTTTCATGCTGATTGCATTATTCTTGTGTGAGTTACGGCCCTTGGAAATATGGGAAAAAGCACCAAAATATCAGTTTTCCGGAGTTTTTTTGGAAACGCTTCAACGAAATGATTTCATTTTTGGTAAACTACTATAGAACGATGACTTACAGATCAAGTTTGAGTTTCATGCTGATTGCATTATTCTTGTGTGAGTTACGTCCCTTGGAAATATGGAAAAGCACCAAAATATCAGTTTTCCGGAGTTTTTTTGGAAACGCTTCAACGGAATGATTTCATTTTTGGTAAACTACTATAGAACGATCACTTACATATCAAGTTTGAGTTTCATGCTGATTGCATTATTCTTGTGTGAGTTACGGCCCTTGGAAATATGGAAAAGCACCAAAATATCCGTTTTCCGGAGTTTTTTTGGAAACGCTTCAACGGAATGATTTCATTTTTGGTAAACTACTATAGAACGATGACTTACATATCAAGTTTGAGTGTCATGCTGATTGCCTAATTCTTGTGTGAGTAATTGGCCTTGGAAATATGGAAAAGCGCCAAAATATCAGTTTTCCGGACTTTTTCTGGAAACGCTTCAACAGAATGATTTCATTTTTGGTAACCTACTATAGAATGATGACTTACAGATCACGTTTCATTTACACTCTGTCCATCCATCCGTCAGTCTGTCAGTCAGTCTGTCAGTCGTACTTTAGTTTTCTGGACTTTTTTTTGGAAACGCTTCAACGGAATGATTTCATTTTTGGTAACCTACTATAGAACGATGACTTACAGATCAAGTTTCATTTGTACTCTGTCCATCCGTCAGTCTGTCGGTCATACTGTAGTTTTCCGGACTCTTTTTGGAAATGCTTCAACCGAATGATTTCATTCTTGGTATCCTACTATAAAATGATGACTTACAGATCAAGTTTGAGTTTCATGCTGATTGCATTATTCTTGTGTGAGTTATGACCCTTGGAAATATGGAAAAGCGCCAAAATATCAGTTTTCTGGACTTTTTTTGGGAAATGCTTCAACAGAATTCATGCTGATCACATCTAGGTTATAACATTTGTATAATTATTAATGCTCATTAGTCCGGTAGGGGACATTGTATTGCTTCAGCGATACGAGCGCTCATGTTCCATCATCATTTGAAACAGGAACCATTAATAAACGGGGCAGTCTATTTTGAAGGGATGTGATAATTACCGGAATAAGCACAACAATTGCATATTATCCACCAAAAGCAGGGTGAGAATTTAGCGAGAATAAGGAAATGCTAATTTTTGCTAAAATGTTGCTTTTCTAGAATATGTTTGCATCTTGACAAGGCACCAATCTCACTGACAGAACAAGGCAGATCCCACCAGTGGTGGAGCCATGGTTTGAAATCCTTGGGAACCATGCTGGTGAAGAGTTTGGGGGGGATCTCAAGACTGAGGGTACTGTACTGTACTGTACTGAGGTTAGGAAATCAAAAAGAATCTTTTCATATTTTCAAATTTGGGGATGGGAGGAGCAAGTGGGATTTGGAGTGGGGGGTCCCTCATGGGTCACCGCTGTAACCCAATACAGTAGTCCATCACAATGTCCATTATCTGAGATGAGGGGTGAACACTGAGTAATCCTGGTGGCTCAACATGCTGTATGATCCTCATGACTTGGATGACAAATACAGACACATTTTATGTATACATTACCCTCTAACATGTGGATTTCTACAATATATTTTCAAAAACCGAAAACCGAGTTTTTGTACAAAACCGAAACCGAACCGAAATGCAAATTTCAGAACATCCCAGCCCTGACAATAAGTACACATGTCAATACAGCTCGAACTAGAGGCTGTATTTATGAACCGATCTTCATGAAACTTCTTGGGTACCTTTGTTATTTCCTTGGATTCAGAACGATTGTTTCTGGGTGTGGTCCAAAATTCAAGATGGCTGCCAGTGGCCATTTTGTACCGAAATCAGGTACAATCAGTTTTTTTGTACACAACTTCTATACAGCTTGGGCTAGAGGCTGTACTTATGAACCGATCTTTACAAAACTTCTTGGGTACCTTAGCTATCACCGTGGGACCAGAACAAGTGTTTTTGGGAGCGGTCTGAAATTCAAGATGGCACTGGCAGCCATTTTGTACCGAAATGAGTGCAACCAGTATTGTATGGATCTTCTGTATGAAAGTTCTGATTTGAATAAATTTTTGTATCAATGTTTAGTAACGTGGAATACATCACGTATATAACCGTTTTCTTTCTTGTGCAGAAATTCTGCAAATTAGATGGACTTCGATTTATTCAGTGCTACTTATACATAGTAAGTACACATGTCAATACGGCTCGGCCGAGGTGCTGTATTTCTGAACCAATCTTCATGAAACTTCTTGGGGACCTTTGTTATCGCCTTGTGACGAAAATGAGTGTTTTTGGGTGCGGTCCAAAATTCAAGATGGTTGCCAGCATCCATTTTGTACCCAAATTAGGAACAATCAATTTTTAGCTCAACTTTGGCGAAGGCAAATTTGAGGTATTGTCATGGCCCGTCGTACGTCTGTCATGCCGTCTACACTCCTCAGGCTAGATTTATGAATTGATCTTTACGAAACTTCTTGGATACCTTTGTTATCACTGTGGGACGAGAACGAGTGTTTTTGATTTCGGTCCGAAATTCAAGATGGCCACTGGCAGCCATTTTGTACAAAATTAGGAGCAATCAGATTTTTGCACAGAACTTCCATATGAAAGTGCTGATTGGAATAATTTTGTGTGTGTATGTTTAGTACCATGGGATACATCACATATAATACAGGTTTTTTTCTCGTGCATAAATTATACCAATTAGACTAACTTTGATCTGTTTAGTGTTACTTTCAGCACTGTAACTGCAAATGCCAGTACGGCTCGGGCTAGAGGTCATATTTATTTACCGATCTTTACGAAAATTCTTGGATATCTTTGTTATCACCGTGGGCCGAGAACAAGTGTTTTGGGGTCAGGTCCGGAATTCAAGATGGCCACCAGAAGCTATTTTTAACAAAAGTTTGTGCAATCAGTTTTTTGCTCAGAACTTCTGTATGAAAGCTCTGATTTGAATAAATTTGTGTGCGAATGTTTACTAACATGCGATGCATCACATATAATTCTTATGTCCTATTCTTTAGACCATTGCAGTCACCTTGTAATTGATTTACTGTGGTTGACGTGGTCACAACAACACTCCTTTTTCTCTTAGTCATTATTGTTGACTTGGTCACAACAAATAGTGATTCCTGTCATATTCATTACTAGCAGGGTTACCCGGCGTTGCTCAGGCTGAGGAGAGTATTATAACTGTTGGTGCCCCTCTACACCCCCACCCCCACTTTTTTAAACCTCACCATTAGATTCCTGGTAAAAAATTACCCCTAGTAAACCCCTTGAAGACCTATATCGGTGAGTAAACTTTTGGTCATAACTTTTGGTGCCCCTCTACACCCCCACCCCCACCCCGATACTTTTTTAAACCTGACCATTAGGTTCCTGATAAAAACGTACCCCTAGTAGACTCCTTTGAAGACATATCAGTACAAAAAATTTTGGTCATAACTTTTGGTGCCCCCCACCCCACACACTTTTTTAAACCTGACGATGACTTCTGCCACAAAAAAACTACTCTTAGTAGACCCATTTTGGACACCGGGGTGGCCCCATATTCATTTCTATAGTGGGCAGACAGACAGACAGACATTCTAAAATATAGTATAGATTGTTGACCTGGTCACAGCAAATACTAATTCCTGTCATATTCAAAGTTGAGCTACAGTGTCACTGACACTTTCATTTGTACAGAACTTCTATATGTGGGTTCTAATTTGAATCAATTTTTGAATGAATGTTTAGTAACATGGAATGCATCACATATAATACAGGTATTTTTCTTGTGCAGAAATTATGCAAATTAGATGAACTTTGATTTATTCAGTGCTACTTATACACAGTACATGCACATGTCAATATGGCTCAGGCTAGAGGCTGTATTTATGAACCAATATAAACATTGGCCGTGATCTGTCAACCATGATGGCTGCCCGAGCCCAAAACCTGAAAACCTTCAGCACAGCCTACAGGCCATATTGATGGAGGGATTTCATTGTAACTTGGTGGGATGACTCCATATAATGTCTAGATGAGAATGCCCCTTTTTGGTTACGATTGGACAACTGTGATGGCTACAGGGGCCTGAAGCCCGTAAACCTTTAGCACAGTCTACAAGTCGTATTAATGAAGGGATTTCATTGTAACTTGGTAGGATGATTTCAGATAATGTCTAGGTGCGAATGTCCTCTTTGGGTAGCGCTCATGGCTGCCCAAACCGCAAACCTGAAAACCTTTAGCATAGACTACAGGTCGAATTTATGAAGGGATTTCATTGTAACTTTGTAGGATGACTTAGTATAATGCCTAGATGAGGATGTCCCCTTTTGGTTGCAATCGATCAACCACAATGGCTGCACAGGCTCAAAGCCTAAAAACCTTTAGCACGTATTTAGGAAGGGATTTCATTGTAACTTGATAGGATGACTCATTTTGGAATAATTTCACTGTAACTTGGTAACTACTCAAAGTTTGCTAAGCACCAAGTATTTGACACATCATTGTGAAATTTGCTTGTGACATATTTGCGATATTTTTGGTGGACATGATTGAGGAATTGATTGATTTTTATGATGTTTTCGTGTATTGTCTACATGTACATGACATGTGTAGGGTATTCAATCTTCATTTCAACACAAACCCTTGTGATTTAATGATTGAATAGGGTAAATGCAAAAGTAAGAAGACATTTGTCTGAAGCAGAA
The DNA here is from genome assembly GCA_031216915.1 of Pictodentalium vernedei. Lineage (NCBI taxonomy): Eukaryota > Metazoa > Mollusca > Scaphopoda > Dentaliida > Dentaliidae > Pictodentalium > Pictodentalium vernedei. The sequence continues at coordinate 102,287,481 of CM062290.1, forward strand.
ATGTGGTGGGCTGTAGGGATAGTGGAGCAAGGGGCTACCCATCGTCAGGTTGGTGAAGCCCTTGGTGTGCACCATACGGTGATCACCAGAGCCTGGGCAAGATTTCAATAGTATGGCACACCAGTCAGACGGCATGGTGGTGGGAGAGACAGGGCAACATCTGCAGGTGAAGACCGATTTTTAGCTCACCTAAGCAAAGCTCAAGGTGAGCTTTACTAATCGCTTTCCATCCGTCCGTCGTCGTCCAGCGTAAACTTTACAAAACCAACTTCGACGAAGAAACCAGTGACCCAATATTTATCAAATGTTGGGTAAATGTTTATTACCTAATGTCAATTCAGATTTGTTCAAATGAAGTTGCCCCTCCTCCTGGGTGGGGCCACGCCCCCAAGGGGCACTAAAATCTTGGAAAATCTTCTTCTCATGAACCAGCAGTAGCAGAGACTTGATTTTTGGTATGCAGCTTCCTTTTGAGGTGTAGAATCAAGTTTGTTCAAGAGAAGTTTGTTGGGCATTATTTGCCTTCGTTATGGGAGGGGCAAAAATTTTGGCGATGCCTAAAATTTCTATTTTCTGAACCGTGAGGTCGATTTGAACCAAATTTGATATGAGATGATAATGGGTCATAAGTAGTTGATTGATGCAAAAAAAAAAAATTTTCTCATTGCCCCGTGGGAACCTCGGGAGCTAGAAATAGGAAAAACCTTAAAACTGCCATATCTCCAAAACTACACGGCACAGAGAATTCTTATTTTGTATAAAGCTTACTTTTATCCAGTAGAATAGAATGGTTAAAAAAAATATCTATCGGTTTGATCACAAGGTACTTTTTTCAGGACTTTGAAAAAGTGCCGAGTCAGCACTTTTTAACACTGTAGGCAATGGGAAAAACATTAAAAAATCTTCTCCAGATCCAGCAGGCAGAATCTTTTGATATTTTGGTATGCAACATTGTGGGGTGGATCTGATTCAAGTTTGTTCAAATCAGCCCCCTGGATTCATATTTGGGCTCACTATAGAATCCCGAATTCGAACTTAGTGCATTTCAGGCAAATTTCTTCAAAAATTTTCACCAGATCCAGCAGGCAGAATTTTTTCATATTTGTTATGCAACATTGTGGGGTGGATCTGATTCAAGTTTGTTCAAATCGGCTCCCTAGATTCATATTTGGGCTCACTACAGAAGCTCGAATTCGAACTTAGTGCATTTCAGGCAAATTTCTTCAAAAATCTTCTTCCCAGATCCAGCTGGCAGAATCTTTTCATATTTGGTAAGCAACATTGTGGGGTGGATCTGATTCAAGTTTGTTCAAATCGGCTCCCTGGGTTTATATTTGGGCTGAGTATAGGAGCCCAAATTTGAACTTAGTGCATTTCAGGCAAATTTCTTCAAAAATCTTCTTCTCCAGATCCAGCAGGCAGAATCTTTTGATATTTGGTATGCAACATTGTAGGGTGGATCTGATTCAAATTTGTTCAAATCGGCTCCCTAGATTCATATTTGGGTTCACTGTCGAAGCTTGAATTTGAACTTAGTGCATTTCAGGCAAATTTCTTCAAAAATCTCTCCAGATCCAGCAGGCAGAATCTTTTCATATTTGGTAAGCAACATTGTGGGGTGGATCTGATTTAAGTTTGTTCAAATCGGCCCCCCCGGGTTTATATTTGGCTCAGTATAGGAGCTCAAATTTGAACTTAGTGCATTTCAGGCAAATTTCTTAAAAAAATCTTCTCCAGATCCAGCAGGCAGAATCGTTTGATATTTGGTACGCAACATTGTGGGGTGGATCTGATTCAAATTTGTTCAAATCGGCTCCCTAGATTCATATTTGGGTTCACTGTCGAAGCTGGAATTCGAACTTAGTGCATTTCAGGCAAATTTCTTGAAAATCTTCTTCTCCAGATCCAGCAGGCAGAATCTTTTGATATTTGGTATGCAACATTGTGGGGTGGATCTGATTCAAGTTTGTTCAAATTGGCTCCCTGGGTTTATATCTGGGCTCAGTATAGGAGCCCAAATTTGAACTTAGTGCATTTCAGGCAAATTTCTTTGAAAATCTTCTCAAGATCCAGCCGGCAGAATCTTTTGATATTGGGTATACACTATGCTTAGGGGGGGTGAGATTCAAGTTTGTTCAAGCCAAGTCCCTGGGTTCATCTTTGGGTTCAATGTGGTAGCCCGAATTATAACTTAGTTAAAAATGAGGAATTTTCTTTAAAAATCTTCTTCAGATCCATCAGTCGGAATGTTTTGATATTTGGTATGCCGCATCCTTAGGTGGTGAGATTCAAGTTTGTTCAAGCCATGTCCCTAGGTCCATATTTGGACTCACTGTGGGAGCTCGAATTGTAACTTAGTTCAAAATGAGGAATTTTCTTTAAAAATCTTCTTCTTCAGATCCAGCAGTCGGAATGTTTTGATATTTGGTGTGCAGCATCCTTAGGAGGGTGAGATTCAAGTTTGTTAAAGCCAAGTCCCTGGTTTCATATATGGGTTCCCTGTGGGAATCTTTGGATATTTGGTATAAGCGTTTCTTAGGAGGAGCAGATGCAATTTGTTGATTGTTGAAATCAATTCTCTGGGTTGATATGTCAGGTGAGCGGCCTCAGGCCCCTTGAGGCCTCTCGTTGATCATTCAGGCCCATAGCAACCACTTTGCCACAGCAACCCAGCTTCACAGTGACCTTCAGAATGCATCTGAGGTAAATGTTTCAACGCAGACTATCCAGGCAAGGTTGTACGAAGGTGGCCTCCAGTCGAGAAGACCATGTATTCGCATTCCGCTGTCCCAGAACCACGGCCGGGCACCATTTGAATGGGCCATGGACAACGTTGGATGGACCAGAGAAGACTGACGACCTGTCCTTTTTACAGATGAGTCAAGGTACTGCCCAGACCACACAGATAGGCGTTCTAGGGTATGGAGAAGACCAGGAGAGCGATTCCATGCAGCCAACATTGCTGAGCATGACTGCTATGGTGGAGGGTCAATCATGGTTTAGGGCAGCATCAGCTGGGATGGACGTACAGAGCTCTGTGTCCTTGAACATGGTACATTGACTGCACAACAATACATTGATGAGATCCTGGATGTCCACATCAGATTGTATGCAGGTCAGTGGGTGATAGATTCATTCTGATGGTCGATACTGCCTGTGCTCATGTTGTCCATGCTGTCGGGGCATACCGACATTGGGAGGGAATTGAGCGTATGGACTGGCTAGCAAGATCCCCTGACCTCAGTCCAATCGAACATGTCTGGAATGAGTTTCAGCTTGCAATTTTAGCCCATCCAGTCCAGCCAAGAAGTGTCCAGGAGCTTGGTGCCATGCTGGTCCAAGAATGGAACAACATCCCACAAAGGACCAGCAGGAACTTGATTGGGAGCATGAGAAGGCATTGTCAAGCTGTAATAAACAGTAATGGGTCTCATACTCGATATTGAAGCCATACCACTTCGCTGTGTCAATGTTTCGGCATATTGAGAAATTTCCTCTTTTACCAATAATATCCATTTTCCATGGTTATCGTATTCAAAAGCTAAAAAATAATGTCAAACACAAATAAAATCTTAATTTCTGTACTTAAATCATTAAAGATATAATTAAATAAAAAATATATACACTTTTCATTACAATATTTCAACTAAAACGTAAAACAGCTAGTTCGATGTGCTTGGTGCTTAGCAAACTTTAGTAGTATACCTTAACAGTGAGAAAAAAAGTCATCAAACTTCACACAATTATAAAGGACCATGGGAGGATGCGTCAAACACCATAGCCGGGTTCATACCTTCAAGGTCAAGGTCACATTTCAAGGTCACACTAAAAATCGGTCAATATTTGTGTCTCGACCGTAACTGAGAAACGAATCATAGTACAATTATTAAACTTTTTACAAATGTTAAGGACAGTAAGAAGGTGTGTCGCGAAAAAAGGTTTCTGCCACATCTGCAATGTGAAGGTCATAATTGACCTTCATACGTTCAGGGTCACAAATCGTGTCTCAAGCATAACTCCAAAACTATTAGGGCTACAGTTATCAAACTTCACACAATTATAAAGGACCATGGGAGGATGTGTCACACGCCATACCCGGGTTCGTACCTTCAAGGTCACATTTCAAGGTTACACTAAAAATCGGTCAATATTCGTGTCTCGGCCATAACTGAGAAATGAATCAAAGTAAAATTGTTGAACTTTTTACAAATGTTAAGGACAGTCAGAAGTTGTGTCGCGTATAATAGTTTCCGCTGCATCTGCAAGGTGAAGGTCACAAGGGGGTGGGGGTGGAGGGTGATGTATTACCTTAGTAACATTCTTCTTGTTTCCTCAAAAACACATCTTAGGACCCCTCATTGGAATGAGCTTGTTGAACTTGTTCTTATAAGGGTTCGTAAAGTATGTTTTAGGCACCAAAAAATAGTCATTCTGGAATTTTGTTTGCAAATATCTATCTGCCTTTTGTGTTAAGTGTTAAAGATGTTTTGTTAATTAGAAAGACATGAAATGGAAATTGAAAAATAATTTCTTGTTTTTCTTCTTTTTTTTTCAGTTTCAAGAGTGAATGAGTGGTATAGCGAGTAGATTGATTCGATAGTGGAGGATTCCATTAATGTGACATAACCTTGTAGACAGTTGGTCTTAGAATGGAGTAATGATAGACTGTGTTCCAAAAGGTTTCGATTACTGATTTGTATATTGAGTGTATATTTAGTTTTTGTACATTTTCGTTTTTTCTGTACAGAGTCAGTTCCAATAATTTTTTCCTCATATCTCTAGAATGCAAGAAGGCAGCATCTGCAATGCTTTTGCATTGCAGATTGTGCCTTGTTACAGTCTAGGGACAATATTACCAACAATACTGACAAAGGTGATGTGGTGCTCGGTCATCCAAATGGTACACATCTACCTAAAGACTTGCTTGCTGGACAAGTAGAAATTTTAGGATTGAACAAGGAAATGTGTAGTTCATGGATAACTCCATGGTCTGTACTTTCCCTCGTTTGATCCTAAAATGTCCACTTGTCTAGCAAATAAGTGTATAGGTTGATGTCCACCATTTGGGTTGTTGCGAACCATGTCACTTTATTCATCACAAAAATTACAAGAACAAAAATGGATTGCTGCACAGAGCCCAACATTACTGAGGTTGGAAAAAATCCACTTGCCCACTAACTGGCCCACTAACTTACTAAATTTCTGACTTACTGATGCTGTCTCACCCGACTGAGGACCTGGTGACAGTTGACTGAGGCACAGGAAATTTGAGATGACCCAGCATGTCTGAATGCTTTACCCCAAAGAGCTATGGCACTGTTAAGAATCCATGTTGTTTGAGGGGGGGGGGGGTTTCTTAAAAGTTCATCTTTTATTGATGGCCACACACTGGAAATGCATATTTTAATGACGGATGTCTGCAATAACGGGGAAATCTTCTATTTTAATTAAAATAATTTTTTTTTAAATAGAGGATTTTCCTGTTAGTGCAGAGACACCCGTCCTTAAAAGATGCATTTCCTGAGTGTGATAGAAAACCTCCTCAAACATTATTTCCTTGCGTGTAGCAGCAGTGCCAAAGTTCTTGGGAGTAAATTGTCTTCAGGCATGCCGAGTCATCTTGTGTGGACTGTGTCTTAGTCAGTTGCCACCAGGTTTTCTCACTTGGGTGGGACAGTCTGAGTAAGTCAGCTTCTTTTCTTTCCGAAGCCCCACCCGGATTTTTTTTTTATTGGGTGGGGCCACGAAAAAAACGAAAAAAGAAAAAAAAAAAAAAAATAATAATAATATTCTGTTTCTTTCTGTAATATCTTTATAATATGATGTTCTTATATACATTTAATATGTTGTTATAAAATACTATTCATTGATATACTTATATATGTATATACTTATATGTATGTATACTTATATAAATATACACTTGTACATATAATATTCTTAATAAATACTTGAAATATCTTCAATAGTTCTTCATTTTGTTTCCATATGCATGTATCTGTTTCACTTAAAAATCTTTCTGTGTTATGGGAAAGAGAAACAACATAATCAAGGATTTGTGAGCACAGACATTTTATTCAAGATACTTCCAGTTCATTGACAGTTCTACAAAAAGTATACATATACTTCACATTTACAATAATAATGACAATATATTTTGTCACTTTGAAAGACTTACATTGGAGTTCATAGGCCTGCTCTTGGTTAACACATGGTTCAGCCCTGAGGTGGGGGCATGGGTGTTATTCTATTGAGAATGGGAGAGAAGAAGGTTTTTGAAGTGACTGGGCACATCTTTTTCCCCATCGTGTTTCCAACTGAGAATTTGACAGAGTGGGGGATGGGGGGCACAGGCACATAATATATTTCCAGGCATGTTGGGAAAACAATGGCAACAAATGCCAGATGGCAACACAGGTTTTGAATCTCAGTGGGCTGGGGGTAAGGTTGGATAGGATTGGGGACATTGTGTGCCTGTGCCCAGCCCCAAGATCTCACTCCTCCAACTTCGCGTGCAAGTTGGGGGAGGGGGGGGGGGAGGGGATGGCTTGGCTGGGCAAGGCACTCAAGGATATCTTTTAAAGCTTGTTGGGAAAACAGTCACAAATGCAAAAGGGTCACAAGTTCTGCATCTCAAGTGGTGGGGCAAAGAGTTGAGGTTCAATAGGACTGGGCCAATTATGTGCCTATACCCAGCCCCCAACCGGCATGCCCATCTGGGGAGGAGGTGTGGCTTGGCTGTACACAATATCCAAGCATTTTTGGAAAAAAATGGCAACACATGCCAGATGGTCACACAAGTTCTGCATCTTGTTGGGATGAAGGTGAGGTTGGATTGGACTGGGGACATCATTATGTACCTGTGCCCAGCCCCCCAACTGGGCATTCCAGTTGGTCACAGGTACACAACAACATCTTTCCAATCATGTTGGGAAAACAGTGGCTACAAATGCCAGATGGTCACAAGTTCTGCATCTCAGTGGGGTCGGGGTGAGGTTGGATAGAATTGAGGACATTGTGTGTCTGTGCACAACCCCAAAACCCCACTCCCCCTAACTGGGCATGTCAGTTAAGTAAGTGTTTGACTGGGCACAGCCACACAAGAATATTTTTCCAAGCATGTTGAGAAAACAGTTGACAATGTTTTGAGGGATTTGAAGGTGAGGAAAGTCAAGGGGGAGGGGGGGGGGGAAAGAGGGCAAAACACAACACTTGCACTTCTGTAGGTAAGTTTGCGTATCATATCAGCAATACTGGTTGAGGATAAGAGTTCTAATGCCATAACATTTCTTCATGAACTTCTGGGAGAACAATAGACAGGGAACAATCCTCATGTGCATGCAGATGCAGGTCTGGGATACAATTTCAAGGAGCTGGCACACAATGTTGTCTTTTCAAGCATGTTGGGATAACAATGCAGGTACAATTGGTCGCCCAAGTTCTTTCTGCACCTCGACCAGCTAAGGTGGGGAGGCAGTTGGATCGCACTGGGACCATTTCCTTCGCTTATCTGTTTGAACTTTAACATTGAACATTTGCTAAGAGATATGCAGGTATGGAAGGTAGAGGCAAAACACAACCCTTACACCTCTGTAGACAAGTCTGGGTGGGTTGGGGAGATCAGGAAAATCGGTTGGGGATAAGGCTTCTAGCACCATTACGTTTCTTCATGGAATTCTGAGGAAGAGGACAATGACCATGTATCATACATCTGTAAGGTGGAGTGTATGTTGTGTGAAACTGTTGGGGTGGGGGGAGTGGCTGGCAGGGGTCTTTGAACCAACTTGAAACATATTCTATCTACTTTGCTGCAAAGTTGAAACGTTGTTGATAATACAAGAAGGGGAAAGAACAATACTTATTTATCTGCATGCAAGGCAGGGGTTGGTGTTCAAGAGGGCTGGGCACAAAATATTTTTCCAAGCATGTTGGGAATAAAGTGCAGCTACGAATCCCAAATGGTCATACAAAGTTCTGCATCTTGAAAGGATGGTGTGGGGGGAGGGGGGTGCTCTGTGGAAATTTGGATAGGACAGGGAACATTTCCTCTACTTATCTATTTTAACATTGAACATTTGTTGGAATGATATGCAGGTCAGGAATGTAGGAGTGAAACAACCCCTACACTTTTATCAGCAAGTCTGGGTGGGATGGGTGATCAGCTGTGATGCCTTGGGGATTAGATTTGAAGTTCAGAATTTTTCATCTGCAAGGAAGAAAAACAATGCATATATGTATGGCTATGTTTCATACATTGGTACATACATCGGTAAGATGGAGTGTTTGCAGAATGGCACTGGTGTAGGGGGCAGTCTTTGAATTGACTGGGCCAATATTCTCTCTACTTTGCTGCTAAGTTTGATCCGAGATGCTGGCGCTGACAATACAAGAAGGACCAAGAACAATCCTTATCTGCAGGGGAGGGAGTTCAAGCAGCTGGGCACCGAATGATAATTTCCAAGCAATTTGCATTTTGGTTAGAGCTGGTCGGTTTTGAAATTTTCCAAGAATCATTCATTTACAAAGCACTGTAGTAAGGCTTCCACGTTTACACGTGTAAACATGAACGTTTCGTTTATGGGCATTAAACGTTTACAGTTCTGGTAAACGTGTACATGGAATGAAGTTTTAGTGCACTCTGTAGTCTGCAATTCTGTGCAAGGAAATCGCATCTTTTTGGATTGATGTTAAATTGTATCGGCACTACAGTACACAGTGTAAAGTCTGCCAGGGCTATAATCGGCACAATCAACACTTGCAAAATTTGCAGATTAATGCAGAAAGTCAAAGAAACAAAAAAAAATTTCCAACTTTGCAATGCAATATTTTAGTACAGGGTTCATACAAAAATTTGCTCACAAAGTTCAAGGGTTTTTCAAGGGCTTATTTTTTTTTTGTCAAGGGCTACATTTTCTATTAAGCTTGTTGTATGAGCTCTAAAAATCTAAGATTCATGTGACACGGATCTGACCTTGGAAGTCAGGAAGTACTAGTACCCAAAGTGTAATCTTGGTAAAACGTTCCATACATTTTTATGTTTTTTTTTAACTTAGCGACACGAGCGCAACAAACAAGTAAAAGGCGAGTACACATATTTACAATGCCCAGGAAATAGCTTGGTATTCAAGGGTTTTTCAAGAGCTGTATGAACCCTGTAGTAATGCTTCAGAAAAACTATGTACTGGTTTCGACTGGCGCTGCCGCCACAGTAACCGAACGAAATCATCTTCAAATCCTGTGATATCATATGTGACACAGTCACGTGAGCCGCATGGCACGTGCTTATCTTTGGTGTTTCCTTCGAAACAGGTGTGGGATGTTTTAGTTTATTCTGATTTACATGTATATTCCCAAAGTGATACACAATTGTTCTTGATGATTTTGTTCATCTGACATGGATTATTAATTTATTATTCACATATGGGATGATCTTAGGATCGATTTATGGAGTTTGACAGAGACTGGCACTTGCAGTGTTTGAAAATTTGGATTCCCCTGCATGGTTTGTAGACTTTGTTTATTTTTGCGACATTGCATTCCACTCTCAAGTCCGGTATTGTCACTGTTGTGTGCCATGGCAACTCGCTCCAACATTACTGTTTTAAAAAACACAAGGAATTTCATCCCGAACCCACCAGAATGAGCTCAGAGACCCCCATAAATTTCAAAATTTACCTGGGGAGAATCCCCGCCCCCCCCCCCCCCCCCCCCCCCATAGACCGAGCGACTTTGCCTTCGGCATCTGTATGCTGTGATCGTTCGTCTACATTGTTTTTGGACGAACTGTAAATCGGCTGTCTCAATAACATAAATTGTATGCCCTGTACGCAAAGATATGATGAACTTACTGTGTATTATTACACACTTCTATCAAATATTAACTACTTGCATTGTTAGTACGTGTAAATGTTTCTGTTTCGTTTACAGACAGTCATTTAAATGTTTACAATTTTGTCTAAATGTGGAAGCCTTACACTGTAGAGGTTATTCAAATTATCGACAAAATGGTCACCTGACCTGATTTCCATATCCTTTCTTCTTTTCGGCTTCCACTGAGTTATCATTAGCAGAGAGTATTCACTGAATTCTGAGAATTCCCATTACATCAAAAAATGAAAGCGTCAATGACACTGTAGCTTAACTTGTCTGTGTTATGTTTGATGAAAAGGATAATGTTCAATGTTTATGAAAGGATAATAAAAGACAAGAATTGTGATAATTGGGAATATGTTAATTTCTGTTCCCTGTATGCTTATGTTTTCAATAAAAATAATATGAGGTGTAGGCTGTACTCAAAAATTGAGGGGTGGGTTAATGTGGCCCTCACCGTTAATGTATGTGGCCTTCACAGTTAATGTATATCAATGAAAGTTACCAATTTACAGTGAAATTATTCCAAAACGAGTCATCCTATCAAGTTACAATGAAATCACTTCATAAATACAGCCTGTTGACTGTGCTAAACGTTTTTGGGCTTCGGGCCTGTTAAGCCATCATGTTTGACCAATCGCAACCAAATCATCTAGACATTATACTGAGTCATCCTACCAAGTTACAATGAAATCCCTTCATAAATATCACCTGTAGTCTGTACTAAAGTTTTTCGGGTTTTAGCCTCGGGCAACAGTCATGGCAACAGACTGTGCTAAATGTTTTCGGGCTTCAGGCCCCTGTAGCCATCACTGTTGAGCAATCGCGACCAAAAGGGGACGTTCTCATCTAGACATTACATGGAGTCAACTAGTACTGAAATGGTTAACTGGATAATTGGTTTGAAACTGGTTAGCTACCTGATTAGAAAAATCGTCAAACGGTTATTAGAAATATTGAAAGTGATCATCATTCCACATTTAAAATGTAGTAAATCTCCCGATTCTCCTTTGTGATAGATTACACATCGACGCCACGTTATATATATTGAGAAATACTCGACTTTGGCGTTCAAGACTTCTTTAATGATCGGCAGTTTCCAAGAGTAATGAGTAACCGCAGAAATTATTCTGTAGGGTGTATACAAACGAATATTGTCGAGAACTCGACAATGTTCGTTTGTGTACACACTATGGAATAGTTTGAGAATACTGCTTTCCAGTTCCTATACAGTTAAAACTAGAAGTCCTGTCCCGTATTCTGCACTAATTTGAAAAATAGCGAGTTAGGTTAGCGCAGCAAATCATCAGAGAATCACATCTGATGCAAGGTAGTGTATCGCGATTTCTGCAGAACTGTAACGCGCGACGGCTGATTGATATTCAGTACTTGAAACGGGCAATCAACAGTAATTAAGTTGCACCTCCTACTGGCATAAGGAGGCAATTAAATATTAGAATGCTGATACTCAGAAGATGAGACGATGTTCATCCATCTGCACCCCCCCTTTCCCCCTTATTTATTTATTTATTGTTGTTTAAGGTCACATACTTCTTCACAATGGCTAATCATGACCACAACATGGAGATAAAGTCAAGGTCAGTCAATCGTTTATACCCTCATGTTGCCTATTTTAGAGGACTTGCACCCCAAGCATTAGTGACTGGGTCCTATTTTACCAGTGAAACAGAGCTTGTTTACCACAGTAAACAAGCACTGCTTCACTTCCCGGGGTTCCCCACGGGGCCCTTTCCCCCTACCAGTAATATCACTTCATTTCGCGACAAAACAAGAAGTATTTAAAAATGCGTATTGCATGATTTTTGTTTTCGAAGATTGAGAAAAAATCATGAAGGTTGATTCAAGACTGCTAAACCTTGAGAAGGCCAATGCCACGTGCACCTTCAATCAGTGAAGGTAAAACAGGGTTAATATTATGAGTTATCGATATTATATACCCCCCCCCCCCCATCAACACAAGTTTCCGCCACGCCATGGTTCGGTGGGCATGCTGTGTTAACAATTTATGATTGATTAGGGAGAGCCTACCTCTCCCAACACTTTTTTCTGGGACCTACATTCCTACTCTTCCACGTGTGATCAGTTCAATTTGGCCTATAAATCACAGAACGGAATTTTTAAATTTCTCGCAAACACTGGCAATAGTTATGAAATATTAAACCACAGGGCTTGACATGCATATATTTTATTTTTATTTTAGAAAGATATCCATTAAACCTTTCAAACAATTGTTGTCAATGTTTAATGGAGTGTTGAAAAAGCAGGGGCAACTGAAAATTGTCCACAAAATCTGTTTGGGATAAAACATTAAAATAAACAAGAGGCCCCAAGGGGCCTTAATCGCTCACAGGGCAAAGTGATTCAAACAAAGTGGTTCAAAGAAGTATTTGGAGTCACATTCAGTTAGACACGGTTCATCAACACTACACTACAAAGGAATGAAGTCAAGAGAGACAAGTTTTAAACTAGGGACATGGCTTGAACAAACTTGAATCTTACCCCCCTAAGGATGCTGCATACCAAATATCAAAAGCATTCATCTACTGGATCTGAAGAAGAAGATTTTTAAAGAAAATTCCTCATTTTGAACTAAGTTATCATTCGGGCTCCCACAGTGAGCCCAAATATGAACCCAGGGACTTGGCTTGAACAAACTTGAATCACACCCCCTAAGGATGCTGCATGCCAAATATCAAAACATTCCGACTGCTGAATCTGAAGAAGATTTTTAAAGAACAATTTCTCATATTGACTAAGTTATAATTCGGGCACCCACAAGGAGCCCAAATATGGACCCAGGGACTTGGCTTTAACAAACTTGAATCTCACCTCCCTAAGGATGCTACACACCACATATCAAAACATTCCGACTGCTGGATCTGACTGAAGAAGAAGATTTTTAAAGAAAATTCCTCATTTTGAACTAAGTTATCATTCGGGCTCCCACAGTGAGCCCAAATATGGACCTAGGGACATGGTTTGAACAAACTTGAATCTCACTCCCTAAGCATGCTGCATACCCAATATCAAAAGATTCTGCCTGCTGGATCTTGAGAAGAAGATTTTTTAAGAAATTTGCCTGAAATGCAGTTCAGAGCTCAAATTTATGCTCCTATACTGAGCCCAAATATGAATCCAGGGGGTCGATCTGAACAAACTTAAATCAGATCCACCCCACAATGTTGCATACCAAATATCAAAAGATTCTGCCTGCTGGATCTGGAGAAGATTTTTTAAGAAATTTGCCTGAAATGCACTAAGTTCGAATTCAGGCTTCTATACTGAGCCCAACTGTGAATCCAGGGGGCCGATTTGAACAAACTTGAATCAGATCCACCCCCACAATGTTGCATACCAAATATGAAAAAAATTCTGCCTGCTGGATCTGGAGAAGATTTTTTAAGAAATTTGCCTGAAATGCACTAAGTTCGAATTTGGGCTTCTATAGTGAGCCCAATTATGAATCCAGGGGGCCGATTTGAACAAACTTGAATCAGATCCACCCCATAATGCTGTATACCAAATATCAAATGATTCTGCTCACTGGTTCTGGAGAAGAAGATTTTAAAATAATTTTTCTATAATTCATACAGTGCTGTCAGAGTTATGCCCCATACAGAGCCCCCAAGGGACGTGGCCATTTCATTTGAACAAACATGAATTGCCATATAGTAATGAACATCCACATCAAGCTTCGTGAAAATTGGACCAGTGGTTTCAGAGGAGAAGTCGTTTCAAAAATGTTCATGACGACGGACGGATGGCAAGTGATAAGTTAAGCTCCCTTCGGTGAGCTAAAATCGACTGATTTTTTCCGGCTGCTTTATTTGTCTAAAGGGATTGAAATTCATGCCTCAAATGCTGAAATTTCTAGAAATAAATATTTCTAAATCAACAGGTTCACCCTGTGTTCTAATATTTAAAAAAGATCCCTGATTTTTACAAATTTATTTTGAAAATGGAATTTTACAAATTTCAGAGAATTTTGTTGCTTAATAGCGTTCTCATCCCTGTTGTTTATTGATAATTTTATAAAATACGCTTTGCTTACGGTGAGATGGGCAGAAAGACAAGACGGTTCGGAAAAGTTGAAGAAAGGGGGGGGGGGGGAGGGGGCAGTTGGGTGGCGTTAAAGTCGTGTAGGCCTATGGCCTATTTTTAACCAGCCTGCACAGGAAGGAGAGGGGTGTTTTTCAATAAACATTAAAAAATTATTGTTTATTTAGTCCTTAGACTAAAATGAACAAGTGCGCCATTTGCCAAAATAAGAAAAACTACCACCTCCCTTGCCTGAAAAACCCAGCTTGTGACCACCCAGTAATTATTTAAAAATCTTGTGGGGGGGGGGGGGGGGGATTCTGGGAACGGTTTGACTCTGGGATGGGCAGGGTGAAATCGTTCACCAGCTTATGGCCTTGGTGCTGAAAATCGGATTGGGTCTAATAGCAGGGATGGGGTTTGGATCAAAACGGTGCGGGTCGATTAGGCTAGGGGATGCTCTGGGCGATTCTCATCGTACTGAATAGCGAGTCGCAGCCTCACTGTGCTTGTTAGTATTGGGTATAGCAAGTGATATGAACAAGGCCTTATATAGGAATGAGAAGGTTTTTGTTTGTTTGTTTGTTGGTGGTTAACGTCACATATTTATGCACCATGGCTAATCGTGACACAACATGGAGATGAAGTCAAGTTTAGACAATCGTTGATCAACATGTTGCCCATTTTAGAGGACTTTCACCCCAAGCATTGGTGACTGGGTCCTATTTTACTAGTAAAGCGGAACTGGTTTACCACAGTAAACAAGTGCTGCTTACTTCCCGGGGTTCCCACGGGGAATGAGAAGGTTTTAAATGATATTGAAAATTTGTTGCTTGTTAAATATTCAGTTGGAGACTGAGTGGTATTATCAGTATTTGGATTTTTATGGTGATTTCACGAACAAATTTATCCATGTTTTCCAAGTCAGACAAAGTTACAGATATCAATCGATAAAATTTTGTCAAAACATTTTTATTAGGCTATTTCAAAATGATCATGTGCTGGGCTGTTCATACATACACATCTCACACAAGTCTTGTCCCCGCGTTCAACAATATCATGGAATAAATCATTTAAAAGACGATTATATCCGATTTGGCAATGTCTTTGATTTCCCTGTCCGGGCTTCTTGTGAATATTAAAACTGGTCATTTCGACATTTTTTTTCTGCGTTTTTTCTTTCATTGTCACGACTAAATTACCAGGCGAACCTGATTCGAAATGATATCGACTGATGTTCAAGTCCAGTTACAACACATTTCTGTTCCTAATGATATGTGTCAGAGATCGATGTTAATGATCTCGGGAATAGTGCACTACATTCTGCGTTACATAGCGCAGAAGTTATCGCATGTTTACGTGACTGTTCTGCACTAGATAGTGCATTAGCTAACAAGCCATTTTCTGCACTAGACATGACAGGACTTCTAGTTTTAACTGTAGTTTTGATCGCATATTCAGTGAAATAATGGCCATGGATAACCGGATATTATCTGGTTATAGCACTCGGTTAGTCAGTTATGAAAATGAGCCAACCGTTTCAGCCCTAGAGTCGACCTACCAAACTAACTATGAAATCCCTCCTAAATATGACCTGTAGACTCTGCTAAAGGTTTTGGGCTCAGGCAGTCGTCACGGTTGACAGATCATGACCGAATCGGGAAGTTCTCACCTATACATCATACGGAGTCATCCTACCAAGTTACAACGAAATCCCTCCATATTAAATATGACCTGTAGACTGTACTAAAATTTTTTGGGGTTTTGGGCTTGGGCGGCCATCACAGTTGACAGATCATTACCAAAAGGGGACGTTCTCATCTAGATATTATACAGAGGCATCCTACCAAGTTACAATAAAATCCCTTCATAAATATGACCTGTAGACTGTGATAATGGTTTTCGGGTTTTGGGCTCGGGCAGCTAACATAGTTGACGGATAGCAACCAAAGGGGATGTTCTCATCTCGGCAGTATCTGGAGTCATTCTACCAAGTTACAATGAAATCCCTTTATAAATATGACCTGTAGACTGTGCTAAAGGTTTTCGGGCTTCGAACCCCTGTAGCCAACACAGCTGACCAATTGCAACCAAAAGAGGACATTCTCATCTAGACATTATATGGAGTCAACCTCCCAAGTTACAATAAAATCCCTTCATAAAATCGACCTCTAGACTGTGCTAATGGATTTCGGGTTTTGGGCTCGGGCAGCCATCATGGTTGACCAATAGCGACCAAATGGGGACGTTCTCATCAAGACACGACCTCAAACCTGCATATGAAATTTTCGTTGACAATCGGACAAAAACTATGGGGTGTAGCCTGTGCTAAAGGAAAATGTGAACAGACTTGCCGACTTCTGCACGCGTGATGGCAATAGCTTATCTTGACCGCTAAAAGTTTTGGGGATTTGGGCATGGGCAGCCATGACGGTTGACAGATCATTACCAAAAGGGGACGTTCTCATCAAGACATTATACAGAGTCATCCTACCAAATTACTATGAAATCCCTTCATAAATACGACCTGTAGACTGTGCTCAAGGTTTTGGGCTTGGGCAGCCATCATGGCTGATCGATCTCAACAAAAAGGGGACGTCCTCATGTAGACATTACCTCGAACCTGCATATGAAATTTTGTGATGATCAGCCAAGAACCACGGGATGTAGCCCTCGCTAAAGGAAAATGTGAACAGACTCACAAACTTCCATACTTGTTGGCAAGTTAAGCTAAAAATAGAGTTTTCAAAGTTGAAAAAGGGGCATAACTCTGGAAAAAATTGTACGACTGCACCCTGATTCGAACTTGACCTGTATTTTATGATACACATATATACCAAATTTCATTTGATTTGGTCAACTATAACTAAAGTTATCGGGAAACTAAAGTGGTACAGATGGACGGCCAGATGGATGGACACTGGCTCTTTTACTAGTCTCTCTACAAAAAAATTGCAAACAAGAGGCTCCATGAGGACTGAGGTGAACACATGACCAAAGTTGTTTAAAGAAGGATTAAATTAGTATTCATGGCGAGTTGACACTAAAGAGACATGAAGTTATTTAATTATTTATAATTCTGTCATCCATGCCAGAGATGATTCTTTTTCTATTGGGATACTACCACAGAAATAATGCCACGATTTTCAGAAATGAAAACTAGGCAGTCCAAATATCAGCCTTGGGACTTAACTTGAAGGGTGTTGTATACAAAATATCAAAAGATTCAGACTCGTGGATCTGAGGAAGATTTTTAAAGATTATTCAGATTTATTCATCATACTGCACTTAACCCTTTACCCAATGCAGATGATATCAAAATTTATTATTTTAAATGTCATTTTTTCAAATTTTTCGAACAATTTCAACAAAACCATATCATGTGACCCCTCGTTGGAATAAGCTCATTCCAACGAGGGGTCACATGATATGGTTTTGTTGAAATGTTTTGAAAAATAATATTTTTACAACTGCTGAATTTGCATATTACGCGGGTGGATGCGGGCGATTCGTTAGGTAAAGGGTTAATTAAAATTCTGGCTCACTTAGAGAGTCCAATTATTAACCCATGGACTGAGTCGAACAAATAGGGATTCTGAATACCATATAATAAAGAATTCTGACTGGTGTTTGTGGAGAAGACATCACTCATATTGCCATACGGTAAAATTTGCACTTCAATAGGGAGCCAAATTATTAACACAGGAACTTGGTTTGAACAAAATGAGATGTTATCGTCCTAAGGATGCTCTATACCAAATATCAAAAGATTCTGACTGGTGGATCCGGAGAAGATTTTTAAAGATTATTTCTTCTCTTGCCCTAAGTTAAAATTCAAGCCTGCCTAGGCAGCCCAAATATTAACACTTGCTTTCAAAAAACTTGAATCTAACCCCAGTAAGGATATCAATAGATTTTGAGTTGTGCATCTGAACAAGAATTTTAAAGATCATTCCCCATATTGCATCAAGTTAAAACTCCAATAGGGAGCCCAAATATTAACCCAGGAACTTGATTTGAACAAACTTAGATGTGACCTTCCTTAGAATGTTATATACCAAGTATCCAAAGATTCTGACTGGTGGATCGGAAGAAGATTTTTAAAGATTATTTCCTCTTTTGCACGATAAAATTTGGGGTTATGGAGAGCCAATTATTCAGTACTTTGCGGGAAAATTGAATAGGGGCACGAAAAATAGCGCTTCTTATTCTGTACCCAGAGGCGCGATCGCGCCCCTAACCTTCTAACAATTTTGGCGACCTGACCAGCAGAAGGCACCTGCCACGGGAGCCGAAGATGCGAGCTACTAAGGAGGGGTTGGGTGGGTTCTCCCCCCCCCCCCCCCCCCCCCAAAAAAAAAAAAATTTTGGAAATTGGTATGAAATGGACCATTTTGGTGGGGTTTGGGGTGAAAATCAACTTTATTTTGGGAAGGCAAAGTGACGTTTTTTTACGCATCATGTTCTAAATTTCCAAGTAGATGTTATATTTACCATCTTGAGACTGATTTTGTTTCGAATTGATGAAATACGCTTGTTAACTATTCAGTTTGTAGATGCTATTTAAAATGTTCAGTATTAACTAAATAGTACTTTCCGATTTAGTCTATTAAGATTAACTTTTTATTGTTTTGAGTCCCTTTTGTTTTAATCTCCGTTCCACTGCGCTAGCATATCATGAAATTGGGTCATATTTTTGCCTTCAACACTGTATATTATCCCGTTAAATATGCATTGTCATCTCGCAAACCTGTGTTGGATCACGTTCTTGTTGGTAAAATTTTTGATAATCAGTTTTCATTCATCACTGACATTAAAATCATTAAATGAAATATTTTCGTGCTGAAGCCTCGTGATGGATCATGTCACGTCAAACTTCCCAAACTCCTGAAAAGTAATGACAGTTCAAAACAATACAAAGTACGCACACCCTTGCCATATATGGGATAATGAGATTTACAAACACTGAATGAGATCTCATTCACGTGGTTGATTAGACAGTATGCAACGGAGGCATGCACAAAATATGCTGCGAGGAGAGCACACCAGATCACAGAGAGTTTGTTTGATTTTTGAGATTGCTCACACACCCGAATGTAACAAAATAACATGCTGTTGTGACATAGATATTATATTTGGACGCTGATAGATTTTTGTAAATGCATGAAGATGGCAACTGATCGGCGATGAATGATTAAATGAAAAAAACCTCAATTGTTTTTCTTTCAAACACACAAAATTAATATTGATAAGAAAGATGATAAGAAAGGCCAGCAAAGCCACTAGGTTCACATGCAAGCTTCAGGAACAGCATCAGGTTGTTGTGGGATAAGAGGGGCACCAGAGGCCCATATTGCAGTGCTGGAAAGCACCACTGGGGGCATCTTAGTGTGGTGAATTGGATCCACAGTCGGTGGGTTATATAAGTGTGGATGTGGTTGGTCCACGTAGAGGCATGTCCATTGTCGTGCATGATAGTGCACCCCCCCCCCAATCTCTACATAGAGATGGGATGGGGGGGGGGGGGGGGGTTTGTGTGGTCCATAGGTAGAGTCCTGTGCTTATAATGGGCGGGGTGCCTATGGATACTACTTCATAAGAGACGCTGGTGGTGAATATTAATGTGTGAGAACCATATACGGATATAAGGTCAGCCCTTGAGGGCAAACTGTTGGGGCTCAGAATGGGGTTAATGCCACCCTGCGTAGTGCAGGGGCATGGGCCTTCATGGGTGGAGGCCTATGTGATAGGTATCCTCGTTGGAGTGATATTCAGGTGAGTGTTTTTTTATGAGAACTCAGCCCAGGTGGTGGTTTATACAGTGGTGTGATCACAAAAGTGGAAGAAGTTTCGTTTCTGCGTCAATTAAAATGAAGCACAATGGAAACCGCAATCATGATTTAATTGATAATGCATCAAGTAAATCGAGCCGAAATAATAGCAGAATCGAGACTGCACACAATGCAATTTCATTGATTAAAACGACGGGATCGCGATTTGCATGAAATTACTGGTTGGCTGACTTGTACTGTACACAACTGTTCTTGTGAAAATTTCAGCTACAGGAAAAAATGAAATTAAACGATAGTGATACTCGTGCAGTCCTGTAATTTAAAAGTGAAGTTTTTCATGACGTTATGGAAAAAATTAACAAGTAAATGTTGCTAAAAAATCATTATGACGTTCGTTCCCTCAGCTGATCACACCTGGCAGTTCGGACCTCGACTAATTCGGAGCCAGGCTAATTTGGACCCAAAAACCACAAGAAACTCGACCACATTATCAGTTCATAAACCATACTGGTTATAACAAGTAATTTAATTTAACCTTCAAATTACGAAACCCCGCTCATTATTGGGTTAAAAAGCGAATCACAAGTTTCACCAGATATGCATCTGAACGTAATCCTGTTTAAAACCCAGCAGGTGAATCATGTCTGGTGTTCAAAATGAAATAATAAAAATTAAGCGTCCTATAACTGCCCGGGAAGAACCATTTTGTGGAGGTACTCCCTGTAGTGCGGGGTCACAGAGATATTAGGAAATTGATGGAACAAAATGAATAATATCCAGGTAGATTGATGATACACCCCATTTTTGATAGTCTAACCTCATACCTGCTGGAGCTGTATTGGGACACATTTAACACTATGTCACTCGCTAGATCTGTGACCGTTGATGACTCATTTTTCATGGACTCTACACCCCATCCCCTCCCCACTCCACCCCCTTCAAAGCACACATGCTTGTACCAACTCTGTATTCACATTTGAGAGTTAGGCCTCATTAAAGAATATGGATAAAAAAAAGTAGCATGCCACTCGATATTAGTCGAGAAAATTTCCAAAAAGTTAAGCTATTGTTATTTTAATAGGCATGACACAAAATAAAATTAAAAGTGAAAACGAAATTATACAAACCAAAAACTTAGTTCTCAGAAAGTGACGTTATAGTTGTCATCATTGCAAGTGTGTAATAAGCCTGGACTAGTAATGAGGCCTATAAGCGCACAGAAACTGCAGCCTTCCCCACCTTACATAGCCAGCCATTAATTATCTTTTCAAGGATTTAATAATAAACATTAAAATGTTGATTAAAAAGCTTCGAAGCCAACAGGGAGTGTGACTATGCAAAATAGAGTATATGAACACCCCATCTAATAGCCTGCCACACCCCCCCCCCCCCCAGCCCCCATCGCTGGTCAGCCTGGGAACAGTATGAATGCTTGGCATTGATCAAGGTAATAAAGTTAATTTTTTAAATAAGTAAAATGAACAAGGGCGCACATACTGCTGAAGCAATACAATGTCCCCTACCGGACTAATGAGCATTAATAATTATACAAATGTTATAACCTAGATGTAATCAGCATGAATTCCGTTGAAGCGTTTCCAAAAAAAGTCCGGAAAGTTAAAAAATTTATAGTAATTTATATATTTTTTATACTTACCAATGACCCAGACTTAGCTGGTGCTAACTCTAACAAAACCAGGGCCAAACACAAATTTTGCCCCCCAATCCCCAAAATTTGCATCCAAAACCAAAAGAAATCATGTCCTATAGGACCTCCATACTACGCCCCCCACTGCACATGCGCAGTGTCAAGGACGTCCCGAAATTGGCGCCAATTATCATTCTTACTGGCAGTGCCTGGTCAGCGCTATGTACTCAGCAGGGAGGCAAGAGTTCCCAACTCCTGGGAGGGCCATCCCCGTCTGGGTCATTGGTAAGTATAAAAAATATATAAATTACTATAAATTTTTTAACATTTTTATACTGTACCAATGACCCAGACTTAGCTGAATAGTAAAAAGGCTGGAGGGCCTAGGACATAGAGGAAAATCCAATAAGCTCAACTATATAATAAAGAGGTAACCCCTTAAGGAGAAAAGGAGTATTAGGCTTTACATGTATCTTTCTTATTTAATATTAAATTAGAAAGATACAATACCCTTAATAATTGAGCACAATAATATTCATGTTCTCTATTAACATCCAGTATAACCCTTATACTAATTATTTTTAAAGTAAGCCAATGAATAAAGTAGTCCAGAGAATTGAGACTCTTTATAATCTTTTAAAAGTGTCCGAGTATTGTATATTAAAGCCCGTTTGACACTTGACATATACAAATGCTTCACACCGAGCTACACTTTAAAAATAAGACATGAATGAATTTTAACATTAATATTACACCTTAAAACCATCCCGGAAGCGACTCAGAAATACTGACTTTGGAGGAGGCATTCCCTTGCTTTTCACTATAAAGCAGGTGACCTAAGGGAACACCCCCTTCCCCTTGCCCTGGGTCAAATAGCCCAGAGCGAAGAGGGCAGCCGGACGGAGTCACTGCCGGAACAGAAAGCCTGCATAACTATAGTTGCAACTGTTTAGTGGACGACATTCTGAGCAACAGATAACGGACCTAAACAATGCAGGTCTCCAGAAATGGACTCAATATTTCTGAGATAAAAATTCGTGAATGTGGATGGCTGAGACCAATAAGCAGCCTTCATTAAATCTGTAATAGCAACACTATTAGCATAAGCCCAAGAAGTAGCAAGAGCTCTTACTTCATGAGCGGAAATCTTAAGCACAGACTGCTGAGAAGAAGATAAACTCTCATAAGCAGTACGGATAGTTAATTGAATCCATCTAGCAATAGAATGGACCGAAATGTCCCTTCTATTAGGCATCAAAGACAGAAAGAAACGTTTCCGTCCCTTTCTGATAAACTGAGATCTCTGTTTATAGATACGTAACGCTCTAACAGGACAGGGTAAAGGCCTACGCCCGTCTGAAGACGGAAGAGCCTTAATAACAATAGGTTCCGGATATTTATTAGGAGCCTGATTCTTAGCTAAAAAACCCACATTAGTAGTGAAGGTGATAGTGTTCCCGACACTAAGATAGTGAGAATCATCCACCGACAGTGCATGAAGCTCACTGACTCTTCTAGCAGAAGAGAAAGCTAAGAGAAAAGCTGTCTTATAAGATAAGAATTTGAAATCTACTGTCCCAAGAGGTTCAAATGGCTTTTCCTTCAATTTAAGAAGAACCCAAGCTAAATTCCATTTAGGAATTAATCTAAGAGTTCTGGGTCTATTTATCGAGAAGTTTCTAACCAACTTAGATAAAGAGACATTAGATCCAATTTGTAAACTATCATGATGTGCATAGGTATCAGATAACATAGACCTATAACCCTTAATAGTAACAGGCTGCAGTTTGATTTCGTCAAACAAGTATACTAGAAAGTTTGCAATGTCTGGTATAGAGGGATCAAAAATATCTACAGAATGATCCCTACACCAACGACGAAAAACCTTCCACTTAGCCGCATAGTTTAGCGACGAGGAGGTCCTCCTACAGTTAGAAATCACGTCCACTGCTCGTCCTGTAAAGTGCTTGCCATGCAAGAAGGACCGCACAACGGAAAAACATGAAGGTTGAGACCTTGCGGGTTGTGATGGAGTTGACACGATTTCCCCTGCGAAAGAAGATCCTCCCGTGGAGGAAGTTTTCGCGGTAGGTCCCACAACAGACACCTGAGTAGATTTATCCACGGTCTCTGTGGCGACAGAGATGCTACCAACAGAATCTTGCATTGAGATTGTTTTATCTTTAGCAATACTTGTTGAATTAACGGCGCTGGAGGATACGCATATCCTATCATTCCGTCCCAAGGGATCGACAGAGCGTCTACTGCAAATGCTCTTGGATCCGGACATGGAGACACATACGTCTGCAACTGATTGTTGAGATGTGTCGCAAATAAGTCTATCATTGGCCGTTCCCATTGGTAGCAAATCTGATTGAATACTTGTTTGATGAGAGTCCACTCCGACGGCAACAAGCGACCCTTTCGTGAAAGGGAGTCTGCTGGCACATTCAGACGACCCGGTATGTGACGGACCGAAAGAAGAACCTGATGTTCTAGCGCAAACAGAAGGATTCTTTCCGTTAGATTGAACAACGGAACTGAATGAGTGCCTCCCTGATTCCGTATATACGCCACTACTGTCGTATTGTTGGATAGGATTTGGACATGAGCATTGTGAATAATGTCCATCCAATGACGTAACGCAAGCCAAATTGACATCATTTCCTTGATGTTTATGTGCTTCCACAGGAATTGCGGATCCCAAAGACCCTGGCATCTCGAATCCGTTGGGATCAATGATGCACCCCAACCTGTTTAACTGGCATCCGTCATAATGGTAAAACTCGGATCCGGCAACTGCAGCGGAACTCCCTGAGTTAACCACTGAATGTTTGCCCAAGTCTGAATCTCTTGTTTCACTTGATCTGACAAGAGAACGTCTACGTCGAGCGAATGAATTTTCACACTCCAATTCTGAGTCAAGAAAATTTGGAGAGGACGCGTGCGTAACCGCCCCATCGGAATGAGATCCGCAGCGGCTCCGCACAGACCTATCAGTCTCATAAATTCTCTCGCTGTGACTTTGTCTGCGTGCAGACAATAGCGAGCGTAACAACTGACTAATTTCGCTCTGGTTAACGGCAGACGAACGAGATTGTTGTGCGTCTCGAAGCTCATTCCCAGATGAGTGAATGACTTGGACGGCACCAGATCCGACTTCTCCTCATTTACTATAAAACCAAGACGTCGGAGCAATAGAAGTAAATTCTGAACATCGTTCTGAAGCGTTAACTCGTTGCCGTACCTCTGAAGAATGTCGTCCAGGTAGGCCGACGTTACCGCAGACGAATGAGCTCGGAAATAGATCATTAACGAGTTCATTACCCGAGTGAAAGCCCAGGGTGCTAGATTCAGTCCGAAGCACATCGCCCAGAATTGATACACCACTCCTAGGACTGCGAAGCGTAGATACTTTCTGAATGTCAGATGTACCATGACGTGAAAGTACGCATCTTTGAGATCTATGCTTGTTGCATAATCGTTCACCCGAATACTCGCTCTGACCGATCGAATCGTCTCCATATAAAATTTCGGAGCGACGATCGGCTTGTTTATCCAGCTCAAATCTATGACTGGACGGAACGAGCCGTCTGGTTTCGGAACCAGAAACAGATGGCTGTAGAATCCCGGAGTCTCCTGGTTTTCTACGACCTCTACCGTGTTCTTCATTAAAGAGACTGCACCTCTGATAACAGAGCGTCTCTTTTTTGCGGATTTGGCGGAAGTTGAGTCCACTTTGGACTTCGAGTTAATGGAGGCTTTCGTTTGAAGGATATCTTTAGACCTTCCGAAGTCACTCCTCTCACCCAAGGGTCGTCCGTAATCGACGCCCATTCTTGTGAAAAGCTCGACAACCTTCTGCCAACCGGTACGCGATAGAGGTTTAAGCCATCACCTCCTGGACCTGCGAGGCCTGCGGTAGGAGAAACCACGTCCTCCACGACCCGCACCTCGTCCTGTCGACCTCGGGGCGTCCGACCGGTTGTCCCGGCCCAAAGGACGTCCCGAACGAGAGTCGCTACCCTGACGGTCTCTCGAATAAGACCAAGAGGACGCACCGGAACCTCTATAGGAACCTATCTTGGGCGCATTAGACCCAGAAGTGCCTGTCTTATTCTTGTCTGCTGTATCCGACTTCTTAGAAGCAGATTTGAACAACAGAGAATCCGAAGCTTTCTTTGTAATTTTATCATAAATAGCAGAAAGCTTGCCGTCAAAGAAAAGTTCTCCAGAGACCGAAGCGACTCTGAGAGAGTTCTTCACCTTAGTATCCACGAGTGTGGATGTAGCTAGGGCTGCGTCACGTCTAACCAACTCCAGGTTTGCCACAGAAAGGGCGGAGTTACACGTGGAATAAGCTACTGCCCTTGAAAGAAGTCTTAAAGAGGATTGTATATCCTGAAATTATTTCCCTTGAAGGCGCAGTGATAACGCCTTAGTAAGGTGATCTGCATAAGATAAGGCATCTAAATTGGCTCTGTTAGACGAAATAGCTGTTTCCAACACCGCGGTTGGAATAGAAGCCGACGACGGTAATGATAGCTCTAAGTCTTCCGCCTCGTCGTCCATACGCAGAGGAACTCTCGGAATACCCTGTCCTGCCGTGTCGAATTTATTCCTTGCATTAATGAAAGGCAGGTTGAGAGTATTGGCGGACAAGAAACCTGCTTTCCCCGTCTTGGAAGCAAGTTTAAATATAGCGTCGTTCAATAATTCAAAAGTTCTTGCAACATTATTGGACTGCGACGGAAACTCGGGAGCGATGTCCCTGAACCGCTCAAAAAATTCAGAGTCCAATGACGCTATAATCCTCTTGTCCGGAACCGCAGCAGTCTGGCCCGACGGAACAACTTGAGGGAGAAAGTGCCGGATGAAGTCCACGGCAGTTTATGTTGTTCCGAAAGGGATAGCTCCAAATCATCCGTATCCCTTTCACCATCCGGTCGGACCTCATGATGCTCCCGGTCGTCCGCCCCCGATGCTTCGGCGGAGCGTACCGACCCAGCGCCGTCGGATAATTCTCGATCCGACACCGTTTCTGTCGGCTGCTGGGATGCTGCGATAAGCTGTGCTATCTGCACAAGAATGTCCGGCGTCGAGACCTGCGGAGGCGCAGTCTTTCGCTGCTTCGCCGAGGGCAGCTCCGCATCAGATGGCTCCCGCATACTTTTTCTATGCGAACGTCCGGAGTCCATCGGCCTCGTGTCCCTGGCTGCCGGATGGTGTGACCTGGTCGCCAAAGAATCCTTGATCGGCGAAGCTGGTAAGATATCGGCGGTCACGCAGCCAAGATGCGGTCGTGTGCGCTGACGAGAAGAAGAAGCCTTAGCAGTCTCCGCGGACTGCCTATACAACGGAGCGTCCCGAGCGACGGACGTATGCTCCGCTTGCGACACATTTTGTACCACAACATCTGGTCCCAGATGTTGTTGTACGAGAGAGGGGCCTCTCTCGCTCGCGGCCCGGCTGGACCTGGACGAGCTAGGAACCGCACTCAAAGGCTTCCTCCGATCTCGCTTACTATCCGCCGTCACTGGGTGTGCACATTGAATGTTTATAGTGCTCGCATCACCCAACATTTCCTCCTGGACCGCATTGGACGAACCCGGCTGCCGAACCATTTGGTGAATGGACGCTACACCGGGCGAGCTAGCGGACGACATTTGTCTAATCTCCATGAGCACTTTTGCCGCTAGCTCTGAATTCATTTGTGACGACGGAAGCGCACTTGCAGAAGATAACATGGAAACATCACCCTGTTCTTGTTCCTCTGAAATAGAAACTGAGAGAGTAGAGTGACCTTGCGGAGAAAGAGCCGGCATAGCCCTTTCTCCAGTAACAACATACCGTGACACACGTTTCCAATGTTTGTCATCCCAATATTGACATATAGAACAGGGATTAGTGCGAGAACACTGACTACAATTAATATAATGATCATGAAAGTCAGAGGAAGATTTCTTCCCATTACAATTTGAACAATATCCTTTCATTGTGAAAAGTCAACAAGTCCTAGTTACTCGCACAAACCCCTGACACAAAGATACATAATAACATGATCCATTAATAAATGAAAAAACAATTGCAAATCAAAATAATTTTGAAAAAATATTTTTTCAGCGAAGCCAAAGTTTCTGAAAAGTAACGTTGAGCCCCGATGGATCCGATGGCAAAGTGTGGTCAAAAATTTTAAATTTATATTAAATAATTAATGAGACACTTACGGATAATATAAATGTATCTTATAGTGAGATAAACTACACCAAAGGCAAACAGCCCCCCTCAAAAAAGGCTGTTGCCAATGTAAACAAACAGTGTAAAACACCAGAAAACATGACTCCAGGCACTGAAAAAACTGGCCCGAAATCAGTCATCAAAATTACACTCTATCTGATGCAAGACAGAGACTCCCAGGGGAGAATCTGCAGAACATCAGATGGAAGATGCAGAACACAACGTTTATACACCCATGGGTGAAAACGTAACTATGGGGAAAATAACAGAAAACATTCTGTATCCAAGCAACTCTCCCAAGAAAATTTTAGAAATGAACTTTATCAAAAATATGCCAAAAGCATGGGAGAATTGCAAGGGGGGACTTTAGAAGGCTAGGGGAGAGGAAACACTAAATAAGCAGTGCAACATTTAGCAAGAATGACAACAAGAGGCCCATGCCTCGAAAATAGGCAACTTAACATAATTTCATCAAAAAAATTTTAAGTACAGCCCTGATTATTTTTTGTCACTTCTTTTTCCTCTCCTCCTTCTATATCCTCCTTAGAATCACCATTTCTCCAAAAATTACGTGTCTGGCATCCTTTAAACTGAGATTTACAAGCACAAAGATCAGTGAGATGTTGACTGATGAAGGGCCAAACACAGAATGATAATTGGCGCCAATTTCGGGACGTCCTTGACACTGCGCATGCGCAGTGGGGGCGTAGTATGGAGGTCCTATAGGACATGATTTCTTTTGGTTTTGGATGCAAATTTTGGGGATTGGGGGGCAAAATTTGTGTTTGGCCCTGGTTTTGTTAGAGTTAGCACCAGCTAAGTCTGGGTCATTGGTACAGTATAAAAATACTGACATTTTGGTGCTTTTCCATATTTCCAAGGGCCATAACTCACACAAGAATAATGCAATCAGCATGAAACTCAAACTTGATCTATATGTCATTGTTCTATAGTAGGTTTCTAACAATGAAACAATTCGGTTGAAGCATTTCCAAAAAAAGTCCGGAAAACTAAAGTATGACTGACAGACTGACTGACAGACTGATGGGTGGATGTACACAGTGTAAATGAAACTTGATCTGTAACTCATCGTTCTATAGTAGGTTACCAAAAATGAAATCATTTGGTTGAAGCATTTCCCAAAAAAGTCCGGAAAACTAAAGTATGACTGACAGACTCACTCAGGCTGACAGATGGACAGAGTGCAAATGAAACTTGATCTGTAAGTCACCGTTCTATAGTAGGTTACCAATGAAAGTGTCAATGACACTGTAGCTTAACTTGTGTGTTGTGTTTGATGAAAAGGATAATGTTCAATGTTTATGAAAGGATTATGAAATAAGACAAGAATTGTGATAATTGGGAATATGTTAATTTCTGTTCCTTGTGTGCTATGTTTATGATAAAAATAATGAGGTGTACACTGTGCTAAAGAGCTGAGGGGTGGGTTAATATGACCTCACAGTTAATGTATGTGGCCCTCACAGTTAACGTATATCAACAAAAGTTACCAAGTTACAGTGAAATTATTCCAAAACGAGTCATCCTATCAAGTTACATTAAAATCCCCTCATAAATATGGCCTGTAGACTGTGCTAAAGGTTTTCGGGCTTCGGGCCCCTGTAGCCGTCAGTTTCCCAATTGCGTCCAAAGGGGACATTCTCATCTAGACATTATATGAAGTCAATCTACAAAGTTACAATGAAATCCCTTAATAAATATGACCTGTAGACTGTGCTAAAGGTTTTTGGGCTTTGGGCTCTGGCAGCCATCATGGTTGAATGATCGCAACCAAAAGGGGACATTCTCATCTGGACACTATTTGGAGTCATCCTACCAAGCTACAATGAATCCCTTCATAATTATGACCTGTAGACTGTTCTAAAGGTTTTCAGGCTTTGGGCCCCTGAAGCCGTGACAGTTGCCCAATCATGTCCAAAAGGGGACGTTCTCATCTAGATATTATATGAAGTCAACCTACCAAGTTACAATGAAATCCCTTCATAAATATGACCTGTAGACTGTGCTTAAGGTTTTCAGGCTTCGGGCTCGGGCAGCCATCATGGTTGAATGATCGCAACCAAAGGGGACAATCTCATCTGGGCATCATCTGGAGTGATCCTACGAAGTTACAATGAAATCCCTTCATAAATATGACCTGTAGACTGTGCTAAAGGTTTTTGGGCTTCGGGCACTTGTAGCCATCACAGCTGACCAATCACGACCAAAAGGGGATGTCATCATCTAGGCATTATATGGAGTCAACCTAATAGGTTACAATGAAATCCTTCCATAAATATGACCTTTTACCTATACTAAAGGTTTTTGGGCTCGGGCGCCCATCAAGGCTGAATGATCGCGATCAACATGGGATGTTCTCATCTAGACATTATTTGGAGTCATCCTACCAAGTTACAATGAAATTCCCTCATAAATATGACCTGTAGACTGTGCTAAAGGTTTTCAAGCTTCGGGCACCTTTAGCCGTCACAGTAGCCCAATCATGTCCAAAAGGGGACGCTCTCATCTAGACATTATATGAAGTTAACCTACCAAGTTACAATGAAATCCCTTCATAAATATGATCTGTAGACTGTGGTAAAGGTTTTCGGGCTTCGGGCAGCCATCATGGTTGAATGATCGCAACCAAAGAGGACAATCTCATCTGGGCATCATCTGGAGTGATCCTGCAAAGTTACAATGAAATCCCTTCATAAATATGACCTGTAGACTGTGCTCAAGGTTTTCGGGCTTCGGGCACCTGTAGCCATCACAGTTGACCAATCACGACCAAATGGGGATGTTGTCATCTAGGCATTATATGGAGTCAACCTAACAGGTTACAATGAAATCCTTCTATAAATATAACCTTTTGCCTATGCTAAAGGTTTTTGGGATCGGGCACCCATCAAGGCTGAATGATCATGGCCAAAATGGGACGTTCTCATCTAGACATTATTTGGAGTCATCCTACCAAGTTACAATGAAATCCCCTCATAAATATGACCTGTAGACTGTGCTAAAGGTTTTCGGGCTTCGGGCACCTTTAGCCGTCACAGTAGCCCAATCATGTCCAAAAGGGGACGTTCTCATCTAGACATTATATGAAGTTAACTTACCAAGTTACAATGAAATCCCTTCATAATATGACCTGTAGACTGTGCTAAAGGTTTTCGGGCTTCGGGCAGCCATCATGGCTGAATGATCGCAACCATAGGGGACAATCTCATCTGGGCATCATCTGGAGTGATTCTAAGAAGTTACAATGAAATCCCTTCATAAATATGACCTGTAGACTGTGCTCAAGGTTTTCGGGTTTCGGGCACTAGTAGCCATCACAACTGACCAATCACGACCAAAAGGGGATGTCATCATCTAGGCATTACATGGAGTCAACCTAACAGGTTACAATGAAATCCTTCCATAAATATGACCTTTTGCCTATGCTAAAGGTTTTTGGGCTCGGGCACCCATCAAGGCTGCATGATCGCGATCAAGATGGGACGTTCTCATCTAGACATTATTTGGAGTCATCCTACCAGGTTACAATGAAATCCCTTCATAAATATGACCTCTAGACTGTGCTAAAGGTTTTCAGGGTTTGGGCCCCTGTAGCCATCACAGTTGCCCAATCATGCCCAAAAGGTGACTTTCTCATCTAGACATTGTATGAAGTCAACCCACCAAGTTACAATGAAATTCCTCAATAAATATGACCTGTAGACTGTGGTAAAGGTTTTCGGGTTTTGGGCTCGGGCAGTCGTCACAGTTGGCAGATCATGCCCAAATGGGGAAATTCTCATCTAGACATCATAAGGAGTCATCCTACCAAGTTACAATGAAATCCCTCCACATTAAACATGACCTGCAGACTGTGCTAAAAGTTTTTGGGTTTCGGGCTTGGGCAACCATCACGGTTGATAGATCATGCCCAAAAGGGGACGTTCTCATCTAGGCATTATACAGAGACATCCTACCAAGTTACAATGAAATCCCTTCATAAATACGACCTGTAGACTGTGCTAATGGTTTTCGGGTTTTGGGCTCGGGCAGCCATACCGGTTGCCCGATCGCGACCTAAAGGGGACGTTCTCATCTAGACATGACCCCAAACCTGCATATGAAATTTCGTGACGATCAGACAAGAACTGCGGGGTGTAGCGTGTGCTAAAGGAAAATGTGAACAGACGTCACAGACTAACAGACTTCCGCACGTGTGATGGCAATAGCTTATCTTGACTATGTCAAGTTAAGCTAAAAATGAAATCATTCTATTGAAGCGTTTCCAAAACAAGTCCGGAAAACCGATATTTTGGTGCTTTTCCATATTTCCAAGGGACATAACTCACACAAGAAAAAGGCAATCAGCATGAAACTCAAACTTGATCTGTAAGTCATTGTTCTATAGTAGGTTACCAACAATGAAATCATTCAGTTGAAGCATCTCCAAAAAAAAGTCCAGAAAACTAAAGTATGACTGACAGACTGACGGATAGATGGACACAGTGTAAATGAAACTTGATCTGTAACTCATCGTTCTGTAGTAGGTTACCAAAAATGAAATCATTCCGTTGAAGCGTTTCCAAAAAAAAGTCCGGAAAACTGATATTTTGGCGCTTTTCCATATTTCCAAGGGCCATAACTCACACAAGAATAATGCAATCAGAATGAAACTCAAACTTGATCTGTTAGGCATCGTTCTATAGAAGTTTACCAAAAAAAAAAATCATTCTGTTGAAGCGTTTCCAAAACAACTCTGGAAAACCGATATTTTGGTGCTTTTCCATATTTCCAAGGGCTGTAACTCACACAAGAATAATGCAATCAGTATGAAACTCAAACTTGATCTGTAAGTCATCGTTCTATAGTAGTTTACAAAAAATGAAATCATTCCGTTGAAGCGTTTCCAAAAACACTCTGGAAAACTAAAGTGTGACTGACAGACTGACGCATGGACAGAGTGCAAACCTATAGTCCCCTACTGGCATCTAATATATAAATAAAAACAGCAATACCAATCAGGCGTGTAGTTCTGGTGTTCAGTTGTACTGGAAAATTAGGCTGTTTATGGAGTTGGAGCAAAAAAAAAAAAAATCACTGAAAAGTCACTTGGGTGCAAATTGGTGGCTGGACGTTCACTCACCAGAGAGGCAGTTGTTTTGGGTGAATTATTTACATGCATATGTTTCTGAACAAATTTCGTAAAGGAAAGCCTGTTGGAGTGACAAATAAAAGCAATGGGTGAGTATTTTATCTATTTATTCATCAATAACGTTTGAAAGAATACAGCAGGAAGCATGTTAGTCCACAGGGATAAAGATTTTCCACAACATTCAAACACATGCTCGCATTTTGGAATTTTTATAACAGAGTGCACTGTAATTTTCGTTCCAAATACAACTCGACCCATCATTTTATATTCAATTAAAACTAGTCTTATACTGTGGACAATCCAAATTTTGTCTGCAGTTGTTCAGTAACTGAATGCAAGCTCAAACTCAGAATGTGGATAGTGGATGCATTTGGAAACATCCACAGAGTGGAAATTCAACTCTGGATAACTCAAGTTCTGTGAAAGTATGCAGAAACGTTTATGTAACGGGAACACATGAGATTACATTCATAAATGTGTCAAGGTATTCATTTCTTGAATTCATGATGAGGCCTGTGGAGAAATGTCCGATGAGGATTATCATGTACTCTCCATTGCCTGACTGTCGAACTGACTGAAAAAAAGAAAATCTTGGCGATATATCTTAGAACTCCTTTCTTCTTGGTACTCTTTCTTTGGTTGATAAATGGTTCCTTTGATGGATATGATAGATAATAGCCTTGTTACGATAACACAGGCAGTTGTAATCCAGAACGAGTCTTTGTTATTTGTTTTTTGGGGGGTTTTTTGGTAACTCGAGACAATCCATAGAATTCAAACAGCTGACAATTTTGCAACTCACCCCAAGAAAAATGACTGGATACATATAAGTTGCATGTCAGTCTGTCTATCAAGTTTGCACAGATGACTATTAATAACATTAGTTTATTCAGTAATTAAAACCAGTGTCAATAAGCTTTTAAAGAGACAGTCACCACAATGGGATTAGTTTCCAGGAACAGAATCAAACAGCCTCCCGATGTTCACAGTAGTACATTCATTTCACACCTTGGACTGAGAGGTGTCAACAATGCCTGTAGGGAGCAGGCAATAAAAATATCACTGTAAGTAGTAATGAGGCACTTTAAATTGAACTGTTTTAATTTCAGGCCAATCCGGATGTGTAGATTTTCGATAGGTTGGTGGTTGGTCAACCCACTCAACAGTTTTGAGCCACCTCTAAAGTTGATATGTTTCTTTGGTCCAAGGTCTTCAAATTGTGGTTCAAATTCATGCCACTCTTGACTCCATGATACAATCACTAACATCATTAAAAGAGAAATTTGAAGCACAGTGCAGCCCCCTCCCCTCAGGTTAGTCACTAACCCTTCCAACCTTCCGGTGTCATTGCCTCCACCCAATTTGTATTTTGTAAATACATTTCTAAAAGAAACTAGACCAAGTCGCCTCAAGGTTAGTCACTTACCCTTCCAACCTTCCAGTGTCATTGCCTCCCCCCAATTTGTATTTTGTAAATACATTTCTAAAAGAAACTAGACCAAGTCGCCTCAAACGTAAACATGTACATTAGTAACATTACTGCTTCCCCGGCTCTAAGGAGCATTGGTTTTTGAGGAGGGGGAGGGGTGATCTACATTTATCATTTTTTTTCCAAATTAATCCAAGCACTCAACTGGTTAGGTGCCAGGAGCAAACTGAGATGGGGAGAATTTGTTTCCGATTCCGAGTATTCAGTAGCCTAATGGTCATGTAAGATCGACCGGATGTGCCAGTAAATGAAGACAAACTTTTGGGGGTCTTTTTTAAGGAATTTTAATCACTTGACAATGTCTTTTATGTACCCACCGCACAAAATGCTTACGATCAGAATATCTATTCACTCATGTCCAAAATGGCCATGCCGAACGTTAACTGATCTCGCCTGAACACCCCCACTCAACCACACACACCCGTATCTAATTATTCAAGCTTAACGGTACATGAGCATGCCCGACTAATGTTTTAGGAAATCTCCAACTGTTGAAAGTAGATGCATGTAGTTAGGGTGTGGGGTGGAGCAGGTATGCGCAAGGTGTACGTAGAGTTGCAAAGGCCTTCATGTAAATACTCAGGGTAAGTTTGTTGAGAATCCTTTAATATCGTGTCCTTTCTGCCATTTCCTCCAAACCAAAAAGTTATATATATTTTTCGTGAGTACTACAAGTTCACAATGACAGTTGGTGAAAATGTTGATCAACTTGGCTTCAGGTTTTATCTGTTTTTGAGAGGGATAGAATAAATAAAACAAACACTCCCTACGGTGATTTTGTGAGTTATTTTATTATCCACGCGGGAACACATGAAATTACATTTATAAATGTGTCAAGGTATTCATTTCCTGAATTCAAGATGAGGCCAGTGGAGAAATGTCCGACAAGGATTATCTGCATATAGAAATGTCAGATGGGGAAATTGCAAACAGAATTTCTGTTAGATTTAGTTAAGACAACGAGACTCCGGCAAGTTTTGTCAGTTCAGCGGCCCTTGCTCCTCCCCCTCCCCCCCCCCTGACAATCTATGCTACATTTAAAGTTTATTGATAATACACATCGAGGACTGGGATCATCAACAAACTTCAGATGAAGCATAAATTGTCAATGTCACTAAACGAGACTACAAAAAACAAGAGGCCTCAGGGGGCCTGAGGGCGCTCACCTGACATGGTAGCCTAAATATCAACCCAGAGAATTGATTTCAACAAGTTGCATCTGCTCCTCCTAAGAAAAGCTTATACCAAATATCCAAAGATTCTGACTAGTGGATCTAAAAAAAAAAGATCTTTAAAGAATATTCCTCATATTGAACTAAGTTATAATTCGGACTCCCACAGGGAGCCCATATATGAACCCAGGGACTTGGCTTTAACAAACTTGAATCTCACCCCCCTAAGGATGCTGCACACCAAATACCAAAACATTCCGACTACTGGATCTGAAGAAGATTTTTAAAGAAAATTCCTCATTTTGAACTAAGTTACAATTCGAGCTCCCACAGTGAGTCCAAATATGGACCTAGGGCCCTACATGGCTTGAACAAACTTGAATCTCACCCCCCTAAGGATACTGCATACCAAATATTAAAACATTCTGACTGCTGGAGCTGAAGAAGAAGATTTTTAAAGAAAATTCCTCATTTTGAACTAAGTTACAATTTGAGCTCCCACAGTGAGTCCAAGTATGGACCTAGGGCCCTACATGGCTTGAACAATCTTGAATCTCCCCCCCCCCCCCCCCCCCCCCCAAGGATGCTGCATACCAAATATCAAAACATTCTCACTGCTGGATCTGAAGAAGAAGATTTTTAAAGAAAATTCCTCATTTTGAACTAAGTTATCATTCGGGCTCCCACGGTGAGCCCAAATATGGACCTAGGGACATGACTTGAACAAACTTGAATCGCACCCCCTAAGGATGCTGCATACCAAATATCAAAACATTCCGACTGCTGGATTTGAAGAAGATTTTTAAAGAAAATTCCTCATTTTGAACTAAGTTATAATTCAGGCTACAACAGTGAGCCCAAATATGGACCCAGGGAATTGGTTTGAACAAACTTGAATCTCACCCCCCTAAGCATGGTGCATACCCAATATCAAAAGATTCTGCCTACTGGATCTTGAGAAGAAGATTTTCAAAGAAATTTGCCTGAAATACTGAGCCCAAATATAAACCCAGGGGGCCGATTTGAACAAACTTGAATCAGATCCACCCCACAATGTTGCATACCAAATATTAAAAGATTCTGCCTGCTGGATCTGGAGAAGAAGATTTTTTAAGAAATTTGCCTGAAGTGCACTAAGTTCGAATTCGGGCTTCTATAGTGAGCCCAAATATGAATCCAGGGGGCCAATTTGAACAAACTTGAATCAGATCCACCCCACAATGTTGCATACCAAATATCAAAAGATGCTGCCTGCTGGATCTGGAGAAGAAGATTTTTTAATGTTTTTCCCATTGCCTTGTGTTAAAAAGTGCTGACTTGGCACTTTTTCAAAAGTCCTGAAAAAAGTACCTTGTGATCAAACCGATAGGGTTTTTTTTTTTTAACCATTCTTTTCTACTCGATAAAAGTAAGCTTTATACAAAATAAGAATTCTCTGTGCCGTGTAATTTTGGAGATACGGCAGTTTTAAGGTTTTTCCTATTTTTAGCTCCCATGGTTCCCACAGGGCAATGAGAAAAATTTTTTTTGCATCAATCAACTACTTATGGCCCATTATCATCTCATATCAAATTTGGTTCAAATCAACCTCACGCTTCTGGAAATTTTAGGCGTGGCCAAAATTTTTGCCCCTCCCATAACAAAGGCAAATAATGCCTGACAAACTTCTCTTGAACAAACTTGATTCTAAACCTCAAAAGGACATACCACCAAGTCTCTGCTACTGGTGGTTCATTAGAAGATTTTCAAAAAAAGTTTGTCCCCACCCCTCTGCTCAATATGAGCCTAAACCTAATTTGCATAAAAATCAAAATGACCCTATATAACCACAACTTACATGAAATTTAATTAAAATGTGGCCAGTGGTTTAGGAGAAAGAGGCCCAAACACCACCTTCACGCAGGACGATGGACAATGGACGACAGACGACGGACGAAGAGTGACAAGAAAAGCTCACCTTGATTTTCAGTCAGGTGAGCTAAAAATAAACTAGAGGGGGTATCAGTACCCCGTGGCTCACCAACAGGTGGCCAATGCAAAGGGGTGGCTGGAGTAAAAAAAAAAAGTTCAAAACTTGCACACAAAAGTCCAAAATTAAAGAAAATAAGCAGCTAAAGGGTTAAATAATATAATAATAACCCCTAAGAAGCATGCTAACATAAAATAGGAACCATGGCAATATGCTACAAGGTAAGTCTCCACTTTGAAAAAAAGAAAGACAAACCTCAAAACCTGCACATAAAAGTAAAAAAAGTATCACATTTGTTTCAAAGGGTTAAAATTTAGAAAAATACCCTGAAAATATTACAATAACCAGCGTGGCAATATGCCAGTGAGATAAAACTGCACTTAAAAAAAATATCAAAACCTGCACACAAAAGTACAAAACCTGCAAAGAAAAGAACAAAATTAAAGTAAATAAGCAGCTAAAGGGTTATATAATATAAAAATAGCCCAAGAAGCATGCTAACATAAAATAAGAACCGTGGCAATATGCTACAAGGTAAGTCACCACTTGCAAGAAAAGAAAGACAAACCTCAAAACCTGCACATAAAAGTAAACAAGAGGCCCCACGTGGCCTTAATCGCTCACCTGACAAAGTGACTCTAAGAAGTATTTTAGGTCACCTTCACCATGTCATGCCTCATCAACATTAACTGGTTGAGTGATAGATTTTGTTGAAGTTCAACATTTGTTACCTAAAATTAGTTTTATTTAAAATCATTGGTGTGTGGCCAATCTCCAATGATTTTTAATAAAGCAAATTTATCTCTGCAGACAAACTGGTTTAGCATGAAGCACAAACAAGGAATGTGAAGAGATAGCCTTGGACATCTCTCCCCAACTGTGGATATCTTCCATGTGCTACATGTATATATTTGCATGCAAGAAAACAAAAATTTTCACAAATTTTATTTTTTTTTATCATCATTGGAACAAGCTCAAACAGCTTATTCCAATAGGGGTATGGGAAGATCAGGTATATTTTTGAGACAGAAATGTGAATATATAAATAATGGTGTTTTTTTGTGAATGATGCTGGAGAATTTTGCGTAAAGATATGGTAAATGGTTTGTTCTAGATACAGAATGATGCAAAAGTATTTAAATTTGATTAGGCAAGTTGTTCCTATAATGCATTTAAAAATTGAAGTAACTGTTTTTTTGCTGACGAACTTTTAGATGTGTGTGTCTGTGTTTGTGTGTGTGTGTGTGTGTGTTTGTGTGTGTGTGTGTGTGGGGGGGGGGGGGGGGGGGGGTAAGAACAAACAAAATTCCTGAATAAATGGAAAATTTTATTTTTTGTGTGAAAGACATAGTGCGTGAATGTTGATTGGAACAAGCTTAGAGAGCTCATTTTAATGTGAAGTCATAAAGCTGTGTTTTACGTACGAAATTCTGGAATAACTAAAAAAATTGCTTTTTTGACTCAAAAAGCATGGTGTGCGACCTCTCATTGGAATGAGCTCAAAAAGCTCATTCCAATGGGGTATTTACAAGCGATAAGTACATGTATGTTCAAGAGACAAAAATTAAAATTTGAATAGCGATTTTTGCGAAGAATGCTGACAAGTTTTGGCAGTTATGCTGGTAAAAAGGTAAGATATGCAAAGTGGTTGTTTTTTAGAGGCGACATTTAATTAAGGGGAATTAACCCTTGATTACTGAGGTAACTTCTATAAGTACTGAAATTTCATGAAGTAATGTGAATAACAGACAACAGTTGCCTAAAAATTTCATGAATAACTAAAATTTTTATTCCTTTGTCTCGAAAACATGGCATATGCTTGTTGGAATGAGCTGAATGCGTGTGTTCCAATGAGGGGTCATAAAATTTGAACGAAGATTTGTGTGAATAATGCATTAGTACTGCTAGATTTGGGTAAACGGTTCACCCTGGATACCACCCCTTCTATAGTAGATCTTTTCTGCAAATTTTGTCTAAGATTCTATCAACTTTACAAATAAATACGTTCATGAATCACAATCAGATCCACCCTACAATGTTGCATACCAAATATCAAAAGATTCTGCCTGCTGGATCTGGAGAAGAAGATTTTTTAAGAAATATGCCTGAAATGCACTAAGTTAAAATTTGGGCTCCTATACGGAGCCCAAATATAAACCCAGGGGGCCGACTTGAACAAACTTGAATCAGATCCACCCCACAATGTTGCTTACCAAATATGAAAAGATTCTGAAGCTGGATCTGGAGAAGAAGATTTTTTAAGAAATTTGCCTGAAATGCACTAAGTTCGAATTCGAGCTTCTATAGTGAGCCCAAATATGAAACTAGGAAGCCGATTTGAACAAACTTGAATCAGATCCACCCCACAATGTTGCATACCAAATATCAAAAGATTCTGCCTGCTGGATCTGGAGAAGAAGATTTTTTAATAAATTTGCCCGAAATACACTAAGTGCGAATTTGGGCTTCTATATTAAGCCCAAATATGAATCCAGGGGGCCGATTTGAACAAACTTGAATCAGATCCACCCTGCAATGCTGCATACCAAATATCAAAAGATTCTGCCTGCTGGATCTGGAGAAGAAGATTTTTGAAGAAATTTGCCTGAAATGCACTAAGTGTGAATTCGGGCTTCTATATTAAGCCCAAATATGAATCCAGGGGGCCGATTTGAACAAACTTGAATCAGATCCACCCCGCAATGTTGCATACCAAATATCAAAAGATTCTGCCTGCTGGATCTGGAGAAGAAGATTTTTGAAGAAATTTGCCCGAAATGCACTAAGTTTGAATTCGAGCTTCTATAGTGAGCCCAAATATGAATCCAGGGGGCCGATTTGAACAAACTTGAATCAGATCCACCCCGCAATGTTGCATACCAAATATCAAAAGATTCTGCCTGCTGGATCTGGAGAAGATGATTTTTTAAGAAATTTGCCTGAAATGCACTAAGTTCGAATTCGAGCTTCTATAGTGAGCCCAAATATGAATCTAGGAAGCCGATTTGAACAAACTTGAATCAGATCCACCCCACAATGTTGCATACCAAATATCAAAAGATTCTGCCTGCTGGATCTGGAGAAGAAGATTTGTTAATAAATTTGCCCGAAATGCACTAAGTCCGAATTCAGGCTTCTATATTAAGCCCAAATATGAATCCAGGGGGCCGATTTGAACAAACTTGAATCAGATCCACCCCGCAATGTTGCATACCAAATATCAAAAGATTCTGCCTGCTGGATCTGGAGAAGAAGATTTTTGAAGAAATTTGCCCGAAATGCACTAAGTTTGAATTCGAGCTTCTATAGTGAGCCCAAATATGAATCTAGGGGGTCGATTTGAACAAACTTGAATCAGATCCACCCCGCAATGTTGCATACCAAATATCAAAAGATTCTGCCTGCTGGATCTGGAGAAGATGATTTTTTAAGAAATTTGCCTGAAATGCACTAAGTTCGAATTCGAGCTTCTATAGTAAGCTCAAATATGAATCTAGGGAGCCGATTTAAACAAATTTGCATCAGATCCATCCCACAATGTTGCATACCAAATATCAAAAGATTCTGCCTGCTGGATCTGGAGAAGAAAATTTTTTAAGAAATTTGCCTGAAATGCACTAAGTTCGAATTCGAGCTTCTATAGTGAGCCCAAATATGAATCTAGGAAACCGATTTGAACAAACTTGAATCAGATCCACCCCACAATGTTGCATACCAAATATCAAAAGATTCTGCCTGCTGGATCTGGAGAAGAAGATTTTTTAATAAATTTGCTTGAAATGCACTAAGTTCAAATTTAGGCTCCTATACTGAGCCCAAATATAAACCCAGGGGGCCGATTTGAACAAACTTGAATCAGATCCACCCCACAATGTTGCTTACCAAATATGAAAAGATTCTGCCTGCTGGATCTGGAGAAGAAGATTTTTTAAGAAATTTGCATGAAATGCACTAAGTTCAA
This sequence comes from Pictodentalium vernedei, assembly GCA_031216915.1. Lineage (NCBI taxonomy): Eukaryota > Metazoa > Mollusca > Scaphopoda > Dentaliida > Dentaliidae > Pictodentalium > Pictodentalium vernedei. The sequence goes on from CM062290.1 coordinate 102,328,830, forward strand.
ATTTGAGCTTCTATAGTGAGCCCAAATATGAATCTAGGAAGCCGATTTGAACAAACTTGAATCAGATCCACCCCACAATGTTGCATACCAAATATCAAAAGATTCTGCCTTCTGGATCTGGAGAAGAAGATTTTTTAAGAAATTTGCCTAAATGCACTAAGTTCGAAATCGGGCTCCTATACTGAGCCCAAATATGAACCCAGGGGGCCGATTTGAACAAACTTGAATCAGATCCACCCTACAATGTTGCATACCAAATATCAAAAGATTCTGCCTGCTGGATCTGGAGAAGAAGATTTTTTAAGAAATTTGCCTGAAATGCACTAAGTTCGAAATCGGGCTCCTATACTGAGCCCAAATATTAACCCAGGGGGCCGATTTGAACAATCTTGAATCAGATCCACCCCACAATGTTGCTTACCAAATATGAAAAGATTCTGAAGCTGGATCTGGAGAAGAAGAATTTTTAAGAAATTTGCCTGAAATGCACTAAGTTCGAATGCGGGCTTCTATAGTAAGCCCAAATATGTATCCAGGGGGCCGATTTGAACAAACTTGAATCAGATCTACCCCGCAACATTGCATACCAAATATCAAAAGATTCTGCCTGCTGGATCTGGAGAAGAAGATTTTTTAAGAAATTTGCCTGAAATGCACTAAATTCGAATTCGAGCTCCTATAGTGAGCCCAAATATGAATCTAGGGAGCCGATTTGAACAAACTTGAATCAGATCCACCAAACAATGTTGCATACCAAATATCAAAAGATTCTGCCTGCTGGATCTGGAGAAGAAGATTTTCAAAGAAATTTGCCTGAAATGCAGTAAGTTCAAATTTGGGCTCCTATACTGAGCCCAAATATAAACCCAGGGGGCCGATTTGAACAAACTTGAATCAGATCCACCCCACAATGTTGCATACCAAATATCAAAAGATTCTGCCTGCTGGATCTGGAGAAGAAGATTTTTTAAGAAATTTGCCTGAAATGCACTAAGTTCGAAATCGGGCTCCTATACTGAGCCCAAATATGAACCCAGGGGGGCCGATTTGAACAAACTTGAATCAGATCCACCCTACAATGTTGCATACCAAATATCAAAAGATTCTGCCTGCTGGATCTGGAGAAGAAGATTTTTTAATGTTTTTCCCATTGCCTACAGTGTTAAAAAGTGCTGACTCAGCACTTTTTCAAAGTCCCGAAACTGTACCCTATGATAAAAGCGATGGACATTTTTTTTTACCAATCCTTTCTGTTGGTCCTAAGGAAGCTGCACACCAAATAAAAATTCTCAGTGCCGTGCAGTTTTGGAGATATGGGCGTTTTAAATTTTTTCTATTTTTAGCTCCTGCGGTTCCCACGGGGCTGCGGGAAAATTTTTTTTTGCATAAATCAAGTACTCATGACCCAATAAGCCCTCACATAAAATTTGGTTCAAATCAGCCTCTCGGTTTGGAAAATAGAAATTTTGGGCGGGGCAAAAAATTTTGCCCCTCTCATAACAACGCCAAGTATAGCCCCACAAACTTCTCTTGAACAAATCTGAGTCTACACCTCAAAAGGAAGCTGCACACCAAATATCAAGTCTCTGCTACTGCTGGTTCATGAGAAGAAGATTTACAAAGATTTTGGTGCCCCTTGGGGGCGTGGCACCACCCAGGAGGAGGGGCAACTTCATTTGAACAAATCTGAATTGGCATTAGGTAATAAACATTTAGCCAACATTTGAATAAAATTGGGCTAGTGGTTTAGGAGGAGAAGTCGATAATGTAAAGTTAACGCCGGACGGACGACGATGGACGACGGACAGAAAGTGATTAGTAAAGCTCCCCTTGAGCTTCGCTCAGGTGAGCTAAAAAAAGTATCACATTTGTTTCAAGGGGTTAAAATTGAGAAAAATACCCTGTCACAGTAACCACAATGGCAATATGCCAGTAAGGTGAAAGTCTACTTGAAAAATATCCACTTGGAAGAAAAGAAAGACAAACCTCAAAACCTGCACATAAAAGTATCATATTTGTTTCAAAGGGTTAAAATTTAGAAAAATACCCTGAAAATGTTACAGTAACCACCATGGCAATATGCCAGAGAGGTAAAACTCCACTTAAAAAAAAAATCAAAACCTGCACACAAAAGTACAAAACCTGCACACAAAAGTGAAAAATTAAAGTAAATAAGCAGCTAAAGGGTTAAATAATATAATAGTAGCCCCAAGAAGCATCCTAACATAAAATAGGAACCATGGCAATATGCTACAAGGTAAGTCACCACTTGGAAGAAAAGAAAGACAAACCTCAAAACCTGCACATAAAAGTAAAAAAACATCAAAACCTGCACACAAATGTCAAAATAAGTCCAAAATTTGATTCAAAGGGTTAAAATTAAGACAAAATACCCTGGAAAAAGAGTTAAATGTTATTGTGAACCCCCACAGCAATATGCAAAGAAAAACATTTTTTTAAAAGCACAAAAATCCAAACCTGCAAACAAAAGAAGTCCAAAATTGAAATAATTTAGCAGGAAAAGGGTTAAAGAATACAACATAGCCCTAAGATGTATGTTTACATACAATGGAAAGCACATACTAGAAGGTAAATCTACACTTGGAAGAAAGGAAAAAAAATACATGAAAACCTGCACGCAAAGGTCAAAATAAGTCTAAAAATCTATTCAAAGGGTTGAAATTTTTAAAAAAATGCACTGGAAAGATATCAATGTTATAATAACCACCAATGCAATATGCAGTGAGGTCAACCTCACTTGAAATTGTTTTTTTGTATCACAACCTGTACATAAAAGTAAGAAGCTGTAAGCCTAAGTCAAAAGCTGTACATAAAAGTCCAAAAATGAAGTAATTCAGCAGGAAAAGGGTTAAATAATACAAACATAGCCCTAAGGTGCATGTTTACATACAATAGAAAGCATCGACATATGCTGCAAGGTAAATCTCCACTTGGAAGAAAGGGAAAAAAAAAAAACATCAAAACCTGCACGCAAACATCAAAATAAGTCTAAAATTTGATTCAAAGGGTTAAAATTAAGACAAAATACCCTGGAAAAGTGTTTAATGTTATAGTGAACCACCATAGCAATATGCAGAAACTCTACACTTGGAAGAAAGGAAAAAAAAAAAAAACCCATGAAAACCTGCACGCAAACGTCAAAATAAGTCTAAAAATCTATTCAAAGGGTTAAAAAATTTTTTAAAATGCACTGGAAAGATATGAATGTTATAATAACCACCACTGCAATATGCAGTGAGGTCAACCTCACTTGAAATTGTTTTTTTTATCACAACCTGTACATAAAAGTAAGAAGCTGTAAGCCTAAGTCCAAAAGCTGTACATAAAAGTCCAAAATTGAAGTAATTCAGCAGGAAAAGGGTTAAATAATACAAAGATAGCCCTAAGATGCATGTTTACATACAATAGAAAGCATGGACATATACTGCAACGTAAATCTCCACTTGGAAGAAAGGAAAAAAAAAACATCAAAAACTGCACGCAAACATCAAAATAAGTCTAAAATTTGATTCAAAGGGTTAAAATTAAGACAAAATACCCTGGAAAAGAGTTAAATGTTATAGTGAACCACCACAGCAATATGCAGAAACTAAAAAAATTTTTAAAAAGCCAACAAATCAAAACCTGTACACAAAAGTTCAAAATATTTGAGACCGGACGCCGACATGAGGGCTATGCCATAGGCTCACACAACTAACGTTGGTGAGCCAAAAATGTGCACCTATTTCTTCCCATTTGCAATGATAATATAACAATAACATGATTTTCAAGGGCACTGTGGTTCATTAGCTGCCCAACAAAAGTGATTAACAGCATGGAATCATATTATACAAGTGTTCTACAATTGTCGTACTGCGTCAGAAATTAATCAGCCGAAAATGTCAAGGGCTGAATTGACATTTAACCGCCATGTCAACATGACTGCATGCGTTACCTGTCCCTATAGGCATGCATTTCGACTTTTGGTTTCCATTTCTTCTTTCCGTTTCCATTATTCCACACACGTTACAGTCATTTCTTTGTTTCAATTTCATTTTCAAAATATCGCTTTAATTTGTTTTCTTTTATCTTTTAATTTTTATCACTCCACATGTAAACAAAGTAAGGAAGGAGTGTCGCAAAATAGGTATCGCGGAACCTGATTTCTGAAATTCTGTTTCTCAAAACACTATTAACCCTTTACCTAACGTAACGGCGAAAACCAGCCAGCGCTATTCTCAAAAATCGCCAATTAAGTTTCATTATTTTTTTCATTTTTTGTTTCAAAAACATAGGTTATGACCCCTCGTTGGAACGAGCTCGTCAAGCTCGTTCCAACGAGGGGTCATAACCTATGTTTTTGAGACAAATAATGAAAAAAATTAGTTATTCAAGAATTATTTTTGCAAGTGTCGTCTGCTTTTCATGTTAGGTAAAGGGTTAATTTGCCTTGGAATTGCCCGAATTGGCATATACCCCTATTCGTTCGTTATTTGTGAAGTTTTCCATTTATAGAGAAAATGGGAGCATGCACTTGTTCATGTATGTTGATTGTGGCAATTGTAAAATCGCGACTGTGTTGATTATCATGTTCACACTTGTAAACTTAATCGGGAATCGGCATCGATTTAATTGTTTTAAGTCTCAGAAACCTTTACATTTCAATCTGGATTGTGTTGTGACGTGGTCAATAGTCCTCTTCCACTTTTGTGATCACACCACTGTAGGTTGGGCCTATGCTCCTTCTGGGGAGCTTGTTGTTTAGCCCTTTACCTAACATGAAAAGCAGATGACACTTGCAAAAATAATTCTTGAATAACTAATTTTTTTCATTTTTTGTCTCAAAAACATAGGTTATGACCCCTCGTTGGAACGAGCTCGTCGAGCTCGTTCCAACGAGGGGTCATAACCTATGTTTTTGAGACAAAAAATGAAAAAAATAATGAAAATTAATTGACGATTTTCGTGAATAGCGCTGGCCGGTTTTGGCCATTACGCTGGGTAAAGGGTTAGACAGTGAGTTTGTGCAAGCAGTACTCTTTGGGAAAGTGTGGTGGCCCTGAAAAGGGCCGTTAGTTGGTGTAGTCAAGTATACAACCGAGATTCTTGCTTAGCAGTAGGAGCGGTGTCTGTTGTTCATCTCCGAGCTCGGAAGCCTCTTGCAAAAACTGTCTCGTGACAAGTGTGGCGATATAAGTAGCCATGTCAGCGATCTTCTGGTCATCATGGGTACCAGTATCAAGGTCAATTGGGTCCTTGATCACTGGTTTAAATGCGTGACGACTGTGTCCTTGGACCTCTGCGAATATTTTGCCGCTAAAGCTTCCATTTGGAAGTCAAGATCCCTCTGGTCTGGGATGCCTGAAGTTATAGGAGGACGAACGGTGTATGTCAATTCTGGTGATTGTAGGTGGTTAATCCAGTCTTGGGCATGCTTGGTCCTTTGTTCCTTCAAAGCCTCTACCCTGGGTTTAGATCGATCCAGGGGAGGCATGCTAATTCTTCGATGCTGAGGTGGCTGGTAAGGCTTGGATGCCGTTCTATACTCAAAGTTCGATCGACAAGATGATCTGACAGGTCTCATGCTTGAAGCAGTTATGAAAGCCCGTTGCCTGAGGCAGGGTATAAACCAGTTCAAGATGGACGAGATAGAACAAGAGTGAGCATGGCCATGATAGTAAACGTAAACATAGGTAGTGTTTTTCATTATAAATCACTTCCGCCTTGAAAAGCATGGACATCGTTGAGGGCGTCAAAGGTAAAAGGTTAATATGATTTGTGAATGTTTTGGATTGTGTCAAGGTCATCTTGAAGTCTAGATCAGAGATGTGCACGGACGTCGTTGAGGACGTCACAAGTAGGTTTAACATTGAGTTACAAATGTAGTGGTTCATGTCAAAGTCATCAGGAACACAGACCGATGGTCATGAGGATACAGCTTGGGTACCTGGTGGCGAGTGGAAACAGGGTAGCCGTGACCCTTGGCCAGGAAGAGCGGTCTTTGCCAACTCAATTAAAATCTAGAATTCAACCAACTCAACTAAAACACTAAACATCAAAAATCTTAAAGTATGAAATTCAGCAAGATCCAACACCCGTGAACCGACAATATTGGTAAAGGGAAGGTGAACTAACAGGCAGTGATAACGGCTAAAGCTGTGACCTTCTACCAGGAAAGGCTGTCTCCACCAACTCAACTAAAACACTAAAAATCAAACGTCTTAAAATATGAAATTCAGCAAGATCCAACACCCGTGAACCAACAATATTGATCAAGGGAAGGTGAACAAACAGGCAGTAATAACGGCTCTGCTGGGACCTTCTACCAGGAAGGGCTGTCTTCTCCGACTCATCTAAAACAACTAATAACTCACCGCCAAAAAATAATCAAAACTGGTGTGAGAGGAAAATGGTAAATCTCAAACTTTTTCATTATTCTTTATATATCAAACTAATTCTGCCTTCTTTTAGCAGGTACACAGAGATGCTTTCTTTTTAATGACCAGCACCCCTACAACCGCTATGGAAACTACAACCCCGATGGAAATTACAAGAGTTATGGAAAACAGTAACCGCTATGGAGTCTGAAATCCTCCGCTCTATCCCTTGAAGTGTCTGTTGTACCCTTCTCTGGTTGCAATCTTTTTTAGGTTAGTTTAAGGTTATTTGGAAGTGGCGGGATGAGCTCCGTTGGTTTCTTTTGCTTGTCAAGTCGCCTTAATCGTACACGCCTGCAAAGAGCCCAAGGCAGACTATACTTGCCGATGAAGGCCTATCTTATCTACAAAACCACAAGCGGCAGACTATACTTGCCTGAAAAAAAACAAGAAACATCAACTCCCTGCCTCTTCCACCATTTCACTGCTCAGACATGATGCAGATGACGCTGTCTCAAATTAACGGAAATATATCATACTGCAAACGAGGGTCGAAAGGGGCTTGCCCCAAAAAGTCCCAGAGCACCTTTGGCGCTCTAAAACCATTCTGTAGTTAGTACAATTTTCTCATGTGTACTTAGGCCGTAAGTTCACAGGTTGGTAATATGTTTGCTAGCCTTGTCAGCCAGTGTGGCAAGGTGAGATTATCGTTTCATTTGTCGCCCTGTGTGCCATCTCCGGGCGAGTTTGACATGTAGATTGGCTCGTTTGACATGTAGTTGCTCGACGACGCTGAGGTGAACAGCGAGTTTTGGAGGAATGAGCTTCACTAGTCAGTGCAGATCGGCTTAGTCAGGTTTGTTTGTTGTCTAGGATCCTGGTTGGGTTGCGTAGTATGCCCTCTCTAGTGCATTTGTGGGCAAACATGCAGTGAAGGAGTAGTAGTAGTTTTGCCAGGAATGGAGGTACTAACACATGGGAGGGCCATGGTTGGTGTACCTAGGGGAGGAGGATGAAGAGAGCCATCAGGCCTGGAGGCACATGCAGGTGAAGTGCCCATGTCCAAGCGTTAGGTTCAACAGAACTGGACAAAGTTTCCGGGTTGTCAGGAGAGATATAGGAGAACTCTATGCCCTCCGATGATGTATTGGTGAGACAACCGTTGGTTCCAAGGGTGGAAGCGGGGTCAAGCTCTGACAAGGAAGCGTCGGAGTCAAACCCCATGGTCCCTACGGCTGACATGAGTGGATGTCGGTGGGCTCAGTGGTTGGTAGTGAACAGAGCCGAGCTGATTCAGTGTTGGTTGATACCAGTTGTATGTCTGTGACAGTACCAATGGTATCATTCGCATTATTGTTAGACCCATGGTCTGTAGACGGGTGGAGGGGCCACAGTCTCTCTGGCATAGTGACCTATGACCATGGTAGTTGGTTACAAGTGTACTAAGTACAGTTGATGTGGTAATGTCCAGCGGTACGCGAGGTGTGGAATCTGCCTCTACTGTAGTGGTCCTGCGTTTAGTGGTGCTAAGCTCCGCCCTGTGGACGACAGAGGGGACATCCCTGGGAGAGGTCACAGAGGTCAGATATGTATTGACCCGAGGTGTAGCACTCGGGGGAAGAATTCTGGTCATTCCCAACTGACGGCACTTAGGTGTGCTCGGAAGTGAATCAGCTGAGGTTTGGTTGGTGCCTATCGGTGATGTTAGCCTGTGAGAATGCTTTGGGAGGCGTGTCCCAACTTGGTCAGTGGAATGTCCACTCGGTGAGTAGATTATGACCCCATGTGTGGTTTGGGGGGGGGGGGGGGGGGTACAGTGGCAGCAGCTGTTGTGATAATGCCTTGGTTAAGAGCCGGTATAGCCATGGCCATGATTTCCTTAAAACGCGGAGCAATGGATAGCCGATATTTGGTGAGGTCAGCGCTGGAGAAGCACTTGATAGTAGAATGGAAGAGCTCAAGAAAGGCAGGTTGGTCCTGCTCAGTGATATTAGGAGGAAGCGGGTTGTTGAGGTACTCAGATATCTTGACTTCTAGGTCAGAGATACGCTTCCAGTATTGTGTCTGCAGGAGTTGTTGGAAAGGCTGAGTGGTTTGGAGAGCAAGCTCATTCAGGTCTGACGATATGGCATTCTCAAATTTGAGCACGCCATTGACAGTGCAGCGTAGATCTGTATTTATGGTACTGAGAAGATCTGCGGGCACGACCTTTTGTGAGTTGCATTGTTGATAAATGCGGTGTTTATGGTGCGCATCAGGTTCCCGAAACATAAGTCTCTGAGTATATTGAGTTGCAGTCAGAGCTTGCGGTGTGTTTCAGGGTTAAACGACTCCATTGTGGAGACGAGGTTAAGAATTGAGAGGTGAGGCAGACATCTATTTGTATATGTCCGGAATTAACTTCTGCAATATGTAACCAAGGTATCGGCCTGTAGGGCCTTATCAAACAAACAAATACAGAGATCTGTTGTATTTAAGCGGTATTGTTACCAAACCCCGGTGGGTGGAAGTCTCTTCGTTTATCCGAAGTATAAACCTGTTGGTCAGGATTAACAGTTATAGTGACTTAGATAAGGCAGCTACGAGTGTGAAAGTCGGGAATGGTCACGACTTTATGGTGTTGTTATAATGGTTGAGTGAGAACCGTGAAAACACAATGGAGAGCTGTAGCTTTGGTAGCCAGCTGTGATGAGAGTGTGAAAGATTAATTTGTGATGATTGTTTTGTACCAATCCGAGTGCCAAGAGCTGACAATGGTAGCTCGGTACTGCTTTTAGGAAGGTATCCTTTGAACGTCGTTGGTTGATGTAAAAACTGGTGTGGGTCACTAGTGTATACACTACGCTGCAAGCGACGATTACATGAATCGCCCAGGTCCGAGTTAAGAGAAAAGATTTAAACCTGTCCGATATTACGCCGACTGAGTTAGCAATAATTAAATCCAGTGAGGCATTTCAAGAGAAAAGGATTAGCTCATGTCGCGTAATCTCGGAGTTAATTGTGTAAAGGATTAGCGGTAATTAACTTCTGTACATCAACTCCACATCACATCAACTCCACCTCAAGAAAACAAAGCAGGCTTATAGACACGTGCACATTTTATTCTGACAATTTCTGTCTACAATGTCACCTTGAAAATAACATTAATGAGCAATACATTACACTGACACTTGTTCTTGAATTTTTCAATCACCTCACACTGAATTAACAGTTTTAAAATGTTGAGAACAAAATAAGTCATCATAATATTATACGTCAAGTAAATGTCATAGCGAACTCGGTCTCAATTATTTCTATTCAAACTTCGTTGTGACGGTGTTGTTCATTTTAAATAGTTTACGCTACATGTTGCCCTTCAGTTCTCATTTTTTTGCATGCTGTGTGCATTGGAAAAAAAGTGGTTGGAGTCGGCTTCTGATTTTCGCTTTCCCCGTATTGAATCTTCTAATTACCAATGATATCACCATCACGTTCAATGCCAAAACAAACAGGAACTCGGCACAGGCTCAGAAATCGAAAAAAAGGATATCTGATAGCAAAGGATTTGCTGTCGTGCCCTTATTAATTATGGGTTATGGAAGCACGGCAGCATCGATCCAAAAGTGCTATCCGGTATCATTTTTTTTATTTCTCAGCTCGTGTTGAGAACCTGTGCGAACAGTAATGTTTTATTATCGGGGAGATTGGAATGGGGTACGGTGTGTCCTCAAGTAGTTCGTCTCCGAGTGTGAAAGAAAGGGCGTGAGAATAGGGAGGCAGCCGAGAACCTCGACAAATCAGACCGGCCAAAGTGTTATTTTGTACCAAAGGTTATGTTGCCCTTCACTGGAACGAGCGCGATTAACTCACCCCCACCCCCACTTTTTTGACGGCTATGTTTTTTGTATGCATATATTTTAACCCTTTACCTACATGTAACACAAAAAGCAGACGACACTTGCAAATAAACTTCTTGAGTAACTAATTTTTTTCATTTTTTGCGTCAAAAACATGGGTTATGAACCCTCATTGCAACAAGCTCAACGGGCTCGTTCCAATGATGGGTATAAGCTATGTTTTTGAGACAAAAAATAATAAAAATTAATTGGCGATGTTTGTGAACAGCACTGGTCGGTTTTGGTCGTTACGTTGGGTAGAGGGTTAACACAACCAATTGCTGGGGAAAACAAGGGGCGGGTCCAGAGCCTCCCTCATACTTTCGCCACCTATGTTTCTCTCGTACTGGTTCAGTTTCGATGGATTTCGGATCATTTTTTGCAGTAACTGGCAACAAACGCTAAATTGTATACATTGTTAAAAAGTCGGTTAACGGAAATAGATCGTAATCTTACAGACATTCAAGTACATGTACCAAATCCACCCACCAGACAAGATAACCCACAGGCAAAAATCATTCCGCCGCCGCCTCTGATTGAGGAGTCACCAATTACGTTTCTGTAGAAATTTTTTGAAAAATGTTTTTTTTTAAAGCTCAATTTATAAATTGCGCAGATCGATGCGAAAGAGTCCGAAAATAGAGGATGGAAACAGAAGGTCTTTTACGGCCAGCACTAATTCAGAAAAAGCGCTACGCATGGTATATATATAAGATAACAGGTGGTCATTCGCGATTACTACAGTAATAAAAAAATAATACAATACCATAACCATTTGTCATCTGTCCAAAAATTATCAGTGTAAAACATATCACGGACTCTAAATTCAAACTTGAAATGTACACTTGTAAACTGAACACTAAGAAATAACAATCTGTCTCCGACTATCCGGTTGCTTTCACCACTCATCAACAGTGAATGTGAATGAATGAATAAAAAAGTTTCAGCAATAGTGGGCAGAAAGAAAAGCCTGTTGTCCAAACTGCTAAAACTCAAGAGGCCGAATTAAAGAGGGAAGGTTTAGTAATAATTGTTGTACAAACTGTCGAATGTCAATAAGGTGCGACGAAGCCCCAAGAAATTGAAGCCATGTTATTTTAACTTCCATGGTGTTAATTGGGGAATCGAAAGTTTGTATGGTTTCTGATCTACTATTGGTTGTCTGTAAAAAAGCCATTTTAAAAATGTCTTTAAATGCAAGTTCACATTTTCAACGCTCCACTACTTTACAAACCATCAAAAGAATCAAAACAACCTCCATTCATCGTATAATAAAAATGACAACTAGAAAGGAAACCTTGCGCCCAACTCACTATCTCGTGAGGTATTTTGAGGATAGTACTTACCAAGTACGCTCCTGCAGATTTTTTATTGAGACTCAATGGATTGAAGTTGGACATCAATATCTTGTGCAATGGGGCTCGAACCGTAATTCAGCAGCAACTGCAGAGTAAGTACATGTAATACACAGTTATTTGCATCTTTTAACTGGTAAAGTGCTGGAAGCCCATCTTTGGGCTTTAGTCTAAACTACAGGTATGGCAACTCAAAGGCTTCAAATTATGTGGATGTCCTTCATATTATCTTTGAATCTAGATTATTTGGCCTATATGAATTTTCCATGCTACAATTTATCGGAGAGTATAAGCACTCAACGATAAATTGTAACATGGCAAATACTTGTGTAAAAATTTTGACGACTAAAATAATTCAGTACTCTACCAGTTAAGACTTGGCAAGAATGTAAAGAATGCGCAAGGAAAATAATCCGTTACCGACCATACTCCAAATAATAGTACAAACAGGAATAACAGTTGAGGGTGGAAAAATAGTCTGAATTTAAAAGAAGCACAGACCGGAATAACACTGTAACAGTAGAGAGGGGGCGGGTGTCTTTTAAAGTGAGTAAGTCAGTTTATGCACGGTAAAATTCAAGTCTCAGATATCATTTCTTGGAAAGCTCTCCCGGAGAGCTTCCCAGGGAATGATGTCTTAGATTAGTAGTCTGGTGTGTTTCTAATTTTAAATATTAATAGCTTGTGTTACTTTGTGGAATTTTGTCCTTTTATCACAACCGGTAATTTAATAAGCAAGCAGGGTGGAATAAGCATCACACGGGGTGGAAAAAGTCCTAAAAATTAATAATCATACCTGTATGATTATTTGGCACCCAAAAGTAACAGCCCAAACTAAACTACACATCTCACAGTTTGATATAATCGCAATTAATCTTGCTGGAGTAAAGGGGAGGGGGCATGGAGAGGGGCGTTAGAACCCTACTACTAGGTCTGAAGGGCAGTCAAGTTTGAAAGTAAACGATTTCTTATACAATGTACATGTGTTTTGTAGGTTTTGAGCGCTGGAACATGGGAAGAAATGCGGAGAAAGCAAAAGGATATTGAAAAAGGATCGAAGGAAGGTTCGTCAGAGTCATGTGGGTTGAAGTCGCCTAATTCAACAACTTCAGAAATTGCATCAGAACCCACCTTGCCACCAGCCAAACGCAAGAGGAAATGTGAAACAAAACCACAAGATAACAAACAAGTGAAGGTAATTTTGATGAGTAATACCCCCCCCCCCCCCCACACGCGTTTCGATTACGGTTAACTGGCCCAAATGTGATTAAAATCCAAACATTACATTTTTCTAAGACGTTTCAGTTTGTTTTTCACTTTATCAGAATTCATTTCTTCCTGGAAATAGGACAAACTTTTCCCTCTCGAAGGTACACTGAAAATCCAGTCTGGAATCCTTGAAGTCGCTGCTCCGTCTATTTCCACAACGACAGGATACACTTTGAAATTGTGCTCAATGTAACACGTACAAACTTCTGGGGTCAGTTCATTATACCAGAAGTCTTCACAAAATTGTTGTAGTTCCTCCTTTGATGTGGGATTTTTCTTTCCAACATATGATTTCAATGCATGCCACACCATCTCTATTGGATTTAGATCACAGCTTTCTACAATTACAATAGTAGAAAATATTAGTATATTTCTATTTATGTTTGCCATTCTAATTTGATTTCGGAATATTTCCCAACCCTACCCCCCCCCCCCCCCCCTCCATTTCGTACCATTATTAAATAATATTAAATCTGAAAAAAGTGTAATAATTTTGCGTTTATTCGTTGAAAACGCTGCGGTGGAGATTTTTCAGTGAATAAACAAGAAATTATTTGTGACGGGTATATATAAAAATGGGGCACGTCTTTTTACCCAAATGATACCCAAATGTAACTAAACAATAACTTTATGTTGGATACTTGCCTTTAAAGGTGGTTACCATTACTTACATCCCTGTGGCGTGCATTATGTGAATGTAGCATTCTAGTGATATAGCCGGTATTTGCTAAATTCGCGCTAAGGAAATGTTCGATTCACACTAACAGATTCCTGATCATGTTTAGTTCTTGAATATTTTACGGAAACCACAACTGGTAAAATGAATTTAACTTTGTCCTACGAATAGACCAGTAAAAGTCGAATAATTTATTTTATTATGTGATTGTGCAGCTAACACACAGCACCGAATCTGCCGATTCGGTGTTGTGTGTTACTTGCAAAATCGAGACATACATGTATAGCAGAGTTCACAGCAAGGCCTATCATTTTCAACAAAACATGGAAATGTCAATGATGAAGTTCGTGCGCGTGTGTGTGTACTGATCCATGAAAAAACCTCTTGAGGTCCAAATGTTGAATAATATTTAAAAATAGTTATTGATTCATCAACAAATATTTATTTATTTGGGTCGAAATGACTTGGTAAAATGTTAAAAAGAAATGAGACGTTTCAGCCTCCTATTAAAGTGGGACGTTTCGGTCTTTATGGGGTAATGATAAAATAATATTTCAAATGAAAAGTACCCTGCAAATATTTGTTTTAAAGTAATGAGTTCCAAATGAAATAGCTTACGATGTCGTGAATATCTCGCCAGAGATAAATTTTATCCCTAAAGAGATATCCAAGGCATCTTAAGCAAATGACATCCTAAAACAGTCACTCATACATGTACATGTGCGAAGTCCATTAGCACCACAGCACAGATATTCTAACATGCTTACCTGCAGGCCAGTTCTTCTCCCAGTTAATTCCATTGCGTTCCATGAACTCTTTGGCATATTTAGAAGTGTGCTTGGGATCGTTGTCCTGTACAAACGTGTGTTGGCCAAACTCCTCAAGGAACGGCAGCAGTGTTTTCTCAAGAATTTCGTGCGTGTAGAATTCCTTTTTCATTATTCCATCGAACATCAATAATGCTGTTGGCCCACGCTTTGAAATCCCTCCCCATAGATGCATTTTGAGAGGGTGTTTTGGTTTTCCCTGATTTGGTGCTATGCTGTCCACTGCCCTATATGCCACAGGTTTATTTTGGTGAAGCTGAATAGTCATTTCGTCAGAAAAAATTGTGTCCGCAAACGTGTTATTCTCAGCAATAGCATTCCTACAGAAAGCAACTCGTTTCTCTTTATTCACATTCCTAATCAGTTGACAGTACTTCGGTTTAGTTGCAACAAACCCAGCAGCCTTAATTCCTCTATGAATTGTTGACATGTGTACGCATTTCCCTCGTTGATACAAGTCTCGTTGTATATCGCGTGCAGTCTTATTGCAATTTTTCACAAGAGTCAGTTTAATATGTTCAAAATCATCTTCGTCCAGTTTCCTGAAAGCTGTTTTTTTGGTGTGGGTATCACGCACATGCTTCACTGTTCCAGACAAATAGTCCACGCAAATTTTTCTTATTCCATGCCAAGAATAAGTGTAGTCATAAAGTTTTTCAAGTTCCCGTCTTATAGCATGAAGTTTCCATTTGCGATCACATAAATCATAGATTTTTATTCTCATTTCCTGAGTAATTTTCTTTGGTTTTGTCATTTTTATCGAAGTTTCAACGTCAGAAAAAATATTGGAAATAATAAACATTTATTTTTTGTTACGTTCATATCATACCCGACAACCAATAGGAAGTTATTGGTAGGGTCATTGCCAACGTGCTCCTCCCATCCAGAAAATATTTATGACTTAATTGCCCCCTTCTGTGGCCAAGATTATCACACATCTCTATTGGCGGCTCTTCTTCAGTAGCAACTATAGATAACAGGTGTTTTCACACCAGTAGCTGTTGCTGGCTCCAATAAACGCCACTTCAAACATGGGCTACCAGACTACACTAATTAATTAATTATACTTTTCTTGTATGTGTGTTTTTACATTCCGCTTACCGACAAACTACCTAATTTGTCCTGTTTCATCCACCCAAAGTGTAGGCTAATAGCCATGTCAGCGCAATAAGGAATGGCATGTCAAACCTTGAATCTCATAATGTAATTTCATTTTTTTTTTAGAAGTGCAAAGAAGACGCAAAGGTCTTGAAGAGAGTTCAGCCACCAAAGAGAGCTGCTCCGGAGACACCAACAGCATGTACCTCTTCATTTATTGAAACAACCTTTGCTCCACCATCTCCACCAACCACAGCAGATTCACCAACTCTGAGCACATCAGATCCATCAACTATGAGCACATCAGATCCATCATCGCCAAGGACAGTAACACCAACAGTAGACATATGCACAGTACAAGCAACTGATATAACCAGATCAATATTGCCAGTCGACAAACCACAACAATCTCCATTATCACCATCATTGCCACCATCAACGCCACCATCATCACCATCACCACAACCACTCGCAACTCTCATTTCAACTCCCACAGATAGACTTTTGGCTTTCCCTCTATTTAATGAACACAGCACACCATTGACATCAACAGGCCACTCCAGAATTGACAAAAAACTAAATGAATTGAACAGACAATTGAGAGAACTCAATGGGAAAATGGACATCCTTTTGTCAGCTGTAAGATCCAACCCACATCAAGGCCAACAGATCAACACTATTAATAACTGCACCAGTGAACCTCCACATCAGCCGTCACAAACATCTACCACACAAGACGACAATTTTCTGGACATTCCTCAAGAGTACCGCCTATCCATTGAAGAAATCAAAACAATCCGCGCTCATTCATACAACGCAGGGGAATTTCGCCAAAAACATCTCGGAGAAAATATTTAAAGAATTGTTTGGCCCAGACTGTCAAAGGAGGAAATATTCGTGGTATGGAGGTGGAAAGTTATCGAAACTGGAACTTGATCCTGCAAAAAAATCATATGTGAAAAGATATGTACTTTTCATGCACCCAGAGTTATCAGAGCAGAGGACATTTAATGACACTATAGTTTCCAGAATTAATGAAAACCTTAGGCGGCCTATGAAGAAATAAATCCCGTTCCAAAATGCCAATTTTGTTTAAGTGTCCTGAGTGTGGTTTTTTCAGTTTTTTGATTATCTGATTTCAGGGTTTTTTTTCCTCACCCAGCTACATATTTTTATTTCTTTAAATTTATAACCGTGTTATCGTGACCATGTGCATGTCCCTGTAATTCGTATCAGATTCTCAGTCGTGTTTACAATCGGATCCCAACGAGCCCGTAAGGCCACGCTGCGACCAGATTGAAAACGCAACCGAGAAGCTGATACAAATGACAGGACGTGCGCATAATGATAACAAATTTATCCAAGTGTCCCGTGACGGCCCACTGCCTTCATTTCTCAGTTTAAATTAGGTTAAATGGGCCGTAATAAGAGCCTCCATTGTAAGTATGTACAAGAAAATGAACCAGTTCAATGTTGTTTCACAGAGCTCAGTGAACTCCGTGAAGTGACATTGGCATGGTTAAATTTCCTGTGCATTAGGCCTAATACTAGAAGAATTAGTACCTTTTGATTGTTGGATCATAAAAAGTTAAAAAGAACTCGTCCTCAGTTTTCCGAAAATTACAGAACCTATGCAGTAAATTAGCCCAGATCTGATTTACTGAACTCGTTTTGTATATTCCCGGAAGCCATCTATTTATCAACTCGGGTTTGTGTGTGTGTGTGTGTGGGGGGGGGGGGGGGGGGGGGGGGATACATCACCCAGGGCCTACCTAGGAACCTACCTTAGTAATGAGTACAGTACCATTAAATCTGTTGGGGTCATCATTTTGGCAGGTACTTGCAAGGGCCATGAAGACCATATGTTCTTCGAAACTCGCCACATGTTGCTGGTGGATGGATGGATGGCAGGCTCTGCACCGGGCAGACACATACTAGTAGTCGAGGGGGAGAGTGTCACTCACGTAATATCTGTTTATAAAGGGGTGGCATTAGAACAAGTAATCTTCCTTTCTGCAACGCACCCCCCCCCCCCCCCCACCCCAAAAAAAAACCCAAAAAACAAAAAACAAAACGAACAAGCAACCCCCGTTTTTTAAATTGTTGAAAATGACAAGTCAGAGTTACTGGCGGCTTGATCCAACATGTATCTGTTATATTGTTTTATATTTATGTTACGTTTTCTGTTTACATGTATGTGATAAGAAACATGGGACTGATGCATGGGGCGAAAATGTAAAGGTCCGGATGAGTGAGAACGTTTTTTTTTTTATATTTCGAACTGCCACGTGTATATTATCACTGTATGTGAGTGAATATAGGTTCAAAACGTTTATTTCATTCATTTTGTTGTGTTGAATAAGTATAAATATATGAGTATTTGAATCTTCCTTCTGCTCTTTTTAATTATACCGACAGTACTCCTTGATTGAAAGCTTTTCCCAAGAATGAAAATTATCAATTTACCCCAAACAGCATGCAGCGGTCGGTCGATTGAGACTGAGAAGGAATGGCAACTATTGTTTTGAAACTCGCATTCAGTGGCATAATTGGTGCAAAATGGATTTGGTTGGGGGAGGGGGGGCAGTGAGAAATCTTTGCACGGCGATGAGTGATGGCCACTGCAAAACGCGTTACGTGGGAAATTTATACACTTAGGCCTAGTGTAATGTGGGGGAGGAAGGGGGGGGCGGGGGGGGGGGGGGGGGGGGGGGGGGGGGGCAGATTGGCAGTCATTCAACAATAAATAGGCATATTTATAGGGTGGCGGAGGTAAGGGTGGAACAGTATCATGTCATATTTCGAAGGGCTCTGAGCCACTAACGTTGATTTTATTTTCTCGGTTATTGTTTCTCAGCCTATCCAATTCAATTTTTACAAAAAATGCAATCTCCGAACAGAATAGATTACGCTCTCGGCGAAAACCGTCCTATAGAAATATATAAATTTATATTAAATAAGGTTGTGCTTATTTAATATTAATTTATATGTATACATGTAATCTTGTTTTCACAATTATGGGGAAATCGAGAGTTTTTTTTGAAATTGTTGTTTAAATGGGTAATAATAAATTGTGAAGCGTTTTGCAACGAGTTAAAAATGGTCGGGCGTAACTTGATTTAGTCTTAATATTTTCATAATTTATTTTTGCAACTTGAGGGAAAAGTTGTTCGAATCTGCTGTCAATAATTGAAGCTTAATCTTTTTCACAGTACGGTCCGAGAAAACCAATCAAGTCGATAATCCATTT